>CM008340.1:36082176-36093558 GCA_002525835.2 Ipomoea batatas
ATTACATAAGGTTCCTAACATAGCTATGGAGTCTTGAAGCTTGATGAAGAAGATGAAAATCCCTCTCTCTCTCTCTCTCTTTTTTTTTCGGCAATCACAAGGAAAAAGGGAAAAAAATTTGCCTTATAAACCCACTCCACTCTTAGTTGACTAGTCTCACCCTTAAGTGATAAGATCTAAAATAAAATGGAATAAAATAATCTAAAATATCTTAACTTAGACTGCTTGGGATTAAATCAGATAAATTCTCGGTAGAAACTAATTCAATTCAAATAATTCTCGAACCCAAAAATTTATTCCAGTCTAGAACTCAAACTTGGGCTAGGTTCGGTACACCGCAGAATTTCGCGAGGTACGATCGCAAATAAATTTTGGCTGCTATGGGCTAATCTAATTAAATAGGAAATTCCAGAATAATAGTATGGTGTCTAAAAATCCATTTCCTTGGACAAACGGGTCCAAATACTAGCTCTTAAAATTCTTACGGTTTGTGACCGGGACGTACGATCGCAGCTTATTACTAACTGTCCTTACTTATAATAATTCTTTTGAAGCATCGAGCGATCATTTCATGAATGTTATAGCCTAAAGAAATATTTTTCGAACCTTAATTTTACTGAAATAGGTGAGGGGTTACATGTAGTATCTGCTATGATCATTGTCCACAATATAATTTGCGCTATGAAGATGGTCACACTATCCTTATTTTACCTTAGCACACATGGGATTGCATTGACTTTTTTTTTTTTTTTTTACTTTTTTAAATTATATTTTCCACATTTGTACAATAACATAAATTGCCTCTTTCACATTGGGGAGGGGATAAAATTAAAGCTTACAAACTGTTCTTTTGCCTTGTTCCACATGATATTAGGTTCAATTAAGACCTCACCACCTTACAAACCATCAAACCAAGCTTGTGTGTTTTTTAGGTAAAGACAATCAAAACAAATGCATGAAAAAAATAATAGGCTAAAGTGTCGTCCCGAACCATGAACCATTCGTGGTTATTCATGCCGCACTTTGACCTTTCATAATGTATATTTAGACCCACAAACCATTATTTTCGCCTAGAATTTTTTACAGATTGCCTACAGGTTACAAGTAATAATATGATTACATAGATTTTTTTCCTTCTAGCATACTTCCTTGTCATCGTCGTCCTCATCGAAATCCTCATCGTCATGGTTGTCTTCATATTCCTCCTTCACGTCTTCCACCACCGGCTTAGGCTCATCATCATTCAGAAGCTTCTTCTCAGTATAAACTTCTTCGATAATGGGTCCAGGAGCCATCTTTACTGTTTTTCTGTTGCCTTTCGTTTTTTGCTTCAACTTTTTTTTTTTTTTTTTTTCTGAAATTGCAGAAATTCTTCAGAGTTAGTTTTTCAACCGTGTTTGAAAATCTTCATTATACAACAAAGGGTACACTTAGTGTAGTACTATAATAGTTTAACATGCATGGCAAATGAAGACAATATTTCAAACAGTTTAATGCAAGCCTATAGTCTATATATACAAGATGTAAGCATATAATTCACGTAATAATATAAACACGTGATATATGGATCTTTAAAGTACTAACCTCCTGCATTAGCTTCCGATTGATGAAGCTAAGGTTGTGTAGTCACGAGACTATTGCGACAGAGTAACTGTATAGTTTCTCTCACTTTCTCAACCCTCTCTTGATGGTGTATGAGGATTGAATTGTTAAGCAGTGAGAGGACCAAAGGGCTCTATTTATACTATCCATATGCCATCAATATGGTAATTGTATCCCTTCCCTAATCACACTTCCAATCACAATAAAGTCTTACCTTAATTAACAGAAGCTTGTATGGAAGTAATGCACCATATAATATATTACCTTAAGGGAAAATTGTAATTTATGTCCCTCCATAATATGTCAATTATCAATGTCACCCCTGAATTATTAGTGGTGTAAATGTTGCCCCTCAATTTTCAAAACGATACATATGTTGCCCCCCCACCAAGTGTAAATGTTGCCCCTCAATTTTCAAAACGGTACATATATTGCCCCTCAAATAATAATGTAATAGTGGTAAGTGTTACATTCTTCCACTTGGTGCAAAAGTCCATAACCCAAAACCAGAAAACACCAACCATAGTGATATGTCCTCCTTAAAACGAGTAGCATCCATTATGATTAAATGGAAACTGACTTTGAGCACTTAATTTAAGAAAACTTAATGAAACAAACCCTATGCTTATTTCAAGTCCAACTGAAGTACATTATCTCAATAAAATAAAGGTGTACAAACTTAAATGAGATAAATGTCTGAAAGCAAAAGAATTTCATTAAAACTGAATACTGAATGTATATATACAAATTACAAAGTGGGCGAAAGGCTCATTTCTTTAACTAGATCCTTGAATTTAAATGAAGACATGCATTTAGTCAAGGGATCTAGTAACATCAACTCAGTATTAATGCGTTCAATGACTTATAACTTTATTCTTGACACGCTCCCTAATGGCTGGGAACTTTACGTCGATGTGCTTAATTCGACTCCCACTATTGCCAAACTTAGTTAGGAAGACTGTAGCTGAGTTTCCATAATAGACTTTCAATGGCTTCGATATAGAGTTCATAACTCTAAGCCCAGAGATAAAATTCTTTAGCCACACACCTTATGAAGTAGCCTCGTAACAGGAAACGAACTCGGGTTCCATGGTAGAAGTAGTTATTAAAGATTGTTTAACCCTTCTTCATGCTATAGCCTCACCAGCCATGATAAAGATGTACCCTGAAGTTGATCTTCGAAAATCAACACAAGCAGCGTAGTTCGTATTAGAATAACTGACAACATCTAGGATGTCCATCTGCCTAAACCCAAGCATGTAACACTTAGTTCCTCTTAGATACCTTAGCTCAAAACTCTCTTCGAGATGAATTATTTCACATCACGAAACATCTCCTTATCATTGGTGGCAAGCAAAATGTCATCCACATATAAGACAAGAAATCATATTTTACTCCCAGTCACCTTTTGGTATATATAATAGTTAAGAGGATTTTTAACAAAACCAAATGAAGAAATAACCCCATCAAACTTGATATACCATTGACGGGAAGCTTGTTTTAGACCGTATATTGATTTCTTAAGCTTACATACTGAATTCTCACCACCCCTAGAAGAGAAACCTTGAGGTTATTTCATATAAACCTTCTCTTCTAGATCACCATTGAGGAAAGCAGTTTTTACATCCATTTGTTGCAATTAGAGATTAAAATGTGCAACTAAAGCCAGAATGACTCGAAGTGAATCTTCCTTTGATATAAGATAAAAAATCTCCTTGTAATCGATTCCTTCTTTTTGAATAAATCCCTTTGCAACAAGTCTGGCCTTGTATCTCTCAATGTTGCCTAATGAGTCTTAAAAACCCGATTTACAACTAATGGTCTTGGCCCCATTAGGAAACTCAACAAGATCCCACACCCCATTGCTCTTCATGGAATTCATGGCTTCAAACCATAAGTCCAACTGTGCACAATTTTTGAGAAAAAATTTCAGGATCACTCTCAACTCCTATGTCAGATTCTTGTAGATACGAAACATAATAACTAGGAACAGCTCGTGGAATCTCAACAGTAGGTGGTATATCTGCAGGCGGAATTGAAAGAGCACTGCGGATAAGGACAACACCACTAGATGACGTAGAAAGTTGAGAGGTAGTTATCAAATGAAGGAACTAAGTCCTTAAATCGATCACTCCCACTGAATGAGTCATCTTTAAGAAACTTAGCATTTCTTGATTCCACTATCCTAGTAGTATGAGATGGATAATAAAACCTATAACCCTTAGAATATTGTGCATATCCAATAAGGAAAGCACTAATGGTCCTTGGGTTAACTTCCTTTTCGTGTGGGTTATAACTCCTGACCTCAGACGGACATCCCCAAACACGCATATGTTGCAAACTTTGTTTTCAACCTTTGAATAACTCAAACGGTGTCTTAGGGACAGCCTTGGTTGGAACACGGTTTAATATATACGTTGCTGTAACACCCCGATTTCTGCTCTTACAATCATTACAAAATGCGTAATATAACGCTGCGGAAGCTTACATCTTACAGCAGTAAACCGGGTGTCACCGCCACACCTAGAGTGAATTCTATCACCTCTTGACAAACTCCACTCTAAGTGCACAGGCTAGACTTACAACTTCAAACTACAACATCAACATCAACTTAATACATATCAGAGTTGACTTCAACCTGCACTTCCCTTCTATTCAGCTCAACGGGCTACAGGGCCCACACTTACCTGCAACTGATAAGAAACACATTGAAGTGCAGTTAGCGCGACGGCTAAGTAAGGAATTCCCTATTGTCACTTGAAATTAGGTAAAGAAATGTTATATATATATATGTGTTTTCGCGGGAATTCCCTAAGGGCTAGGTTCAGTACACTGCGGGAATTTCGCGGTGTACGATCAGAAATAAATTTTCGCTGCTATGAGCTGATTTAATTGAATAGGAAATTCCAGAATAATAGTAGGGTGTCTAATAATCCATTTCCTAGGACAAACGGGTCCGAATACCAGCTCCTAAAATTCTTACGGTTCGTGACCGGTACGTACGATCGCAGCTTAATAACAACTATATTTCCTTATAAAAATTCTTTTGACGCTTCGGTCACTCATCTCAGGTATGTCTTAACTTAAAGACATATTTTCCGAACCTTAAACTTATCGGAAAAGACGAGGGGTTACAGTTGCTGTCTTAAGTGCTTCAGCCCACAACGACTTAGGAAGCTTGGAGTTGCTTAGCATACTCCGCACCATATCCAAAAGGGTCATATTTCTTCTTTCAGCTAGACCGTATGCTCTTGAAGAAACTTAACAAGGAGACCAGGTGCTTGTCCATTTTTAGTGTATCTACCCTAATATTCATCACCTCTGTCAGATCTAACTATGTGTATTTTCTTATTACATTGGTTTTAACTTCAACTTTAAATGATTTAAAGGACCCAATGCTTCAAGCTTATGCTTAAGTAAATACACATAGGAAAATCGTGAGAAATCATTAATGAAAGTGATGAAATATTTCTGACCGGATATTGTCATATGTCAGTATGAATAATTTCCAACAATGTTGTACTTCTACTGGCACCTTTCTTTGACTTGTTCGTCTGCTTACCCTTAATGCAGTCAATGCAAGTCTCAAAATCAGTGTAGTATAAAGTAGAAAGTACTCCATCATTTACCAATCTTTTTATACACTCAAGGGAGATATGATTTAATCTCCGATGCCATAACATTGAGGAATTGTTGTTAATACTGCACCGTTTTTGTGTCGTTTTGAATATGTAAAGAATTATAAACTGAAGCATTCTTTAAGTTATGACGAAAGAGACCATCAGACAATGTACCAGTACCAACACAAGGAAAATTGCGAAATAACTTGAAATATTTGTTTTAAATTCAAAACTGAAGGGTACAAGTTTAAAAAAAACTGAAATTAAGTTCCTTTGATAAGCTAGGAACATACAATGTCTCATCTACATCAAAACTATCCAAAACTGTACTAAAATGCAAACTCTGACAGCTTCTACTGGTGACACAATCTTGTTTCCAAAGAAGATGCTACACTCAGTTCCCTTCGGCTGCCTCAGTCTTGTTATATCCTACAAGGAGTTTGCAATGCGGATTAACTTCTGACATATTGGATTTGAAACATATAAAAGAAGGGGGAACACTACCTTTCTGGGACATCCACTTCTTAAACGTGATACAATCTTTCTTCACGTGTCCCTTCTTTTTACAAAATAAACACTTTTGTATCTTCTTTTTGTCAGCTTTTGAGGTCAGTTTCCCCTTTGTTGCTGTAGTGAATCCCTTAGCTGTCCCACATTTTCCTTTAGGCTTTGCTGTGGCCAACATAGCAGTCTCCCCAACCTCTTCACTAAGCCTTTCTTCCTCTTGTGCACACATGGTTATCAATTCATTGATAGTCCAGTTATCTTGATGTGTGTTGTAGGAAATATTAAAGGGGCTATAATGTTGAGGGAGGGTGTTAAGTGCAAAATGCACAACAAAGGTATCTGGTAAAATTATTTCTAACTTCTTCAGTTGCGCTGCAATATCCCTTACTTGCATGATGTGTTTGCGCGTGCCCTTAATAGTGGAAAGACGAAGACCAACAAACTTCATGATTAGAGTACTTGCCAAAGCTTTATTCGATGTAGCATATTGGTCATCAATAGCTTGGAACAAGGTTTTGACTTTATGAAAATGGTCAACTAACCCACGAATACTTCTTGGAATTCGTGTCTTAATGAAATACACACACAACCGATTGGACATAGTCCATTGTGCGTGAAATTTCTTGTCATCCTCAGTGCTATCATCAATGATAGGAGGAGGCTTTATTTTGAATAGCGAAATCCATCTCTATCAACCCTAAGTGTAGGAGAACAACGTCTTTCCACTCTTGGTGATTATCATCGCTTAACATAGGAACGTCAATCATTATTGTGTTTTGAGTTGGGATTTGAGAAAGTTCTGTAAAGAATAATAAATGCTTGGTTAGAATTTTCGAGGCTCAAAATAGAGAGAGAGAGTAACTGAAGTACATAATACTACCAATGTAAATTATGTAAAAGATAAATTCGTATACCATAAAAATTGCCTGTGGGCTAAATTATTACGTATAATGAATTTATCAGAACTGAATGGTGGAAACGGAATGGGTACGATTTGGGTATGGTTTTTCCACCCTTAATGACAAACCTACCAAACTATATGCCGATACATATTTGTAGGGTTGATCTAAGAATGTAGATTCACCTAAGGATAAGGCTTTAAATAGGGTAAAACTATGAAGAGTTTTATGTACTTTAGCTGCTTTAAAATCCTTAAAAAAAAAAAGGACGAACGGAGTATTGACTGAAAGAGTAAGTATATGCATAATCTATTCTTAAAGGCACTAAATTCACCTAAAATGCACTAAATCATGCATAATAAGCATTTAATTCAGTCCTAAAAGGCTCTAAATTCAATCTTAATGAACATGCTTTTCTAAAGTCATAATTATAACAATCAAATAATTATTGCAGTAAAACATACAAGGCATGCTTAGATTATGCATATCAATTACTCATACTCCATAAATAAATTGTAACACTTAATACAATTTAACTGAAAATTCAATTTTAAAATTAAAATTCAAACAAATTTAAAAAAAAACTTAATAATTTGTTCAAAATTGAATAATAATTTTAATATGAACTTCAATTAAACATTCAAATTGCAACACTTAATGCAATTTAAACTAAAATTCAATATTAAAATTAAAAATTCAAACAAATTTATAACTGCTATAATAAATATATTTATGTGGCCATTATTTGTGTAACCGTTGTAACGGTCACCATACTTAGTATTGTTATTATTACTTATACATTATATATATTGGGGTTTTCCCACTTGTAAAGATACAATGATCATGAATAAGAATGCTCTCCCATTTTCCTTGTCTCTATTCTCTGTTTATATATTTCCTGCAAAATACCAATCACCGGTTAGGAGCTAAAAGGCCAACGGACACAACAAATCACTTTTCTAACACGTTATCAGCACGCTCAAATACACCGTGGTGAACGGTAATTTTATAAGTTTTTCTGAATCTGTGGTTTTTTATAATGAGCTTATATGCCTTCTGGTGTTATACATATATGAATTCTTAGCATATAGTTTCTTATGCATTTTTTATTATCCAGATGAATTCATCGAGTGTATATGTATATATTTTACAGTATGCTTACTCACAATTTTCTTTTCTCTCGCAAATATTTTTTTTTGGCATACATCATCTGTATCTGAGGATATACATATTGTTTCTTGTACAAATTTTTCAAATACTGGTTGAAATTAAAATCAATTCTCATAATACATATTTATATTAGTATTCCACATGTTTTTGTGATCGCGACGGCACTACGCGATCGTACCCGATGGCGGCAATTCTGGAATTTGCTTGGATGCCTGATCTTTTATTCGAAATATATAAAAATACTTTCCTAAAATAATAAATAGTATGGATCCTGTATACATATATTTCTCAGATCGTATATATTTTTTTCTAAAATAAAAATAAAATTCGAATGTATATATGTTCATATATCATTCCAGATTCCAAATCACAACAGAGTTTTTTGGAGAAATTAAAACTTTGTAAAAAAAGCTTTTTTTTTTAACTGAGAAAATTATCGGAACCTGCTTTCTGGCTGGCCTATCGCCGCTACTCACGGTGGCACCGCCGTTGTCCTGATTGGCGTCCTGGTTGTCGCCAATGGCTTCGTTTCCACTGGCTACGTTCCGATGAAAAGTGGTGACAGCGGCAATGGCTTCGATCCACTTGTGGTTTAACGGTGTTGGCTGTACGGCGTTCCGGCAAGGGAGGCGTCGGCGGCGGTGGAGATGACGACCGGCGTGCAGGCGTCGGCATATACCGCGTTCGGCGGTGGTGGCTGCAAACGGCGCTGCTCGGCCTACAGCGGCGCTGGCGACCGTCGGCGGTGGCGCTCGCGCTGACCGACGGCTCTCGGTCGACAAGGTCTCCTTCTCCGGCGTCGTTATCTCTCCACCCCTCACATTTATTTCTTTCTCTCGTTCTATTTTTCTAGGAGTTTGAATGGCTGCTGAATCTGCTAGGGTTGATCAAACCCTTTTGTTGGGCATTTTTTGGACAACAATGATCAAACCCTTTTGTTGGAAATCCAACTTACATCTTTTATTATTCAAAACAGAAAAATAATAAACTTCAAGTTGGATTGCGACTTCATTCGTCCAACCATCCACCGTAGCCTTTCACCATTGCAAAGTTATCCTCAATTACCTTCTCATTAGGATAACGGTTCACCTTCTCATTAGGATGACGGCTCACCTTCCCATCATCTTCTTGATGTTTAAACTTCTGCTCCTTTTTCTCTTGTTTTTGGATAAACAATGGTGAGTAATCAATTGAAACATCACCATTTATAGACAATGGTGAGTAATAAATTGAAACGTCACCATTTATAGACAATGGTGAGTAATCAATTGAAACGTCACCGTTTATGGACGTTTCTTGCTTGAAGGGGGATAATACGATATTCTCTGAGCCAGTTTTTCGCCCTTCGCCTATTGCCTCCTGAACAGCTGACGCAATTGCTGGTCCAGGCAACTGGCCTTTTGAGATTTTATCCCCAACTTTTGAAAGCTCCATTTTTTGTGAAGATGGAATAGAAATGATATCCCTTCTTGTAGCAAGGGTCCTCTATTTATACATATTCAATATTCAATAAACACATTATTTCCTAATCTTAAAGATTATTAAGAATCATATTTTTGATTTAATAAGATTTTATTAAATCATACTTTGATATAATAAGAGTATATCAAATCATGACATAACAATAGCATGAGATATCCGGGAATCTCACTTACGATTTTCTCAAAACTCAATTCTCTCTGTGATTACGGTAAATAATGTAATGCTTTATTCTTGGAGCATGAACAACAGATGAAAATTATAATATTTTCTTCTTTTTTTTTTTGTCATGAGACAATTCTACCCAAAAGCTCTAAACCTAAAGGAACAATACCCTGTTAAAACCAACTACACTGCATTGCCTACATAACATGCATGTGTTGGTCAGAGCATACTGGTAGCCTTTTATGGTCCTTTCCGGATGATCTTTCTAAGGTTCCTTTTTGAGAGCTCTGGTCGAGCCTCACTTTTACCCTATCAGTTCTATCTACCCCAGAAATGATAGGTTATTCCTCTATAAATTACGATAGTAATACTGTTGCAAATATTCTGAACGAATGCATGATCTATGAAGATCACTATCCCTCAATGGTGATAGTTCATCCCGATATGAATAATCATCAATAAGATCATTCTGGTAATAAGAAGAGGAATAAGAAATTAAAAATATATATTTTCTCTCGATATTGTATGCATATGAGTCAAACTAAATTATCCACATCATCTTATACGACATTCATTGCTTTAATTTTCTTAAAAGCTATTTCGGCACTCTTGAGAAATCATACCATACTTATGAGTATCATTTGGTTTGCCAAAATGTCATGTAAGACCCAACCAGGTATTGATGATTTTGGGGACATCATACTTGATATATTTTCAAATCTAGCAAAGTGCATATCAGTATCAATCCCCCATCAACCTAGTACGTGTAAACATTTCCCATTCTGCGTTCCTAAACTTAGTGTGCAGTCTAATTGCTATATTACCACAATTTGCGTATCTTTTATAGGCTATAAAACTCCATATATTTACATAAAGCCCATGATAAGGAATAAATAGATACGCTGACTGCATACTGAAGATCAGTTTCACGGCATTAGGGGGAGATATACCCAAATTTAAATGCCGAGAAATCCCATGAAATGGAATGATCTTCATTATAATCCACGTACTAGTAAAACTGAGCCAGAAGTTCAGTAGATAGTCTATTTGCGATATTAGCAAATAATCTGCCAAATATATACCAATAATGTATATATATACACTGATCATGTTGATCAGAAAAGAGTGACAAGGTCCCATTTATGATCCCCAAATTGGACCAAATAATATATATCTCGATACTCCTTGATGCCCTAAGGAGATCTATCGGTTTAAGAGATATGAAACATGATAAGACTCCGAGATACCCTTATTTCAGGCACATTTTAGGGTGTTTTATCGCATCTATGGCATCCTTATCTGGCAAATTATATGCATAAATGCTTGAAAATCACTAACTGGTGCACAAAAGCTATTTTTAGCTTGAAAGAAGCAAAACAGGAGCCCCGGGAGCATATAGGACCAAAAGAAGAGCTAAAAGAGCAAACCAGGCAAAAGCGGAGCCCCGAAGGATTGATCTGGAAGGCCACACGCGTGTGAGTAAGCGTGGAAACTTTCCTGAAGCTTCCCACGCACGCTCACACGCGTGTGAGTGGCGTGGAGGCGTGATGCGCGAAATTTCTCTAGGGTTGTCATTTCGGAGACTATTTAAACCCCTTTGATGAATTTTCAGGGAGGATTTTCCAGATTTTTAGTCTTCATTTTTCTTTGGAGAGCTTTCTCCATTTTTCTTAGTTTTTAGATTAGATGAATTTCCATTGTAGAAGACAACAAGCTTGGATTGAAGATCTTCTTCTCTCTAGGTGATCTCTATTACATTTCTATATTTTTAGTTGTCTTGTTCTTGGATTGAATTAGCTTTTACTTTCATTTCATATCATGAGTAGCTAATTTAGTCTAGGGATTTGGATTGTGTGATTGAATATTGCTCTTGTGATAATCTTATTTCTATATCTTGGATCTATGAGTTTGTGTTGATGGATTATCTATTCTTGTCTTTT
>CM008340.1:36141689-36158085 GCA_002525835.2 Ipomoea batatas
GATAACTAAGGTTATATTTGTCTGGTAATATAAAATTCCCATGTTTGGTTCAGGTTATGTAAGATTCCCAGGGAATGTAACATAACCTCCCGATGAAGTTTTTAGCTATTGGAAGGGAATGTGAGATACACCTCGATTTCTTAGGTAATCTCACATTCCCTTATCTTATTCCTAATATTGAGCTTTTGAAATTTTAATCAATTTATCTTATTTCCGTTGTCTTATTTACCTACTTCAATTGTAAACCAAACACAAGAATCTAACATTCCCAGTTATCTAACATTCCCAGCAATCTAACATTCCGTGAACCAAACGCCCCCTTAGAACTTATTTAACATAATGACCTTTTTTTTTAAAAAAAAAAAGGAGTATATTGAAGTGAATTTTATTTTTATCTTTACATGTTTTATTTTTTAAAATTATAATTTCTTATTGAAAGATAGAAAACACAATGAAGATAATTTTTCTCATTTGAAAAAGTGAAAGAATATGGATGGATAGTTTCTATTATATACCCAATCGTGTTTTAATGATAAAAAGATTTTTTTTTCTTGTGACGCATAAAATTAATACTCAAAAATATACATTAGATAAATTGTACTCTTATGTAATAACTTATAAACCAGCTTAATAAATGCATTTTTTTGTGTGTAAATACTTTTTTTTTAAACATCATAAAGTTGGCCCACTTTTGCAAAATGTGGAAACGGAAAGAAAAATTGTAGAATGCAAAAGTAGGAAAAAAATAAGTGTTAAAAAATGAGAACAATTTTTTCTTTTTCTTGAATTTCATCTACAGTCTTTGAGTGCAAGTGGTCTTGCAAGTCATCCGAGTTCAAAATATACAATTTACATATTGAATGTTCACAATTTATATACTGAATGTTCACGATTAAATATTCACAATTTACATATTGAATATTCACGATTAAATTTAGTATATAAATTGTTACGGGTGCACCTTGCAAGGTGAACCCGAGCCCGTCTTACACTCTTACATATAACTCTAACTAGTTGGGAGGAATCATTTTTTAAAATTGATAAGACTACATTATATACTTGTGCTAGATATTATGAGTAAAATTAATTTTAAATATAGAACGTGTTTACGCATATTTTAATATACTGTAAATGTATAATTACAATACATTTTACAAAGTATCTAACAAATTATAATGATTTGTCCACCATTCAGCTTTAATTAATTTATTTGTTACTTAATTCTTTGTATGAACACGTAATTCAATAATTTTGAACTACAGATTAATTAAGCTGGACTGTCCTTTTCTTAGAATTATTTAGTAAAAAAAGAAGATGCTCAGGGCATGGGGAAGATTCCCTTTGATCTGCTTTTGGATTTGTTTTTAATTTTTAATTATTGGTGTTATTACATTACATTAAACTAATCGTTGTCATTTGTTCATCCCGACAAACCAAGCTCCTGTTTCCTATTCTCCATCTAAACATAATTAATACACTCTAACGATGACGATTAAGGATTGGAACACACCTTAATCTGATAGGCCCTTTTTAATTGTTGATCACTCTATCTTAACTGGCTGACCACTTGTAATTAAGATTGTTTCAATTTATTCAAAAGGAACTTTATGTATGCTTTAGTGGTCCTGTTATTTTTCCTTAATTTCGTCAATAATTATTGTTAGTATAATACGTTTCGTACGATTTCCAGTTCGATCATTCGCTGTATGATGCTACGTTTGTTGTCATCATTGTATTAAGTTGTGTGTAGGAATTGTTCATGTTTGGACGTGATGAATTAAATTAACTCGGGTAGCCTGAATCAAATAACTCGATAATAAATGAATACGATAAGGAACTCAAAGACACAAAAAGATGAGTCGCGGAAAAAATGTTGTATTAAGACTATGTAATGCTATCACAAAGAGAGGTGCTTTTATACGAAGTCGTGCTCCAACTGCTCCCGTGAGAAATGGACGGGTAGTTCGAACCTCCATGAGTGGGTTTAACGCCTCCACTACGCCCGCTCCAAACCATCCATGAAACCACGGAGGCCGAGCTCTTGAAGCTCGGCCTTGGACCTCCCCAAGGGCGGCCCTGAGCCCATGGCTCGGCATGGGACCTCCAAGGCGCCGAGCTCAAGGCTTGGCCTTGGGCATAGGTTTGGACCACAAGGCGCGGAGCACTGGGACCATTCCTTGGGGCTCTGAGGTTGGTCGGGTTTGCTCCACCAGGTTGATTTGCTCAGGGTCCATTTATAATATATCCATCAGGAGAGGAAGACAATAAATGCGCGACAGACCCGCCAACTTGGAACAAGATAGTGATTCAAATTTGGGGCTGTAATTTTGAAAGATCCATCGAGTTACTTAAGGGATCTCCTAGCGGGGCCCTAGCGTCCCTTCTGTTCTACTGATAAAAATATGTATATGATCTTCACAACATTTATACTATGTGAGGGTTTACATAGTATAAAAGACAATGGTGTCAATAAAAAAAAACATTACTTTTAAATTATACTGTGTGAATTTTCATAGTATAAAAGACACCGGTGTCAACCAAAAAACATTACTTTTAAATTATTTGTATCTGCATATTTTATTTATATCTAAAAATGTACTATATATACACGTACATATGAGGCTACTATATATGAGTATGGGGTGGGGGAGGGGTGGCCACTGCCCTCACTGTGGATCCTCCCTTTATTAAAATGATCAAGATCATTTATTTTGTTCAAAATAATGGACGTTTCGTAGTTGCTTTCCTTTTTCTTTGGTGAACTTTTAATATTTTATTGTAAATTTTCTTTGAATTCAGTTACTCGTAGTGATTGTGAATTAATGTAGCATTTTAACCTAATTTTTGTATTAAAAAAGGTAATATTTGTTTAAAATTTTTCTTTTATATTTTATATTTTAGTATAAAGGAGAAAAATCAAGACAAACTTATAAATATTGTTCACTATATGTGGGTGTCTCACTGCACACGTAAAGACTAGGAGAGAGAGAGAAGTATGATTCTTCTGCCATCCAATCCCCACATTTGTCTCTAACACCGCTCTTATCTCCTTCAGTGTATTCAAACTTGGGATGAAACTCAAAACCTCAATTATCACGAAACATGTATAGTATGATCTTACGTTATTGTTAAGAATGCTGGTTGCATTATTTCACATACACTCGGATTCGGAGAATATTCTGAATGGTATGTAGCGAGGTAAGGTTCTGTTTGTTAAAAGGTCATTTTCTCATGACCAATAATGAAAAGGGCAGGCCATAGTTAGGTCCATTGTCCAAGGCGTATGCCTATTTCTGCAAAAAATTATCCGTTTCGATCCAAAAGATAGTGGATGGAACAGTTTGTCTGTGTGTAAACCAACGAGGATTGATGTCTTTAGCTTTCCTCGTGGAACTCAATTGGCTTCAGATGTTGTTGTGCCAAACAGCCCCCCTCCATGTTTCCCTCTCTGGTCACTGTTTATATGTGCGGCTTCTTCCAATCTCGCCTTTTCACACGCTCTCATGCATGCATAACTTTTCTCCTCTTCGTTTGAGCCAATTAACGAATCTTAAAGCCTGAATTTGCGCATTGATTTTAGGCATAATATGCGTGGTAGGATATATTACTTTGCAGCTTAGCTTTCACAATATATTAATTTCTTTTTGGATAAATTAAATTAGGGGATTTTGAAACTTCACCCGGCCTGCTTCTAAAATAAGAATCTTAATGTGATCTTTGAACCATTAAGTTAAGTCTATCGGGACACAATATATTAATTATTTATATTGTTGAAGATTTTTTATCTATCGATATTTATGTGGAGGAAATGTTACATGTTTTAACTCGATCTTAATAATGCTTTATATATGTGCCAATAATATTTCAAGTTTGAGCTTTGTGAGGGTCAGAAATCTCGTTCACTTTGTCTAGTGTTTGGAATTAGCAAGAAGAACTTTAGCGAATGGTGAAGATGGTTGAAAAATGTCACAAACACTTGTTTCTAACTAAAAATATAGAACCCTTTGATTTCTAACCACCTCTGGGCGGTTAGATATCCCAGTATTTTTAATCAAATATTCACCGACTATGTTCACGTGGTATATGACCCATTGGACCCCATCTTACATCTCTTAAGCACAAAGAGTGCCCCATTAGAGTTTGAACATGTAATCTCTCATTTAGGAGAATCACACTTATGCCGCTTTACGCCCGCCTTCACCACAATGTCTTTGGCAAACTTGAAAGGCTCATACGTGTTTGCTAGTCATAAAGCCAGAGTCTAACATAATCTTCCAATTTTCCTAGGCATATTTTGCTTCCAAATAAAATTACTCAATTATTGATTAACTCACAATAGCATTAATCAATTCATGGTGATCTAGCTATGAACACAAAATTACAGTTCAATTGATCGACCAACCTAAAATAAGCTAATAACTTTCAACGTTGTTTTGCTATCAACTACATTAATTCTGTTTCTTAGTTTACAAGCATTAAAATACTCTCTCGATTAACTCCCTTCAATCGCCAAGTCTTTTGACAAATAATTTAAGCAAACATCATTTCTCACATTCCACACATCTAAATGATCCATATATCATGGGACAATCACTTACAATAGAGAGGGCCGGGAAAAGAAAACAGCTTGCTCCATATATGCGTGGCTTAGTGTTATCCTATCCCGTTGGAGGGAGCATTGTACATAGTACATCAATGATGATTTCACTAAAAAGAGTAACAAAACACAAAAAAAGTTATCATCACTCTTTAGGCAAAAAAGCATAACAAGAAATAAAATTGGCAGGTTCACTGAATGGCGTGTTTTAATTTTGAAAGCTATATTTAAAAATAGTATAAAATGTTAATATTCATCACTTATCGACATGCTCAATTCAAGGACAAAGTTGTCATGCGGGCAGTGGGGTAGCTGTCTCACTGTCCAAAATTAGACAGCTCCAAAACGACGTTGTTTTGGGTTGCTATATACATAATTTTTTTTTTTAATTTCATTTGTACGCCTCCGCCTGGGCGCCTGGTTAAATGCAATAATATTGATAAATGGTTTTTTTTTTTATCATACAAGTAAAGTGCACGCACGACGCATGCACAATGCACGCAAAACATACACACTATCAAATTTATATATTGTATTTGTACAACTAGTTTTCTTTGTATTATGAACTTGTATTTGATATTTTATATTTGAACTATGTATTGAACATTTTTTAATTCATTTTACTTTCACTTTTTCGCCTCCACCGAAAAGAAATTCTGAATCCATCCCCGGACATGCTTGCTATAACTAGTAAATTTAGATAAACATCTACATGATAGAAGTTACATCATATGACGTTCCGATGATTCCTATATAATTTGCCTAACTTGCTCTTGAAGACTTCAGCTCGGTGTTTGGCAATGGAAGGTAATTAATTAGACATTTTAAAAAAAAAACACGAAGCTATTAATAATTCGAAATAGGGAGTGACGAAATAATACAATTACGGGGAATAGATTTCTAAGTACGAGAGTCAGGCTAAGAGTCTGCAGTCCTAGCAAGCGCACGGGCCAACATGTTCACTAATCTCTTAATTAAACGGCAAGTTAAGTGTTCAAAATTAGCCATAATACTACTAGCACAAAGGTTGGCAATGTATTCGGTGTAAGATAGGTCTGTGCATTTCTGTGTTAAGATAGCAATAGCGCTTGCACAATTTAATAATTCCAATTTCACTGAGGTGGTACCGTGATCCCTTAACCACGGAATTAAGAAATTAACCATAATTTAATCGTACACATACGTACAATATGTTTAATTCATGAAAAGCACATAGGATAAAACAAAGAATGAAATGAGAAACGAACAAAAGAATATCTCATATCCCATGATTTGATTGATGAAAAATTGCAGGGAAAAATCCCAAGCAATAGGATATTTGGTTTATGGAATTAATTTTGACGGATCAAATAGAAATTATATTTCATTAGGGATGGAATATGTGAAGAGTAAAATATGATTTCAATTATATTGTTTTGTTCGTGAAAGGAATAAATTCATGAATTGATTGAATTAAGAAATATAAATATCCAATAAACATGGAACTACTACTACAACACACAACACACATTATAGTACATAACAAAAATATGCTATTAATTTAAAGAAAATTATGTATTAACAAAAACAAACCTTTATGTATGTATGGTTATTATTATTATTATTATTATTATTGTTATTATTATTATTATTATTGTCGTCATCATTATTATTATTAGAAAATACATTTATAATGTATAACAAATATATTTAAAGATAAATTAAATATTATGAAATAGAAGTTATTCTTGAGAACTCGAGATAAACTCAATACTAAGGTCCCTTTAAAATAATTATTATATGAATTGTAACTGGAAGCTAGGAAAAAACTCATCACCTACCAATTTAATATGGTAATTTACAAATTTAAGGAATCATTATATAAAAGAATTATTTTTTTCGCGGACCAAACTAGATGAAGGTAATGGCAAAAGTCCCAAAGCAGCAAACCTATACAATCCTAAAGTAAGATTGCTCTATAGATCTATCCACACTTTAAAGCCAAAAATCTTGAAGAAAACAGCTAATTAACCAGGGCATTACTGTGACATATTTTATTCAAAGATCTAGCATGATCTAAGAATCTTACATTAAAACAAATGTTTAATATAAGATTAATGTTTGAGATCAATGTGGAGGGCTGACAGTTGTTCAAGTGTCCACCTATGGCTTCTTCTTCAATATTCTTTAGTAAACTAAGAGCAATTTTAACACCTCAAACTCAAAATAAATTTGTGTACGATTCACTCTAAAAAAGATCCCAAAAAAAAACCCAAACAAAACACAAAAGCTTTCAGGATGATTATTGATCCGGTCAGTCGGTAGCCAACTTGATTCGCCAAGTGAGCGCGTTATGTGTACAACACGCACCATTTTTTATTTTTTTAAGAGGCTTACAAAATTCAAGTTATTGTAATTAAATTCATTTTCATCACTCTCCTCTCTCATCTAGTTCACACAAAATTCACAAAAAAACATCTGTTGAGGTTGCTCTAATTAAGTATTCATTGCTTTCTGTATATATATATAACTCTACTCATCAAATAACTCAAAATAAGTTAAGATACTTTACATGGTTAAATAACATAAAAGGGTGCAAGGCTCGAATGCATGATTTACTCATTTATCATCGATCTTCAGGATTAAAAGCAGTAAAGAGCTTTAATTTCAAGCTAGCTAAGCTGTCTGACCTGTCTCTCTTTAGGTTTTTCTGCATGTTTTTTTTTTTTTTTAAATTAAATAAACTCTCCTCGACCCTATTGCTAAGCACATGGCGACCACTGACCACTTACCATTTGTGAGAGTTTTGGATCAAATGATCCTCTCACCTTTTTCCTTAATTATATTACACGGTTTTGGGAACACTTCACACACTTGTCGTTTGCGTGTTTGTTGAATGTGGATATACAGTAATATAAATTCATTAAATAATTAAGACATTTTATGTTGCTTCTTCGAGGTGTCCTAGATCCAAGGACAGCGCTATACTGAAGCTTTTTGGCATATTAATAAGTTGTCTAATTTGCTTTAATATGCAACAAATGAATTAGTAAACATATGGCCTTGAAAATATAAAAATATATTTTATGTTAATTTCCTTTTGATTTGAAATACTTGTATGCCATTTTTAAAAAATTAAGTAGATGATATATTACTAATTGTAATATATTGTCAAAATATCTGGGGTGAATAAATTAAAGATTAATAGTACTAATAGCGATAGACAAATGTATAGGTTGTAGTAACGGATACAAAGAGATCACAAATTATACTGTGGACCATGGTCATGGTTGATACTGCAGTTGTGTTGAACTGATACTGCAATTGTGTTGAAAGAAAACTGCAGTTGTGCGGAACAGAGGTCGTTCATCCCTTCAACACAACTGCAGTATCAATTCAACACAATTGTAGTTTCAGACGGATGAAACAGCCTCTGTTCCGCGCAACTGCAGTTTCCTTTCAACACAACTACAGTATCTATTCAACACAACTGCAGTATCAGCCATGACCCATGGACCACGGTTTAACGACTGCAAAGAGATGGCAGTAAATTTTAGAGGTGATAAAAAGTTTGTCGATGACGAATTTTGATTGGAGCAAGTACATAACACATTTATTGAGAATCAAATTCTTAGACAAATTGGTTGGTGACACGTTGATACTGAATTACTTGGCTTGGTTATTCTTAACACCCCTCCCAATGGTGTTCGATAGATCCTATTAGCTGATTTGTTAGAATGATTTGGCCACATTACTTATAAAGTATTTTGTTTGTTCTTTTCACACGTATTGAACAAATGCTTTCCCGTTATTGAAAGCAATTTAGAAAATGCATTGTTTCTTTTTATTAAATTGTTTCAATTATTATCCGTATAGATTTAGATTTTTTTTTTGGTTGCAGATAAAATCCAGTATTTAATTATGTTAATGTGAAGGTAATTCATATTCGATTCGAGTAGCGTTGGTACAATTGTTATACCATGGACAAGAGTTTATATAGTATTTGTGAACCCGTGTAAAAAAATTATGTGTCTACAGTTAACAATTTCTGTACATGTAAACAATTTGAAAGCAAATAACATAGTAATTACAGACACATAACATAATAACTACATACACATAAATTGTTAACTGCAGGTACTGAATATGTTAATTGCAAACACATAAGATGTTGGTTAAAACATATTTTGTACATGTTGTTAACAGTTTATGTATATGTAATTATGTTATGTGTGTGTAATTACTATGTGATGTGCCTTCAATTTGATTACAGATGCAGAAACAGTTAACTATAGGTACAAAATGTGTTAACTGTAAGTACAAAATTTAAAGATTATTTTTAAATAAGAATTCATAATGCAAGGTAGACTCTGGTCCATGGTATAATTTGTCGGGTTGGTAGAGGTTGGCTACCTTGCAATTACATTAATAATCAATTACTGAAACTGGTGAGTTTTTTTTTTTTTTTTTGAAACTGGTGAGTTAGTCATTTAGATTTTAAATCTGTAATTTTTTTTTCTTTTTTGGTTTAAATTCTGAAAATTGGAAAATGTTTTATGTTATTGAGCTGGGTTAGCAGGCCACAGCCCACCAGTAGGCCCAATTTTATGAAGCAGAATTTCCCTATAAACAATGGGCCCATCAGAGAAAGTTTATGGGCTACGTTGGACACTAATCTGAATAGCCCAATCATTAAAAGGCCCAAACTACACTTACCGTTTTCCTTCCCAACCCGGCATTTACCGTTTAAGACACGTTTAACGGTCAACGCAATTTGTACTGTTTTGGGGGCGAAGCTCTTAGCTCTGTCCTCTTCACTGTGTGGAAGTCCGGATCCCGAAACCCTAGCTCCGCCGAGGGAAAATGGAAAATCTCCGCGCCATTGTCTTTGTCACTTTGATCTCTCTGCTATGCCCGATCTTAACCAGGTCTTTCTCGCCTGATAATCCGACGGATCGCCGCATTCTTGTACTGCTCGACGACTCGTCCCTCAAGTCATCTCACTCCCTCTTCTTTAACTCTCTGCAATCTCGCGGTTTCGTCCTGGAATTCAAGCTCGCCGATGATCCCACCATCAGTGTCCAGCGATATGGACAGTACTTGTACGATGGGATCATTCTATTCTCGCCATCAGCTGAGAGTGAGTGTAACTGTTGATGAATCGTATTTGATTTCAAAATTGTATTTATCTAGCTGCATTTCTTTTTATAGTTTAGTTTAATATGTGAAATTCGATGCTAGGATTTGGAGGGGCATTGGATTTGGCTGCTGTGATGGACTTCGTTGACTCCGGTCGTGACTTGATTGTGGCTGCCGATGCTAATGCATCTGATTTGATCCGGAACATTGCTGCAGAGTGCGGTGTCGATTTTGATGAGGTCTCTCTACTTTTGTCTTTCAATGTTTGATATACGGTCTGATATTTTCATAAGTTCATTCTAGATTTTGGTTATTAGCCTTTTTGATTTTGAATGGTTATGCAGATGGAAAATTAAAAACTTAAGGCCTGAAATTGTATCTAAATGTCCTTGATATAGTGATCAGTGAATTAAAATGGAATGTGCAAGGCCTCAAAGTGGAAAATGTTAAGCAATTTTCAAAATGAACAACAATCAATCACTGTGTACTGTGGAAGAATTAAAGTTAATTTTTGTATTTTTATAGTTTTACTAAATTGACAATGCAAAGGTTGGTTATTTAAAAAATAATGAGGCTATAAAAGATAGACCTTATTGTTTCTGGTGTCTTGGTTTTCTGGTCTCTTGTGCTTAATAGTGTTCATTGAAGGGCCTTCCTTCAGTTGTATTTCTCCAAACTGTATATCTTTTTTCAATTTAAATATTCTGTTTGGTGTTTTGGCTTGGTGACCCATTAGCTTATTAATATGGTCTCTCTGTCCTTAAACTGCATTCTGATGTTAATGTTTGATGCAACAGGATGCCTCTGCTGTGGTTATTGATCATTCTAGCTATGCTGTCTCTGAAACTGAGGGAGATCATACACTGATTGCATCTGACAGTTTTATTGAATCCAATGTTGTCTTAGGAAGCAGAAAGATTGAGGTTAGTTTTGTACTTAACATATAACTTTTGGATTGTGCCAAGCCTTTTTACAGGTTGGAATCATGAAACTTCACTCTTTTTTGTTTACATGCATACATGACATTATCATTTTTGTTTGAAGACAGATGTCATAAACTCCCATGGATGTGCACTCTATTATTTCTCAACTGTTATTATTTCCCTCACTTTTTACCACTTTGTCACATTGTTGGGATATGCATTAAAGAGCGTTTGTTGATTTAATTCTTACAAATTTTTAATTACGAACAGGCTCCTGTACTCTTCAAAGGGATTGGCCATTCGTTAAATCCTGAAAATAGCCTGGTAATGCTACAAAAGTTGAATTACTTGTATATGGGTATATCAATTTTCGATATTCTTTTTTTTCAGTTGTCTGTTTTATGATCCTTGTCTTGGTGATCAATCACTTTGTAGGTCTTTAAAGTTCTTTCAGCTTCTCCTTCAGCATATTCTGCTAACCCAAAGTCTGAGTTGTCAAAGCCTCCATCTCTTACGGGATCTTCTATCTCACTGGTTTCAGTTATGCAGGTATGTGTTCTGTTTTCATGCTAAATTAGTGGCCCAAGTATTCTCTATATTTGTGGTTGGTCCATATAATATTTATGCATTTATTTCTTTTAAAGTTTCTTTTAATCCCTTTAGCATATTTTGTTGGAACTCGTGTTAAGCAGGCTAGAAATAATGCACGCATTTTGATCTCTGGCTCTTTAGCAATGTTCAGTAATAGGTATGTATTAACCTAATATTGCGCTGATTTTTATTCATCTGATAATGAGCTTAAATATATTCTTTCTTCACTTACAGATTTTACAGATCAAGAGTGCTGAAAGCTGATAGCTCAACTAAGTGAGTGGAGTTCTGTATTCTCTTCCCATGTGCTGATGTGCCTTTGTTTATTTTTTCATTTTCTTTTTGATGATGATCAATTTCCTGGCTTATATTTGTCATGATTCATGACTTGTTCATGCCTTCATGGTATATGTGGAACTTCCTCCCAATGATTAAGGACCTATATTTTCCCTTGTGAGCACATCTCTGTATCTTACTCTTCTCTGCTGTAAACATGAAGACAAAGTCAGCTCCTTGTTCCTAGTCTTGTTGGTGGTGGCTGTATTTGTTTAGAGCCTATGTTTTTACTGTTTCTGATGAGTGGCAATAAACTAACAGAAAAATGTTACTTCTTCAAACAGATATGAGAAATGTGGCAATGAACAGTTTGTTACTGAACTCAGTAAATGGATCTTCCATGAAAGGGGCCATTTGAAGGTGAGTGACAAAAGGCACTGTCCATTGCCCTATTAATTAATTGATTTTGTATTCAAATTTCTGTTGGTTTTCACACTTTTAATTGCCTATTAATCATCTATTAATTAATTTAACATTTTCTGTCTCAGGCCATCAATCTCAAGCACCACAAAATTGGTGAAAACGAAGAGCCTGCAATGTATAGGATCAAAGATGACCTGGTCAGTTTGAAAACTCAGTACCATGCTGATATTTTTACTTTGGTGACTAAAAATGTATCACATTGACATAAGTTTGCTCTTTTGGCAGGAATTTTCTGTTGAAATTTATGAATGGTCTGGAACTAGCTGGGAACCATATGTCACTGATGATGTTCAGGTGCAGTTCTACATGATGAGCCCCTATGTATTGAAAAACTTGGCTACTGATCAGAAGGTATCAAACCACTAGTTATATTTGCAGTTCTGATTCTTCTAGAGTCCTCTTTCATTCATACCCTCTATATTTGCATTTTCTTCACAGGGACTCTATCATACTTCATTCAAGGTACCGGATGTTTATGGGGTTTTCCAGTTTAAAATTGAGTACCAGAAGCTTGGATACACCAGCTTATCACTTTCAAAACAGGTTAGACTTGCAACAATTGTTCACCCAACTTTGAAAGTTGAACCCAAAATCATCAAATTTTAGTCTCTGGAATTTATATGTTTCACCTCGGCAGTCTACATAAAATTCTGTAGTACAGTACTAATAAACCCTATTCAACCTAAAATTCTTATTTGAGAAATGATTGAGATCTTTAAAAGAATAAATGCTTTGATTTATAACTAGAAACTGAACTGGTATCATGTTTTATAGTATGAGCAGCTAGAGAATCAATTATGTGCTGACATGTAAAACCTTGGACTCTTGCAGATTCCAGTACGACCATTCAGACACAATGAGTATGAAAGATTTATAACCACGGCTTTCCCTTACTACGGTGCTTCATTCTCCACTGTAAGAATCTCTTCTCTTGCACTGTATAGCACAAATCTCGCTCCCACAATATTGATAACTGAAACTATTCGTTGAATGCGCAGATGGCTGGATTCTTCATATTTAGCATCGTATACCTTTACCACAAGTAGAGACCTTTTGGTGGTGTAGTTACTTCCCAGACTTAGTTATCTAATACTTTTTAAGCACTACCCCTGTACGCTCTCTCTCTCTCTCTGTCTCTCAATTATTCTACTAGAATTCGTGTTACTGATCCATTAAGCAAGGGATTTTTGCATCTTCCCATTTTGTTTGCACTCAGGTTATGTATAACTGGATTTTGCAAATGCTGTGACATTAAATAGAATGCGTTATAGTCTTATTTAAAAACAATGAATGAAAAGTTTGGTGCAGTTATACTAGTAAACTTTTTAAAGCGAAAAAATCGCACCGAAGGGCTTTGCTTTAAAGCGAAAGTGCAAGGCGAAGCGCTTATATATATATATATATATATACTTGAAAAATACTACTCCATATAATATTAACCTAAAAATATAAATTATTCAATTCAACAATCAACAATTCAATAATAAAGTTTAATTCAATTCAATAATAAAGTTGCGGCCAAGAAAGGGACTCTTTTGGATTTGTCCATTCAGCCAACCCTATGGTACCTATCATTCGTTATATCAATACTTAGGCCTCCCCCATTAGCACAACTTGGCACAAGATTTTAAGAAAAAAACTAACCTAATCAAATTTTACACAAATGGGGGTGTTGCATTTTGGAGAAACTTTTCTCCTGCAACACCCCCCTTTGCTGTCAGGGTTTTGTCAGATTTTATAAAAAAAAAAAAAAAAAAATTCAAAAATGGCGCACAGCCTTGCCCAGCCAGCCACTCTCAATACCTGCTTTTGTTTTGACGCAATGACGCACAGCCCTGGGAACTTCTGCTTTGTTTTTCTTCCTTTAAAATTTAATTTAATGTCAGCTTCCTCTTCTTCTTCTTTTTTTAATATTATTATTAATTTAATTAAATATTATTATTAAATTTATAATTTATAATTATAATTACAATTATAATTTTTAAAATGTTAATAGATAAAGAAATAATTAAAATATAATATAGTAAAGTGAAATGGTGGGTTCATAAAAAACTGAGAAAAAACTTAAAACTAATGGGAAGAATAGTTTTTGAGATTGGGTAAGATAGTGGATGACGAGTTGGATGCTTGGGCCCACAAAAATCTTGAGAAAAATCTCAAACTATTGAGGAAGGCCTTAGAGCAATCATATAAATGGTTTATTTGGAAACTTTGGAATAGTACATGCTGAAGTGGAGGTGAGAGAATGCAAGAGAGAGAGTGTGGGTTCAACTGCCATAGAAGGTTATTGAAACAGTAATACTAATGCACGAAATCCGATGGCAGTCGCGCCTGCCAAACATTTATTTCATTTTTTTTGTTAATCATGATTGTTTTTTTTTTTCCTCCACTCTCATTTTCTCTTTCCTAATTACACTTACAAAACTACTCAAAAATCGCAAAAAAGTCCTCACTATTAAGGATGCTCTTATACCATGGAATTGGTCAGGTGGACCCATCACAATTTCTATACTGAATGTTCACAATTTAAATTGATTGGAGTCCACAATGCGCTCCATGATATAATTTGTGATGTCCCTATCTCGTGTACTGCACACACCTGACAAACATTTATTTAATTTTTTTTGTTAATCATGATTGTTTTGTTTTTTTTTCCCTCACCTCTCATTTTCTCTTTCCTAATTACACTTACAAAACTACTCAAAAACCGCAAAAAAATCCTCACTATTAAGGATGCTCTTATACCATGGAACTGGTCAGGTGGACCCATCACAATTTCCATATTGAATGTTCACAATTTAAATTGATTAGAGTCCACAATGCGCTCCATGATATAATTTGTGATGTCCCTATCTCACTAATGCAAATTTGTTTTTGAGTTTTTTTTTTTTTTTTTTTCATGTTTAACTTTGTATTGTGAACAACCGAACTCTTGGGACCTTCCTCAACCATTAATTAAAATTTTAAAAATATGAGAAATTATTAACTATGAGTTGAGCATTATTATTTTTCCTCTTAAAAGGTAAAATCTCTCCCATGTGAAACCATCCAAAGGTGGAAGTAGGTAAAACTATTGGATATTCTTCACATTAGAGGAAATTTACTTCCTGGGACTTGGGCGAATGATCATCATTTTAATTCTTCAATTATATTAAAATAGCAAACTCAATCCTTTAATTATACATACGATCTTATTTAGTCACTAAATTAGTTTTTTTTTTTGTTGTCATTTTAGTTTCTCACCTCACATAGTTGTTAAAATTAATGGTGATGGAAGAGTAAATATGTAAATTTATCAGTTTCCTCCCAAAGCACACATCAAATAAGTGAACAATATATTTTAATTTAAAATCATCAGAAAATGATTAAGGGAAGCTAATAAAAAACTAGTAATAACGTGAAAACTGCAATACTTTTAAGTCAAAGAAAATTTTGATTCCCTTCAACCAAATGTGTACATCGTAGTTAGAACATATTTGTAGGGGTGTGCATTTGGTTAATCGAATCGAATTAACCAAAATTTCTAAATCAATAATCGAATTGAAATTTATATTACCAAAATACTTGAACCAGTTTTTTTTTTTTTTTTTTTTCCAGTTAATCGGTAAGTTAATTTAATATATCATTTACGTATTATGTTTACTATTCATTAGTTAATTCAACTTTTTTTTATTCATTTATTTTCTTTTAATTTTTAATTTTGGCGTTTTGTGTTTAATGGTATTTTTGGTATAGTTTATAAGTATATAATTTTTTAAAAAAAATTTAAAATATAAGTCGGCGCATTTGACACTAGGTGCAATCAAAAGTAAATGCAAAAAGTTTTAGAGCTTGTACCAAGTGCATGAGTCATTGGAGTTTATCGACACTATAGACCAGAGCCGGATTTTAGGGCGTGCAAAATGGGCAACAACACAGGGCCCCAAAATTTTGGGGCCCCTAATCCAGCCATGGCCCAATAGTTAGTATATGTATTTGTGATTATATTGGCTCAAAATTAAGTTTTCATAACTTATCTAAATTCTACTACGCATTATTCAAAAAAAAATTCTACTCCGTAATATTCACGCGAATCACTTTTCTTCAATTCGCAGTTTATTTATACTTTGATAGGGTCTCACTTATTTACCAGCACGGGGCGACGCAAATTAAAAAACCGGCCATGCTATAGACTTTCCTTAAATTTTACGGAGGATATACTAACACTAATTGCATGCTACAAAAAATCAAATAAAGTCTTATCAATTGAACAAGACATCAAAAGAGATAAATTGACTTCAATTCCTACCAATGAGCAATGACCAAAAATAGAAGTCTTTACTCGTGTTTAACGTGAAAACATTGTACATACACCAAGAATACCTAAAACGACAAACATTGCTGCAGCCGAAATCGTTTTCACGGTTGT
>CM008340.1:36161187-36179243 GCA_002525835.2 Ipomoea batatas
TTTTTATATTTTCAAGGCCATATGTTTACTAATCCATTTGTTACGTTGCATATTAAAGCAAATTAGACAACTTATTAATATGCCAAAAAGCCTTCAGTATAGCGCTGTCCTTGGATCTAGGACACCTCGAAGAAGCAACATCAAATGTCTTAATTATTTAATTAATTTATATTACTGTATATCCACATTCAACAAACACGCAAACGACAAGTGTGAAGTGTTCCCAAAACCCTGAAATATAATTAAGAAAAAAGGTGAGAGGATCATTTGATCCAAAACTCTCACAAATGGTAAGTGGTCAGTGGTCGCCATGTGCTTAGCAATAGGGTCGAGGAGAGTTTATTTAATTAAAAATAAAAACAACATGCAGAAAAACCTAAAGAGAGACAGGTCAGACAGCTTAGCTAGCTTGAAATTAAAGCTCTTTACTGCTTTTAATCCTGAAGATCGATGATAAATGAGTAAATCATGCATTCGAGCCTTGCACACTTTTATGTTATTTAACCATGTAAAGTATTTAACTTATTTTGAGTTATTTGATGAGTACGAGTAGAATTATATATATCGAAAGCAATAAATACTTAAAACAACTTCAACGGATATTTTTTGTGAATTAGATGAGAGAGGAGAGAGATGAAAATGAATTTAGTTACAATAACTTAAATTTTGTAGGCCTCGTAAAAAAATAAAAAATGGTGCGCGTTATACATAGAACACGCTCATTTAGCAAATCAAGGTGACTACTGACCGACCAGATCGGTAATCATCCTGAAAAGTTTTGCGTTTTGATTGGGTTTCTTTTTTTTTTAAATCTTTTTCAGAGTATGAATATTACAAAAACTTATTTTGAGTTTGAGGTGTTAAAATTGCTCTTAGTTTACTAAAGAATATTGAAGAAGAAGCCATAGGTGGACACTTGAACAACTGTCAGCCCTCCACATTGATCTCAAACATTAATCTTATATATATTAAACATTTGTTTTAATGTAAGATTCTTAGATCATGCTAGATCTTTGAATAAAATATGTCACAGTAATGCCCTGGTTAATTAGTTGTTTTCTTCAAGATTTTTGGCTTTAAAGTGTGGATAGATCTATAGAGCAATCTTACTTTAGGATTGTATAGGTTTGCTGCTTTGGGACTTTTGCCTTTACCTTCATCTAGTTTGGTCCGCGAAAAAATAATTCTTTTATATAATGATTCCTTAAATTTGTAAATTACCATATTAAGTTGGTAGGTGATGAGTTTTTTCCTAGCTTCCAGTTACAATTCATATAATAATTATTTTAAAGGGACCTTAGTATTGAGTTTATCTCGAGTTCTCAAGAATAACTTCTATTTCATAATATTTAATTTATCTTTAAATATATTTGTTATACATTATAAATGTATTTTCTAATAATAATAATGATGACGACGATAATAATAATAATAACAATAATAATAATAATAATAATAATAACCATACATACATAAAGGTTTGTTTTTGTTAATACATAATTTTCTTTAAATTAATAGCATATTTTTGTTATGTACTATAATGTGTGTTGTGTGTTGTAGTAGTAGTTCCATGTTTATTGGATATTTATATTTCTTAATTCAATCAATTCATGAATTTATTCCTTTCACGAACAAAACAATATATTTGAAATCATATTTTACTCTTCACATATTCCATCCCTAATGAAATATAATTTCTATTTGATCCGTCAAAATTAATTCCATAAACCAAATATCCTATTGCTTGGGATTTTTTCCTGCAATTTTTCATCAATCAAATCATGGGATATGAGATATTCTTTTGTTCGTTTCTCATTTCATTCTTTGTTTTATCCTATGTGCTTTTCATGAATTAAACATATTGTACGTATGTGTACAATTAAATTATGGTTAATTTCTTAATTCCGTGGTTAAGGGATCACGGTACCACCTCGGTGAAAATGGAATTATTAGATTGTGCAAGCGCTATTGCTATCTTAACACAGAAATGCACAGACCTATTTTACACCGGATACATTGCCAACCTTTGTGCTAGTAGTATTATCGCTAATGTTGAACACTTAGCTTGCCATTTAATTAAGAGATTAGTGAACATGTTGGCCCGTGCGCTTGCTAGGATTGCAGATTCTTAGCCTGACTCTTGTACTTGGGAATCTATTCCCCGTAATTGTATTATTCCGTCACTCCCTATTACGAATTATTAATAGCTTCGTGTTTTTTTTTTTAAATGTCTAATTAATTACCTTCCATTGCCAAACACCGAGCTGAAGTCTTCAAGAGCAAGTTAGGCAAATTATATAGGAATCATCGGAACGTCATATTATCATGTAACTTCTATCATGTAGATGTTTATCTAAATTTACTAGTTATAGCAAGCATGTCCGGGGATGGATTCAGAATTTCTTTTCGGTGGAGGCGAAAAAGTGAAAGTAAAATGAATTAAAAAAAATGTTCAATACATAGTTCAAATATAAAATATCAAATACAAGTTCATAATACAAAGAAAACTAGTTGTATTAATACAATATATAAATTTGATAGTGTGTATGTTTTGCGTGCATTGTGCATGCGTCGTGCGTTCACTTTACTTGTATGATAAAAAAGAAACAATTTATCAATATTATTGCATTTAACCCGGCGGAGGTGTACAAATGAAATTTAAAAAAAATTATGTATGTAACAACCCAAAACAACGTCGTTTTGGAGCTGTCTAATTTTGGACAGTGAGACAGCTACCCCACTGCCCGCATGACAACTTTGTCCTTGAATTGAGCATGTCGATAAGTGATGAATATTAACATTTTATACTATTTTTAAATATAGCTTTCAAAATTAAAACACGCCATTCAGTGAACCTGCCAATTTTATTTCTTGTTATGCTTTTTTGCCTAAAGAGTGATGATAACTTTTTTTGGTGTTTTGTTACTCTTTTTAGTGAAATCATCATTGATGTACTATGTACAATGCTCCCTCCAACGGGATAGGATAACACTAAGCCACGCATATATGGAGCAAGCTGTTTTCTTTTCCCGGCCCTCTCTATTGTAAGTGATTGTCCCATGATGGATCATTTAGATGTGTGGAATGTGAGAAATAATGTTTGCTTAAATTATTTGTCAAAAGACTTGGCGATTGAAGGGAGTTAATCGAGATGTGGTTGTTAGCAAAACAACCTTGAAAACTATTAGCTTATTTTAGGTTGGTCGATCAATTGAACTGTAATTTTGTGTTCATAGCTAGATCAGCATGAATTGATTAATGCTATTGTGAGTTAATAAATTGAGTAATTTTATTTTGAAGCAAAATATGCCTAGGAAAATTGGAAGATTATGTTGACTCTGGCTTTATGATCGACTTGCAAACACATGAACCTTTCAAGTTTGCCAATGACATTGTGGTCAAGGCCTAAAGCCACATAAGTGTGATTCTCCTAAATGAGAGATTGCAGGTTCAAACTCGAATGGGGGCACTCTTTGTGCTTAAGAGATGTAAGATGTGGTCCAATGGGTCATATACCACGTGAACATAGCCTTTGATATTTGGTTAAAAATACTCGGATATTTAACCGTCCAGATGTTGTTAGAAATCAAAGGGTTTTGTATTCTCAGTTAGAAACAAACGTTTATGACATTTTTTTCAACCACTTTCACCATTCGCGAAAGTTGTTCTTGCTAATTCCAAACACTAGACAAAGTAAACTAGATTTCTGACCCTCAAAGCTCAAACTTGAAATATTATTGGCACATATATAAAGCATTATTAAGAGTTAGAACATGTAACATTTCCTCCACATATAAATATCCATAGATAAAAAATCTTCAACAATATAAATAATTAATATATTGTATCCCGACAGACTTAACTTAATGATTCAAATATCACCCTAAAAATCTTATTTTAGAAGCAGGGTGAAGTTTCAAAATCTCCTAATTTATCCAAAAAGAAATTAATATATTGTGAAAGCTAAGCTGCAAAGTAATATATCCTACCACGCATATTATGCCTAAAATCAATGCGCAAATTCAGGCTTTAAGATTCGTTAATTGGCTCAAACGAAGAGGAGAAAAGTTATGCATGCATGAGAGCGTGTGAAAAGGCGAGATTGGAAGAAGCCGCACATATAAACAGTGACCAGCGAGGGAAACATGGAGGGGGGCTGTTTGGCACAACAACATCTGAAGCCAATTGAGTTCCACGAGGAAAGCTAAAGACATCGATCCTCGTTGGTTTACACACACAGACAAACTGTTCCATCCACTATCTTTTGGATCGAAACGGATAATTTTTTGCAGAAATAGGCATACGCCTTGGACAATGGACCCAACTATGGCCTGCCCTTTTCATTATTGGTCATGAGAAAATGACTTTTTAACAAACAGAACCTTAGCTTGCTGCCTCGCTACATACCAGTCAGAATATTCTCTGAATCCGATTGTATATGAATAATGCAGCCAACATTCTTAACAATAACGTAAGATCATATACTATACATGTTTCGTGATAATTGAGGTTTTGAGTAATAATAAAAAAAAAATCCCCACAAGTTGAGGACTCGTCAACTTGGAACAAGGTAGTGATTCGGTAGTTTTTTTTTTTTTTCTTCTGCCATCCAATCCCCACATTTGTGTAATTAATTGAACAAAGTCAGTCCCCGCTAGGAGATCCCTTAAGCAACTCGGTGGTTCTTCAAAAATAACAGTCTCCGAATCCGAATCACTACTTTATTCCAAGTTGGTGAGTCTATCGCGCATTTATTGTCTTCCCTCCTGATCTGATGGATATATTATAAATGGACCCTGAGCAAATCAACCTGGTGGAGCAAACCTGACCAACATTAGAACCCCAACCTTAGTATTATATTTGTTAGTATAAGTATTGCATTTGCAGGATCATCTTAGACAATCTCCCAAAAATTAATTACTCTGTATATCGTTATCTCCATTTCCTCAACAAATCCTAAACTGGTTTCAAAAAAAAATAAAATCCTAAACTAGTGGTCTGTGTTCAAATGTCAGATGGATGACAACAAACGTAGCATCATACAGCGAATGATCGAACTGGAAATCGTACGAAACGTATTATACTAACAATAATTATTGACGAAATTAAGGAAAAATAACAGGACCACTAAAGCATACATAAAGTTCCTTTTGAATAAATTGAAACAATCTTAATTACAAGTGGTCAGCCAGTTAAGATAGAGTGATCAAAACAATTAAAAAGGGTCTATCAGATTAAGGTGTGTTCCAATCCTTAATCGTCATCGTTAGCGTGAATTAATTACGTTTAGATGGAGAATAGGAAACAGGAGCTTGGTTTGTCGGGATGAACAAATGACAGCGATTAGTTTAATGTAATAAATTTCAATAATTAAAAATTAAAAACAAATCCAAAAGCAGATCAAAGGGAATCTTCCCCATGCCCTCGGCATCTTCTTTATTTACTAAATAATTCTAAGAAAAGGACAGTCCAGCTTAATTAATCCGTAGTTTAAAATTATTGAATTACGTGTTCATACAAAGAATTAATTAACTAAAAAATAAATTAATTAAAGCTGAATGGTGGACAAATCATTATAATTTGTTAGATACTTTGTAAAATGTATTGTAATTATAGTATTATACATTTACAGTATATTAAAATATGCGTAAAGACGTTCTATATTTTAAAATTTTATTTTAAAATTTTTTTTACTCATAATATCTAGCACAAGTATATAATGCATGTAGTCTTATCAATTTCCAAAAATGATTCCTCCCAACTGGTTAGAGTTATATGTCAGAGTGTAAGACCAATAGTCAAACTATATCATGATCCGGGTCCACCTTACAAGGTGCACTCGTCACAATTGTAATTGTGAATGTTCAGTATATAAATTGGAATTGTAAATTGTGAACATTTAATATGTAAATTGTGAATATTTAGTTGTGAATGTTCAGTATATAAATTGTGAACATTCAGTATGTAAATTGTATATTTTAGACTCGGGTTCACCTTACAATACCACTTGCACTCCTATTTAATTAAGAGTGCGGATGAAATTCTAGAAAAAAGGAAAAAAAAATTCTCATTTTTTAACATTGATTTTTTCCTACTTTTGCATTCTACAATTTTTCTTTCCGTTTCCACATTTTGCAAAAGTGGGCGAACTTTATGATGTTTAAAAAAAAGTATATCACACACAAAAAATGCATCTATTAAGCTGGTTTATAAGCTATTACATAGGAGTACAATTTATCTAATGCATATTTTTGAGTACTGATTTTATGCCTCACAAGAAAAAAAAAACTCTTTTTATCTTGAGTTAATACCCATTTTAGTCCCTTGACTATAACATAATACTTGATTTTGTCCCATAGAATTAAAAGTACCCAAATTAGTCCTCTAACTTGTGAAATATACTCAATTTGGTCCTCCGTTACAATTTCCATCCATCAGCCGTTAAAAATGGGGGCAAAATCGTCATTTTCAATAGTCGAGGGACCAAAATGGGTACTTAATAGTTGAGGGACCAAAATGAGTATTTATTATTATTATTATTATTATTATTATTATTATATTTAATATTGGGACAATGTCTCTTAGTTTAGTTTTATATATCAACACTATGGGGTGTGTAATCTATTAACCGAACCATTTTAACCAAAGTTTTTAAAACTTTAACCGTTAACCGAACCGAATTAAAATTTTTTTGGGATTAATTGGTCTATTAACCGAACTTTTTAAAGCTAAAGTTCTAAATCCTAAAAATAATACCCATAATAATAAATTCAATTAAAAAAATACATATAGTAATAAATCCATAAGAAAATATACAAAAATTAAATCATAAATACATTACAAATTTATATAGATTTTACATATTAGATTATATATTTATTTATTTAGTTATATATATATATATTTAAAATTTCGGATAATCGTTCGGTTGATCGACAATTTTGAACGCAATTAACCGTTAATCGAAATTTTAAAAAACCTTTAACGATTAACCGAACTGAAAAAGTTCTGTTATAAACAGTTAACCGACACTGTTAAAACCCAATTAATCATTAATTGAATTTTTAGAAAATCTTGAACCATTAACCGAACCCAAATTCAAACCCAATTAACCGTTAACCGAAATTTAAAAAAAAAAAAACATTTAGCCATTAACCCAACCGAAAAAGTTCAGTTAAACAATGGTTAATCGTTCGGTTCGGTTAATGGTTAAATGTTTTTAAAAATTTTAACTAAACTTTTTAAAATTTGGATTCAATGGTTTGGTTAATGGTTAAAGGTTTTTTAAAATTTCAATTAACGGTTAATTGGGTTCGAAATTGTCGGTTAACTATTTTTAACTAAACTTTTTCGCTTTGGTTAATGGTTAAAGATTTTTTAAAATTTCGATTAACGGTTAATTGGGTTCGAATTTGTCGGTTAACTATTTTAAATGAACTTTTATGATATTGTTTATCTATATTTTGTTATGGATTTATTATATGTATTATTTTAATTAGATTTATTATAATATGTATTATTTTTAGGATTTAGAATTGTTGCTTTAAAAAATTCAGTTAATCTGTTAACCAACCGATTAATAGAAAACAATTTCAAGTCGGCTCGATTAACGGTTAAAGTTTTAAAAACTTCGGTTAAAATGGTTCGATTAATAGATTACACACCCCTAATGTTGATATACAAAACTAAACTAAGAGATATTGTCCCAATATTAAATATAATAATAATAATAATAATAATAATAATAATAATAATAATAATAATAAATACTCATTTTGGTCCCTCAACTATTAAGTACCCATTTTGGTCCATCGACTATTGAAAATAACGATTTTGCCCCTCTATATAACGGCTGGTGGATGTAAATTGTAACGGAGGACCAAATTGAGCATAATTTTACAAGTTAGATGACTGAATTGAGTACTTTTAATTCTATGGGACAAAATCAAGTATTACGCTATAGTCGAGGGACCAAAATGGGTATTAACTCTTTTATCTTCAGAACACGTGTGGATACATAATAGAAACTATCCACCCATATTCTTTCACTTTTTCAAATGAGAAAAATTCTCTTCATTGTTTTTTTTTTTTAATCTTTCAATAAGAAATTATAATTTAAAAAATAAAACATGTAGAGATAAAAATAAAATTCACTTAAATACATACTCTCTTAATCTGTTTTTTTTTTTAAATGTCATTATGTTAAGTAAGTTCTAACAGTATTAAGAATATATAATTGTCCATGTGGTGGTACTTTATTTCGTTAATAGTTACAAAATGTGATGCTCTAAAGAATTTTAAGCAGTTAAATTTAGGAATGTCAATTTAACTCGGAGATTCCTATGGGAACATTCCGTCCTTATTTCAATAGTGGCGGGGATGAAATTTTTTTCAGGAAACAAAGGTGAGGATGAGGAGAGTTTCCCCATCCCCAACATGCCTGTGGGCTATTCTGCGTAACCCACTAACTCACATGGGTCAAGCCCTTGAGACCCGTATTTTTTGCAGGCTAAAAGTTTTAGACTCTAACCCGTTCCGCCGTGCAACGATTTATTGTTGGCCCGTTGGCTTTAGCCCACTTTAACACCCTGAAATATGCTAATATTTATTTTTTTTTGAAGGNCTTTACATTCAAATTTATCAATTGACATTCATTACATTATCCATTATCTTATTTTTACAATATCTTGTAATTAAATATCAAAGTTATAATACAAAATAATGTTATATATTTATTTACCAAGTATTTTATTAATACCATGAAATTTTTTTAAAAAAAATTGAAGCTAATTATATTAACTACTTGGGGATTGGTTGACAAAGAGAGTACTCAAATAATAACCCAACAAATTGAAGCGGAATCACTCTGTTTTACTCTTATTGAATTAAATAAATTAGTATTTACATCAAAAAATGATACATATGTATTTCTTTAATACCATGAAAAAAATAAAAAAGAATAGTTTGAAACCAATCATATTAACTACTTGGGGATTCATTGACAATGAAAAGTACTCAAATAACCCATTACCCAGCAAATTGAAGCGAGAAACTACCTTTTAATATCTTTGGAATACATAATATTTTAAAATTTTAAATTTTTATTAATTTATTTAATCTTTTTTCTTAAACTAGGGATTTATTTATATATCCACAATAACTCATTCAACAATAATGGTTGAACTAAATGAACCCCAAGCAGAACACCTAAAGGAAAGTCCATAGCTCCTATATCATAATCTCATTGCATGACGTTGTCATCTATGCTACCAACAATAACCGAATTGCAAATAAAACACTACCAACAAAAAGGAAGAGAACAAATAGTAAACAAATAACCTTATTGAATTAAATAAATTAGTAGTTACAACAAAAAATGATACATGTGGATTTCTTTAATTTAGAATTATGTGTCTACAATGCCATTATTAAAAAAAAATATTCATTATCAATAAATTAAATAAGAAAAATAATTTCATTAACTATATTGTCTTTATTTTATCTAATGCAAAGATTCTGTACATTCAAATTCATTAATTGATATTCATTACATTGTCCATTATGTTCTTTTTACACTATCTTGTAATTAAATATCAAAGTTATAATACAAAATAATGTTATATATTTATTACCAAGTATTTTATTAATACCATGAAAAAAGTAAAAAAGAATAATTTGAAACCAATCATATTAACTACTTATGGGGGTTTGTTGACAACGAAAGTACTCAAATAACCCAATACCCAGCAAATTGAAATGATAAACTACCTTTTAATATCTTTGGAATACATCATATTTAAATTTTTCAAATTTTTACTAATTTATTTAATTCTTTTTCCTTAAACTAGAAATTTCTTTATTCACAATTACTCATTCAACAATAATGGTTGAACCAAATGAACCTCGAGCAAAACACCTAAAGGAAAGTCCATAGCTCCTATATCATAATCTCATTGCATGACGTTGTCATCTATGCTACCAACAATAACCCAATTGCAAATAACACACAACCAACAAAAAGGAAGAGAACAAATAGTAAAGATGAAGACAATGACAATGTTACTCAAAAGAGAATTAAGAATACTTAGAAAAATTCAAACTAAAAGTAGTATTTATTTAGACTATCATTTTTAGACCAAATATTTAGACTATCGATTTTACAAAGTTACAAACATTTATTTTAGTGACAATTATAATGAATTTCCTATATTATCTTGGATTCGTATACTTTGAGTTACATATTTAAATAAACAAATTTGACATTCAATTACCTATGTATAAACTTCTTCTATATAATATTGCATTGATATACTTTCAAATAGAGTTTATTACCGAAATGGTCCCTCGACTATTGCGAAATTACCAATTTGGTCCTCGATAATTTTTCGTGCCCAATTTAGTCCCTCCCACGGCCTCTTTTTACATGATGTTTAAAAAATGATAGGGAATATAAAGGGGGGAAAGAACAAAGAAGACAGGATAATGGAATATATTAATAGCCTCCTATCTTTATTTATTTATTTTTTTGAATGCTACTGACTCTATTACAATGTAGTATCTGTTCATGCCTCCACTGAGGCTCGAACCCACCACCTCCCATATATAGGGAAGGGTTTGATGCCACTGGACCACAAGGCCCTTGGCAGTTTAGTCAATATGATATACTTCGTATTAGTTTTAATTAATCAAAACAGATTATAACTATATTGCTACTTGTTAGGTCCGCTATATTCATAGGTACATTATTTTATATTATATGTATAAGGTACATTATTTTATATGCACATTGTATATTAATTTTATGCATAAAGTATATTATTTTTTATACGTAATGTTCATTATTTGTATATGTACAAAATAGTATAAAGTAACTTAAGAGTTCATTATTTATATACATAAAGTTCATTATTTGTGTGCATAAGGTTCGTTATTTGAGTATATACAAATTGATTGAAGATTGTTATTTAGACATGTATATTCTAGACTCATTTTTGTTGTAAATGATGTTCATTATTTGTAGAACATAATTGGACTTATTCATCACACCATGCTGCCCCCTTACTTAGAAATTTAATATACAATAAATCAAGGTTTATTATTTGTATGCATAAAGCATATTATTTCTATGAATGTGTTTTGATACATAGTCCACATAGCTATGAAGGTTGAATAATAAAGTAAGCATGTATTGTTATCAATATTATTAGCCAACTGTTATATGAAATTTCGAGTACGAATGTATGTGACTAAAATAGCATAATAATAGTATAAATGTCAAAGTTCGAATTTGGGTACAATATGAAAAATTACTATTTATAAAGTATACTAGAGTCTTCCCGAAACATCGAGAGTCTAACGAGGAAATCACTAGGTCATCGTAACTAGGATGCGTCTTGTATCTCATATGTCAACATTGATTTCAGTGTAAACACAATAATTACAGTTCACACTTGTTAGTCGCGTGGGCACTAATTTGGTGTGCGTTTGGGCCGCTCCATTAGACCCGCCAATATTGTTGGATTGGGTCGAATGAGATAGGTCAATTACCGATATTTCATCAACTATTATATTAGGACATCTCCAATTGGACAAAATGAAAAGGAAAAAAAAAAGGAGGAGAAGGGTTGTGGGGGTGGGGGTGGGGGAGCAGGAATGAGGAGAGGGAGAGATAATCTTCAAAGGATCAATCATCTCCAGAAATTTTCTCTCCGGGTGCATAGCTCGTGAACGACATGCATCAATCACGTGGCACATATTGCTCATACGCCACAAAAGACGCACAAAGGGTGAGGGACAACCTATCCCCCACCCACTGCTTTATTTATAAAAAAAAATAAAAAAATAAGATTGTTCTTTTGGAAGTAAATCAAACTGTTTTTCCAATGGCNATATATATATATATATATATATATATACTTGAAAAATACTACTCCATATAATATTAACCTAAAAATATAAATTATTCAATTCAACAATTCAATAATAAAGTTTAATTCAATTCAATAATAAAGTTGCGGCCAAGAAAGGGACTCTTTTGGATTTGTCCATTCAGCCAACCCTGTGTACCTATCAATCGTTATATCAATACTTAGAGCAATCATATAAATGGTTTATTTGGAAACTTTGGAATAGTACATGCTGAAGTGGAGGGCCGCGCCACCATTGTGCCTAGCGGGTGCGTGTACTGCACACACCTGACAAACAATTTGGTCCTCCGTTTATTTTGCCGTTAAACAACCGTAAAATTGGGACCAATTTGGTAATTTTGATATAGTCAAGGGACCATTTCAGTGAAAAATTAATTACCAATTTGGTCCCTTGACTATAGCAAAATTACCCAATTGGTCCTGATTTAACGGATGTTTAACAGCAAAATAAATGGAGGACCAGATTGGTTAAAATTTTTAAAGTTGAGGGACTTAATTGGACACGAAAAATTGTTGAGGACCAAATTGGTAATTTCGCAATAGTCGAGGGACCATTTTGGTAATAAACTCATTTTTTTTGTTAATCATGATTGTTTTTTTTTTCCTCCCCTCTCATTTTTTCTTTCTTAATTACACTTACAAAACTACTCAAAAATCGCAAAAAGTCCTCACTATTAAGGATGCTCTTATACCATGGAACTGGTCAGTGGACCCGTCACAATTTCCATACTGAATGTTCACAATTTAAATTGATTAGAGTCCACAATGCGCTCCATGATATAATTTGTGATGTCCCTATCCCACTAATGCAAATTTGTTTTTTTTTTTTTTTTTCATGTTTAACTTTGTATTGTGAACAACCGAACTCTTGGGACCTTCTTCAACCATTAATTTTTTTTTTTTTTGAATACTTCTTCAACCATTAATTAAATTTTTAAAAATATGAGAAATTATTAACTATGAGTTGAGCATTATTATTTTTCCTCTTAAAAGGTAAAATCTCTCCCATGTGAAATCATCCAAAGGTGGAAGTAGGTAAAACTATTGGATATTCTTCACATTAGAGGAAATTTACTTCCTGGGACTTGGGAGAATGATCATCATTTTAATTCTTCAATTATATTAAAATAGCAAACTCAATCCTTTAATTATACATTTGATCTTATTTAGTCACTAAATTAGTTTTTTTTTTTTTTTGTGGTCATTTTAGTTTCTCACCTCACATAGTTGTTAAAATTAATGGTGATGGAAGAGTAAATATGTAAATTTATCAAGTTTCCTCCCAAAGCACACATCAAATAAGTGAAAAATATATTTTAATTTAAAATCATCAGAAAATGATTAAGGAAAGCTAATAAAAAACTAGTAATAATGTGAAAACTGCAATACTTTTAAGTCAAAGAAAATTTGGATTCCCTTCAACCAAATGTGTACATCGTAGTTAGAACATATTTGTAGGGGTGTGCATTTGGTTAATCGAATCGAATTAACCAAAATTTCTAAATCAATAATCGAATTGAAATTTATATTACCAAAATACTTGAACCAGTTTTTTTTTTTTCCGGTTAATCGGTAAGTTAATTTTTTTTTTGAATGCTACTGACTCTATTACAGTGTAGTATCTGTTCGTAAACTACTTTCTCAACCTACTGAAGAACAAAGAGACAGCAACGCCTCCACTGAGGCTCGAACCCACCACCTCCCGTCCGGGGCGCGGGGTTTGAAGTTAATTTAATATATCATTTACGTATTATGTTTACTATTCATTAGCTAATTCAACTTTTTTTTATTCATTTATTTTCTTTTAATTTTTAATTTTGGCGTTTTGTGTTTAATGGTATTTTTGATATAGTTTATAAGCATATAATTTTTTAAAAAAATTTTAAAATATAAATCGGCGCATTTGACACTAGATGCAATCAAAAGTAAATGCAAAAAATTTTAGAGCTTGTACCAAGAGCATGAATCATCGGACTTTATCGACACTATAGACCAGGGCCGGATTTTAATTTAGGGCGTGCAAGATGAGCAATAACACAGGGCCCCAAAATTTTGGGGGCCCTAATCCAGCGCTGGCCCAATAGTTAGTATATGTATTTGTGATTATATTGGCTCAAAATTAAGTTTTCATGACTTATCTAAATTCTACTAAGCATTATTCAAAAAAAAAAAATTTACTCCGTAATATTCACGTGAATCACTTTTCTTCAATTCGCAGTTTATTTATGCTTTGACAGTGCATCACTTATTTACCAGCACAAGACCACACAAATTAAAAACCGGCCATGTTATAGACTTTCCTTAAATTTTACGGAGGATATACTAACACTAACTGCATGCTACAAAAAATCAAATAAAGTCTTATCAATTGAACAAGACACATCAAAAGAGATAAATTGACTTCAATTCCTACCAATGAGCAATGACCAAAAATAGAAGTCTTTACTCGTGTTTAACGTGAAAACATTGTACATACACCAAGAATACCTAAAACGACAAACATTGCTGCAGCCGAAATCGTTTTCACGGTTGTTAACACGATGTCTTGTTGTGCTATAAGTTCAAAGATTTCGACGATGAACACAAGTTTCATTCGATCGATCGATCGAAGTTCACAGAGCGGCACGGCACCTGGTAGAAGACGACAGATGTATATACATATGACTATCATTTTTAGAAGGTTGCCAAGCTATTCGGGGCGTTTTGGTTGAATTTTAGGACTTGTGACATTATATATATATATATATATATATATATATATATATATAGAAGTCTGCTCAAATGCTGTTGCGTCTTCCCGTGCGGTCGGTCCGACCGCTTGAAATATACATCACTAGTGTTAACAAAATGTACCAATAGTGTTAGGAAAATGCACAAATACACCAAAAAACGTAACACACAACACAACTAAAATAATGCACCATAACTCCCCACACCTAATTGTGCATTCCAAACACTGTGTGGTGCTTTTATATATACCTAATAGTGCGCTTTTTGGTGATGCTTACCTAATATGGTGCATATTTGTCTTGTGTATTTCCTAACATTGTGTGGTGCATATTTGCATACCTAGTAGTGCAGCCGCACTGATTGCACGTTAAGGCGTGACCGCAACTGAACTCTACTATATATTTAATTTGTATATATCTATATATATATATATATACACACACACACACACACACACACACACACACACACCTAGAGATGAGTTCTGGTGCGGAGATGCTCCTAGGTGAAAAATGAGTTAGATTTGAGTTGTTGATCAACGACTCAAATCAATGAAAAAAATGTGCGTCCTCAATTGCATCCATCTTTTTCATGTTTACTCCAATGATAACAATGCACCTTAAGAATGAAAACCACGCACCTAAAGTTTTAGACCGACGCATCTTAAGAAGAAAAACAACGCACCTTAAGAAGGAAAACCACACACCTAAAGCTTTAGGCCGACGCACTTTAAGTTTCAATAACTGACGCACCTTAAGCACACAACACAAAAATCACGCACCTTAAGAAGGAAAATCACGCACCTTAAATTTGACCTAGAAGTAAAATGACTAAATTGCCACCATAGTTTTTTAATCATTGTTAATCCTCGACGTTGATATAGCCAAGACCAATGACTATCATCTCGCATATATNTATATATATATATAATGAACATTCAGTACCAGTATTGCAAAAATCTCGCCTAAGCACCAATTAATTCTCGTCTAGGCGCTAGGCGCCAGTCGACCGCCTAGCGTATCACCTTAAATGGTGGTCTAAGTGGCTGGCCGGCTAGGCGACCAACTAGGCTGCCTAAACACCGCTTAGGCCGCTTAGACGCTGACCACCTAGACTTACTGCAAATTTATTCTTTTTCTTTCCTCCACCTCACTATCTATCTAGCTCCTCCATTAATATATATATATATATAATTCAGTTCCCATGTTGTTGGGTGTGTCCTGTTCGGTTGTGCAATTAAATATGAGCAATTGATCTTACTTAAATCAACATCCAGGATTAACATAGTTAAAAAAAAATGTGGTGGCAATTTCGTAATTTTGCTTTAGGTCAAATTTAAGGTGAGTGCGTGATTTTCCTTCTTAAGGTGCGTAGTTTCTGTGCTTAAGGTGCGTCTTTGTATCACTTAAGGTGCGTCATTGTTATACACTGAAGGTGTGCGATGTTAAGACTTAAGTTGCGCTATTTTAACACTTAGGGTGCGTGTTTCTATCACTTAAGGTGCGCCATTTTTAGCTTATGCTTATTCCTTACATACTCGCGTTTTTTTTATTATTATTAAATTTTCATTGATTTGAGTTGTTGATCTATATTTGATCAACGACTCAGATCTAACCGTACAACCGCACCTGAACCCGTCCCTGTGTGTGTGTGTGTGTGTGTGTGTGTGTGTGTGTGTGTAATAAAGAGTTAATTCCAGCAATGGTCCTCCGACTATGTTGATTTTCCAAAATTAGTCCTCGACTTTTAATTTGGACAATTTAGGTCCTTTGACTTTCAAAATTTTCTAATGTTGGTCCTTTCGTTAAATTTTGGTTAAATTGAGGTCAAATGAAGGGGTAAAATTGTCCGTTCATCTGTTTAGTGTATTATTACTCGTATTTCTCATGTCCTATACGCTGTATATATGAATATAATCTCAGCCAAAGTCTCAATCGAAGCCATATAATCTCAGCCGATGTCTCTTCGACTGATATTATATTTATATATATAGCGTATAGGATAGGAGAAATACGAGTATACAAGTTAGCGGACAAATTTACCCATTTATTTGACATCAACTTAACCAAAATTTGACGAAAGGACCAACATTGGAAAAAAATTTGAAAGTCAAGGGACCTAAATTGTTCAAATTAAAAGTCAGTGACTAATTTTGGAAAATCAACATATTCGGAGGACCATTGCTGAAATTAACTATATAATAAACCTTAATGGGGTGTTTGGTTTGAAGTAGTTGGAATTCCTTTCCTATTTAGTACATAGCAAAACAAATTATAGTGTTTGGTTGAAGGGAACTGAAATTTCATCCCTCATGTTTATGAATTGCAATTCATGGCGAGCCCCTATTAATTGCAATTCGGTGGTTGTGGGAAAGGAAAAAGAGAGGAAATGACAAAAGTACTCTTGGTGGTTATTATTATTAATAGTTTTTCTTATGCGCAATGCGGAAAAAATAGGTGCCCAATATTAATATTTTATATTAGAATTTTAAATTTATTTAGATTTTTTATATTTAAATTATTGTAAATAATAATAATAATGTAAAATATTTTTATAAATTTTATATTTATATTTTAGAAAATAACTAACATATAACTCTAATATTTAATGTGTATATATTATTATTATTGAAGAAGAATATAAGAAAATATATGGTGGATGCATGTGCATAGTAACAATAGTAGAAAAGATAACGGAAGTTATAACGGTAGGGGTATATTAATATTATGTAGTACAACTTTTATAGCATAATGTACAAAAAAACTTAACGGAAAAAACGGACATAAATAAGGAGTATAACCTTCATTCACATTTATTATGTTTTAAGATTATTATTATTATTATTACTACTACTACATAAGGTCATTTTAGTCTTTATACCACTTCTTTTCTTCTCATTCTCAATAATTCTATTGCTCTTTACTAAAAAAGTTTATAATATTAATCACGGATAAAGTGTTTGTTACTTATAAAAGAAATGGTAATGCTTTTGAAAAGAAAATATAATATTTTCAGATCAAAATGTAAAAGCATTACATTTTTTCTTCAAAATATTACATTTTTCCTTATAAATAATAAAATTTTTATTTCTGATTATTATTATATTTTTCAGTATATATAATTATTATATTTTTATATTGACTCAGAATCATTTCACATCTAAAAATATGTATCTCACAACTAAAAATATGTAAGACGTCTCAAACAAACTTTTGTCAATAAGTTAATAATGACTTGTTTTACCTTCTTCAAACAAAAATGAAGACTATTGACGGCACCTGTTTGGTCAGCACAGTCCACAATGAACCGCTGACCAGTCGAGTTTCACACCTTCACCGTCCTCGCGTGTACATACATACGACTAACTAAAAACACAAAAACATATTCTCAAAAAAAAAA
>CM008340.1:36273984-36287181 GCA_002525835.2 Ipomoea batatas
TGTGATTGGACTCCGGTCCCTGTGATTGGACTTTGGTCCCTGCGATTGGACTTCGGTCCCTGTGATTGGGTTTTTACCCCTGTGAACTAACTGTTGGGTTGGTGTTTGGCATGAGGGTTGGTATGGTGGTTTGGAGGTTGGAATTGGGAGTTCTTTCTTGGTATTATGTATTCGTGAGTTTCCTTGTGATTATTCGGTTAAGTTGTATTTCAGTTGATATCTTGTTGTTCCTTGTTATGGTTTGGTTGGTTCCTTTATGGTTGTTATTTCAGTTGGTATCTTATTTATGGACTCGTTGTCTTATACATTCGTTATTGAATATTGGTTTCGTTTGGAGGAGTCTTGGTTTGTGATTCATTCAGTTTATCATTGTTGAGTATCCGTTTTAATTTAAAGAGCAGTTTTTTGACGTGTATATTCTATATGGGTGTGTAAACCTATTTACAACCTTATGTATATCTATACTTCCTTGCGGGTGTGAATGGTGGTTACTTAGCAGTCTTTTGCTAATGGTTCCTTGTGTATTTTCCAGGTATGCAATAAAGTCTAAGCGTGAGCGCGATAGAGTATACCCGTATGAGGAGGCTTAGACTAGGTGTTATGCTTTTAGACTTATGTTTTGGGCCTGTGTGCCAGTATGAGATTTTATATACTCTTGGTTAGTTTTTGGATATTTGGAGACATGTTTTGAGGTTTAATATCTACGCAGTTCAGTTCTTTTGGTTAGCTTGTGCATCTAGGCTGTGTTTTCTTACCTAGATGTGACATGATGCCCCTTATGTTTTAATTTGCTTCCGCTATGTTATGTTTTATAGTTGAGATAGACAGCTGTTGTGTTAAGTTTTATCTATCTCAGCTTGTGAAAAGTTGGGGTGTCACAACTCTGGTCACAGCACTTGACAGCCGTTTACTCTGTTTTATTGCGTTTGGCTGCTACAAACTAGTTACCTTCTGTTAATGCAAATCTTGTGTATGAAAAGATGTGTGTTTTGCTCTATAAAATTCGAAAGAAGCTGGATGTTGATCTTGGATCAATTATTTTCTCCGATATCATGACATTTACCAAGAAGAAGAAAGAGGTCAAGGTTTATCTCCCGTATCCTAGTCTTATATATGGACTTCTGACTTCTCAAGGCTTTAAACCGTATGATTATGAACCAGTTTTAGACAATGACCATTTTTATCGGGTTGATCCGCGTCTAGCTCAAGGGAATCATCATGATGATCGTGCCTCTCTCACAGCGTCTGCTTCGGCTCCAGGCCCTTCTTCTGCACGCCCTACTCCCTTGCCTCCTCCAGCGGTGGTTATGCATCGACAAATGGCAAGCTCCATTGAAGCTTCATTGGCTCTACTTTGGACATCTATTGCTGCCCAACAAGATGCTGCGGCTGGTTTGGAACGTACTCTTCTTGATCACTACCGGGAAATTGCCCGTTTGGAAACTAGGCATGCTGCAATACTTGCTACTCAAGCTCACACTGCGGACTCTGCTGCCTCTGCTTCTGATTCTGAATTGGATGGTGATGACACTGATTCTGGATCCCCGGCAACCCACTAGATGTTTCTTTGCCCTTTGCCAAGTTATTTGCCAAAACAGGGGGATAAAAGTGTATGCTAGACATAGGGAGAACATTGGTTTCAAGGGGAGATTTGGTATGTTTTTGCTGGTTGGTTGATAACTACTGCTACTGAACTGATGCTATGTTTTGTTGGTTATTTTTGATGGTTGGTTGATGATTGCAACTGCTGTTTGGAATGGCTTTTGGAATGCTTTTATTGGTAATAATTTCGCTTGCTATTGCTTAGTATTTTTTTCATACTTTGTCTTGAGTGTCATCACAAAATGGTTTTCGTTAATATATGTGGTTTTTTTCTATATGATGGCTTATTTGGTTCTGCATACAAGTATGATTGGATATATCTCTTTATTTGGGTATCTGCCTGGTTGTAATGAAAAGAGGTTATGGGTTTCAAGGTTGTTCGTTTGATACAGTGGGCTTTGGAACGTCTTGCTTATGTTTAGGATCTGTTTGTAAGCAAATATACATGTGGCTTTTTATAATAAAATGTGTGTTATGTTTGTTTGGCCTAAGGTATTTTTTGTATGATAGGTTTTGTCAAATAATTGCCAAAGGGGGAGTTTGTAAGTGCAATATATATATATATATAATACACATTAGTGTTGGCGTGATTATTTGAACAAAACCTTAGTTTATTATTTTTATAGGTTTGTTGTTAGTGGTTGACGTTTTCAAGGCATATGAAGCTCTAACAGAAAGCTGCTTTGGTTAAGGGTGGATTTAATTATGTGGACCATATTATTTCAAGGGAAAGTTTTTAGCTTTTTGTTTTGGGAAAGAGGTTACGTGAGTTACTATTTAAAGGAAGTATCACAAAGTTAATTTTGGGCAACTTTCTTATTGAGTATTACGAGACAGTGTGCTAAGAGTTCTTTCAACTTATTTAAGCAATATCCGTGGTTTTCAGTGTTCGGTTCTTCGTTCATGTACTGGTGCTGATTCAGCAAGATTGAGGCTGCACGAATCCAATCACGTAGAGATGTTTTGAAGATTATTTTTGATGAATGTTGATGTTGTAGGTGTTGGACCTTGTATCTGTTTAGCATTTCATCTCCCTGTAATCTTGGCAAACATATAGTGGATTGGGCTGTCGTGGGTGCCCCGCAAAAGTAGGAGATTTGGCTCCGAACTGCGTAATCAGTTGCTGTGTCCTGGTTTTACTTTCTTTATCTTTTCATCCTTTTATGTTTTAATCAAAACAATTAAAAGGTTAAGATAATCTGTTTTAAAACTAAGTAGAATTATAAGACTTCGTACATTCAAGATTCACGATTATCAATTTCACTATCTATGTACCAGCCAGGTCCAACATAAATTTTGATGTTGGATTGACCACACTGTCATGTTGTAGGACGTTAATGATTTGTTTTGATGAATTCTGTGACGACCAATCAACTCTGTCTAACTTCATTTTTTGGACCGAGAGTGAGGGTGATAGTGTTGCTCTTAGACACGACACTTTTACCCTTACGTTCATAAATGTCGGAGAGTTAATCAATTACGGTGAACAGTATGCGTTCCTCATGTGTATGCTTTGGAACCAGCGCCGTGTTATCAGGAGCTTGGTGTTCTTCAATTATGAAGTTGGGGAGGTTCACCGAATAGCATTCGACGTGTGTGGAATGGAAATAATGACGGAAGATTTGTATGTCTACAATATTGAAGACTATGCAAATGTTGATGTTGGTGTGTAATAAGGGTATATTTTAATCGAATTAAGAAGTTGTTTTATATTAGTTTTTTTTTTTGTTTTTAGTTTTTCAAGAATTAAATCTTGAACAAAATATAATAAATGATTTAAAATATATTTATAATAAAATAGATTGATTTAAAAAAAAAATAGATTGATAATTTGTTCAATTTGGTCACCTAAATATCACCATTATATCTTTTGTTAAATTTGCTAATATGACAATAACATCTTTACTGTAGAACCACATCATATCTTAAAAATAATAGCAAGAAAAATATCAACCATTTAGCATAATAACAACAACAATATTATAATAATAGCAAAGGGAATGCATTATAACCAGTTTGACGCAAAGTATGTGTCACCATTACAGTTTCACAATTAAGCTAATTTATACTTGGCCATATTAAAATGGAGTATAAATCAGTTGTAGACGAAGAATCGAGTTTAGCGTAGAAGTTCCGATGAAGGAGAGAACTGTTGTGTAAATAAGGGAGAAGAAATAGGGCAGGGTTTGGTTTTGGCCAAAAGATTAAAATGCTTACCTGTATATAATAATAATAATAATAATTATTCATAGCTAGTCGGATTAGTCTACTTCGTGTTGGAGAGGAAAACAGTGGTGAGAACATGTCAAAATATTATCTAACCACATTATGAAGTAAAAAAATGTCAAAATAACAACCATGCACATCCGTGTCAATTACCGGTACCTACAAACATGAAAGAATATAATCAATTAATATTTTACCAACTATAATTATTTAATAATAAATTTACTTAACAAATTAAATATACCTTTGACGCGGGTGCGTTCCACAAACTGTAGGAAATCTGATTCGGGTTGATTGTCGTCTTTACGGTTCCTGTGGCTCCTGCACCTCCTGTGGCTCCTGTATATCTAGGAAGTCAGCAGTGGTCGGCATACTGATGTTTTGGCTCCCAATACCGGGTTGACTATAAGAGTTTTCTACAATAAAATCTCCAACTGGATGGGACCAAGGTGAGGTGTTGTATGCCGGTCGATTTTGACCTCCAAATTATGGGAGTATATTCGATGATGCATTATGGTGGGATGACCCCGGCTGTGAGGGATCATACACTTGACTAGCTGGAGTATACTGAGACAAATCACCAAAGTCGGCATGTGAATAGGGACCACAAAAGCTTGAGCTGGGGCCTGACATAGTAAAAGGTTGTGAGTCATAGTTTTGGTCAACGCCCTGGTATTGAACAGGCACAAGTGCTAGCGCATTCCCATCCTCATCATCGTCATCGTCATCCTCAGCGTCATGTCTTTGTTGGTCTGCCTCAGCTTGCAAAGCCTGGTTGACCGCGCGCATACTCCTACCACTGCGCCCAGGTTGACCCCGCATGTTGTCTCGATGCCGTCGTAAATCTGAATGGCGATGCTGCACCCTTGGCTCGTATACCGGTGCGTCATTGAATAAATGTCGGGGGACGTCCGCATAGTAAGCATAGCCAGCACGCTCTAAATGTTCGCGCGAGCTAATGTGAAGTTCCCGAACCAGATCAAGAGCTCGCGCTCCATCCTTGCGAGCCTCTCCGGTACTTATATGAATTTCACGAATGTAGTGCATCTGCATCAAATATACAACATATATTCACATAACATATATATGATCATAAATTATTAATCACCCCATTTCAAAAAAAAACGTTATCCGTTATTGAACATACTAACCGCTTCATTTAACGAGGCACCACATTGGACATAACCTTGATCTTGTCGATGTTCAGGGTAGCCAATGAAAAGCTTACCATGGGTATGATACCATACCCGGTATGCATCACTTGTAACGGGATTGTTCATCACTTGCTTTAGGTGGATGAAACCTGCCCGTTGTCTCCAACAATACAAATGCTCAGCGTGTTTGTCAGCCCAATCAAAATTTCCAAATCGCCCGTCGAACGCGTGCAATTCCTCACTGTATACGACTTCAAACGGGAGATCTTGGAAACCGCTGAATTGCCTGCAGAACCAGTCAGGATAGTAGTGCTCAATGATATAAAAAATATATCAAAGGCACTCGAGCAATCAAAATCGCTTGGCCGGCCGTGCAATAGTCAGGCAATTGAGGAAATAATGCATTGTAAGGCTCGAAGACAAACTGCGAAAGACGTAAAAAAAAGTGTTATGATTACCACAAAATATGATTATATAAATGAGCATAGTAACGCCAACATTAAACGAACGTACCATTTGTTGGTTAACGCGATCCAATTGGTCGCGATATGCCCGAATCACGTGATGAGGCACATTGCCCCAAAAATGTGCACCTACCCACCTACATTTGCAACAACAACTCATGACTACTTCAACACAAAGTGAATTCAATACGTTTTAAAAAATTAACTATTACAACTTACCTTGCACCAACTAGTAAATCACGAATATTTAATTCTGCTATAACGCCCTCTGGCTTAAGCATAGGAAGCCTCTCCCATGCCCAAAGTTGCAACAGTAGCATACAACCACCGACAACCGAAGTATGGTGGTCAGCTCCTTTGCACAACCCTAAAAAGATAGGCTAACACATCTGATCACCAACTGTACTGGCCACAAACCTCAAAATCCTCAATGAAAGGCAACAAGGCCAAATTTACCGCCATGTTTGTTGATTCGGGGAAAAGAAGTCCTCCTAACAAATGCATCAATTGTATCCGCGTAGCAACTTGCACCTCCTCATCTGTGCTATCCGCGGTTAGTTTTGGAACGGGTCTTATTGCAGTCGAATTAATTTTCGACTGCTTCAAAAATCGATCAAAGGGAGTAAATCCCAACAAACGACTACACAATTCCTTCCATTGTTCAATAGAACGCTTGACACGTCCAGTAACAGCTAGGCCGTCCACCTTAAGCCCAAGTAACACTTCAACATCTTGAAGTGTTATACCTACCTTCCCAAACGGTAGGTAAAAGGCGTGAACCTCAGGCCGCCACCACTCAATCAAAGCAGCGATTAATGAATGGTCTAATCTTATATCTCTAAGATGAGATACCCCGTAGAACCCAGCAATACGCAAGTAATTAATCATTCTTTCATCGCTGGGCACCACTGTTTGGCCATCGTATCGGCACGGTTTAATACGTGCATTAAAATCTGGATCCATCCATATGGACATAGACCGATGCCTATGCTGAAATGTTAGCACCGACGGATCTATCGGACCCGGATGTAATTGCCTTCGTGCAGCCATAACTGTAAAAGATAATAAAAATATTCATTACTATTTGAAATAAAATATTCTACTTCAAAAATACATTCAAATCAATCATGTGATTCTAAATTTAATTCATTTATTCTAATTAATAAATTAGAAATCAATCTTGTTAATTTAAAACACAAAATATTCTTATACAAGCATAAGTAATAGGCTTGTTCGATGAATAAGCCTTATTTATTTTTAACATTATTAAAATACGCTTGTTACATGCTGCATTAGAATTTGACATTATGAATAAGTAATACGCAAGTAATACTAATTTTACATGCTGCATTAGAATTTGACATTATTTAGTTCTTCATTTTAATAAAGTATAATTAAAATAGTCTAATCATTAAATACATAACTAATTAAAATAAAATATTCTATAATTAAAATCATAATTATTCGAATTATTATATTCAAATTATAATACTCTAATTATTAAATAAATAACTATTTAAATTAAAATATTGTATAATTAAAATCTTAATTATTATTCTACTCAATTATTATTGTTTAATTACAATTCAATCATTCTAATTTAGAATTTGACAAATTACTCTGTATTAAATAAATAAACAAGTTGAGCTAATGATTCTACTTTTTCAAATATGTAATCAGATACGCATGTATTTCAGAGAAGACCAAATGACATTTGCAACTTTTTAGTTGAAATACAATACATGCTAGTTGAAATTTTAATTATTATTATACTTAATTATTATTATTATTATAAATAACTAATTAAATTAAAAATTGTTTGATTACATTTAAATCATTCATTATAAGTATTTATTTATTTTATTATATTCATATTAAAATGATGCACGTAGATTTTTTAATACTTTAATTAATTCCCTGATTAAATCTCATGGTCAAGGTTGACTTCAAGTACAGTTCTTTTACTTAGAGCCTGAGTTTGGCCCTACACTGTATTTAGGTTATCCAGCTCAGATTATGAACCAGACACCGAACTGCTTTACTAGGGTTACTATACCCATAACAGTACAGGACTTCATGATTTACAAGTGCAAGAAAACACACAGAACCAATTTACAAGTATCTCAAACTCATCAACAACTACAACCACTCCATATCAGTAACAGAACCAATTTACAAGTAGTTGAAAAGGAGGGGATTTGATTTACTTACACAGAACCAATTTACAAAACACACAGAAGACTTAAAAAAGCAAAGATTTCTACTAAACAATTCATACTGGAAGTCCATAATTGATGTCTGTTCCTTGTTTCTACAAGGTTTATTGTTATCCTCTACTGCTGCCTATTACATATTGAACCAACTTCTCTCCCTGTGTTCTGTACTAGTATTGTTTTCTTACTGGATTTCTTGCTAAATTGCAGGTCATCAGGAATGATCTGCCTCGCTACCATGGGAGTCACTAAAGTCAGTGGGATGCACCTCAAGTAGCATAGATGTTTTGTTGTTCGTCGAGTTAGGGTTCACAACAGTTAAATTTCAATATTTGTACCGACTGTTTTGTAGTTTTACCGTGGTCTACCCTTATTTGTTGATGTTAGCTACCATTAGTAAACTTGAAAAAACATCCCTATCAGTAAACTTGACACTAATCTTCATGGTCACATGATCCACAAAGTCATCTAAGCCAAATTCAATGTACACATGTAAAATAAATAAATAAAAATAAAAATGTATTAGTTCTTACTGATTTCTCTGGATAATCGCCGCCGTTCATCTCAAGCCCACACAAGATTCACACTAAGGGTGTGTTTGGAAAGCAGGAAAATGATTTCTGGAAAATGAGTCATTTTCCAGAAAACATTTTTCCTTTCTTGTGTTTGGCTGCAAAGTAAAAATATATCTTTTTGTGTTTGGTTCGTTTTCCAGAAAATGGGCAGGAAAATGGTTCATTATCCATCTATGCAATCTAAAAACGTAAAATAATCACAGTTATAATAAATCATTTATTTATAACAAAAAAAAATTCACAACAAAACATTGAAACAACATCTAAAAAAAATTCAACAAAAAAAAGCCTCCACTGGTTTCACGGAAATCGCCACTAATTTCCGTGAAACCAGTCGCCGGCTTCGTGAAACCAATTGGCCAGACTGGTTTCACGGTTCGGAAACCACTCTGGCCGGACTGGTTTCGAAAACCACTCTGGCCAGACTGGTTTCCGCGACTGGTTTCGGAAACTAGTCTAGCCGGACTGGTTTCCGTTACTGGTTTCGAAAACCAGTCCGGCCGGACTGGTTTCAGAAATTAGTCCGTCGACGGTAATCTAATGCATATCTTTTGTTTGGAAAATAAATTACAACTGAAAAAGAAGAAGAAAAATAAAGAAGTATGATAAGAAGATGGAGATGAATAGTAGAAGCACTTGGGCGGAAGAGAAGAAAGAAGCACAGTAACAGTTCCGGAAAATGACTTCCCCCCAAAAAAAGGGGAAGTCATTTTCCTTCAAATGTGCCTTCTTTTCCATTGACCAACAAGTTATTTTCCTTTGACCCCATTTTCCTCCTCCTTCCCAAACACCAAAAACCTAGAAAATGATTTCTGCAGAAATCATTTTCCGGGTTTCCAAACACAACCTAATAGTCAAACAATATTTGAAAATTTGGGACCACAAGCAAAAAGGATGAAAGGGACTTGAGAAGGACCACAAAATTTGCAGAAAAAAAGGGTTTGAAAGTGAGTGGGTGAAGAGAATAGGAAGATTGGAGATTTAGAGGAGGAAGTGGGGTAGAGAGGAGAGTGGTTGGAAAGTAAAGAGGAGAGTGGTTGTTCGTGTGCTGTTCAGTGTTCCTTCAGTTTTTTGTTTTGTTGTTTTAAATTAAATATGGTAGGTATACACTGTACACCTACCGTATTTAATGACACTGATTTTAAAAAGAAAAAAGAAAAATAGAAAAAGCCTTAACCGTAGGCTTTTTACACAGGAGAAGAAGCCTTTTTCAAAGTCTCTCTTCCTGATTTTGTAAGCTACTCAGTTCGATCACTATTTGGGAAACCACTTTCCATTGCCTCTTCACCGGCGAATCCACCCGAGTTGTGGCGGCCACTCCGTGTCTCACTACTTAAAAAAAATTTATTTTTATTTATTTATTATAATCTGTCAAAATATGGGGGTGTTGCAGGAGAAAGATTTCTACAAAAATCAAAAGCCCCATTTGTTAAAAAGAATAAGCATTAGTTTTTTGATCTAAGAAACTATGTCAAAAAAACACTATTAAGGAAGGCTTTAGGGAACGAACTCGATGTTTGCGCTCCTAAATATCCTCAATGACTACTTTAGGTAACTCTTCTTTTAGCTGACCATTATTAGCCTCTTCATTGGTCTTATTTGGAACAACATCATATGTTGGATAAGGGGGGTCCTTCAATACTTTAACACTTCTAGTAGCATTTGTCCCACATTGAAAAAACAATGAGATTTTCACCACTATATATACAAGAGCTGATGAGCATTATTTATTTTATTATTTTTAATAAACTTTGTTATAATTAATATGATAATATTTAGTCAATTTTGTATTTTGACTATTTTCTCTTATTAATTAGTTTTGTTAAATAATAGTTGGGCATTATTAAGTTGTTGTTATTATTCAGAGTAATTTTAGTTAATAAACTTGTGTCAGCCCATCCTCTAAACCCATGCAAATTTTACTGTGGATCGCGGTCTACAATTCATGGTAGTCCATGCATCAAAATGGCGTCGTTTTAATTTAAAAAAAAAAAAGGCAGAAACGACACTTGTTTCATGCCGTTTCGCAAAAAGTAACTCTCTGTGTATAACATATTCACTTTCATTTTATATACACTGCACTTTCCTTTCAACATAACTACAGTTTCTTTTCGATATGACTACAGTTTCATTCGACATTATACACTCAAATATTTAAACTGTTATCCAGTTTCATTTTATATACACTACATTTTCCTTTCAACACAACTAGAGTTTCTTTTATAATACACTGCAGTTTCCTTTCAACACAACTACAGTATCATTTCGATATAACTATAGTTTCATTGGACAATATACACTCAAATATGTGAAACTATTATTAAATTTCATTTTATATACACTGCAGTTTCCTTTCAACACAACTACAATTTCATTTTTATATGACTACAGTTTCATTTGATAATATAAAAATAAATATGAGGCAGTATCATTTGATATGAACTGTAGTTTCATTTACGGAGCTCCGTTAAGATGTGGCAGTAGCCGTTTCTTTACTTAAAGAAACGGTGTTATTTTTGGACCATGGTCCACGATATAACAACTGCTAAACCTAAGTCTAGAAGCCCATTTATAATTAGATGGTCCTTCCCTTCTCTGCCGGTCGCAGTAGAAGCTCAAGTCTAGAAGCCCATGTCGTTCAAACACCATGCATTTCCCTATCTGTGATAAAACATTTTACATGAAACCCCTCTTTTCATTATATCTCCACAGTTGTGTATCGGGGCTATCAACTATCTATGAGCCCGTAAATGAGAAATCAAAAGGACCACCGATTGCATCATATACTATATTTTCTCGGCATTAGGGGGAGATTTAAAGATTAAAATTAGTGAAATGCCGAGAAAATTTCATGAGTTGAAAAATCTTCAAACCCATGTACTAGTTTTAAACTAAACGAGAAGTTTAGAAGATATTAAATAAATAATCTGCTAAAAATAACAAGGAGTGACTAACTCCATAGAAATTAAAATCCCAAAATAGGACTAAACTATTCTATCAATTTTCTTCATGCCGGAAGCATAGGAAATTTATCGGTTTAAAAATTTACAAAAACTAGATCTAGTGTAGAAATTTCGTCACTCCTAGAACATAAAATTTTATCCTGAAGATATTCGTCTGGAAGGCAAAAATCCCCTGTAAAATTGTAGGTGCACCAAATAACTAAAACTGGGAAAGCGGTACAACCAAAATACTCTTGGGAAATGCCATATATTTGGTTGATATAAAAATGTCATGCGTATAAAAATATTTACAAAATAGTTACAGTTGTCGACAACATATTTTGCCCAATTGCCCTTATTGCTCATGAATACTTAAAATCTAGATCCAGAAATTCAAACAGTAGTATAACGCCCGAAGCATGCTCACTGTTTTTGTTTTAAATTAGCAATTAAGGCATACAAATCGAAACTCGCTAAAGAAAATATACACCAAAAAGTGTTACAATGTAAAGCGAGTTGGGATTTTTTCGTAGAAACCCAACATTGGTCATGGCATTATATTCCGCTATTTAATAAAATGCTGAAAATAAATCAGATATGTAGCCAATAGACTCAATTATCAAATATTCTATATGGATAAGTCAGTTACTAATATCGATTTTTCGCAAACGGGGATAAAATCACAAAATAAGTACTTCACTAAACTACGATCTTTCCTACAAGTCAATAAATTGACTAAAAAGGATTTTCTACATAAGAAGAAATGATGAAAATATATTCTCGTATGCCTAGAAATGATATATGCAATTGTGAAACTCAAATGCATTTTCCTTGAAAGAATACTTCAGGACCCGAAGTCCACTACTTCAAAACATAAATTTGTATCCCTCTTGAAAAATCTAAATCAGTAGATTACATCATCTCGAAGGAGATAAAAAGAGGATACCTCAGGACCCGAAGTCCACTACTTCAGACATAATATTGTATATCTTTTTTGGATCTAAAAATACCCCAATTACATTTGAAATAAGTATAATTCTCCCAGAATCCTTATAAAACTATGCCTTGAATTGACATTTAGTTTATATTGTGAACTAAATAAAAGGCTTTAAGATACTTTAAAGCCTAAATGGTAAAACTTATTCTAGCGGGTATTATTGGTCCCATTAATTCAAACGTGCTTTGTCATAGCAACTGATGAAGTGAAAAAGATAATATGTTATTGTCATTTTATACCAAATCGATGAAGTCATCATATTTGATAGACATCAAAACGGATACAGTCATTCTTGGTATAAAAATTTCTCCAGAAGAGTGATAAAAATATATATGCTCCATTGACAAATATTTATTCATCGAAATTCCTACCTACAAAATAATTAAGATTGATATGCGTAGAATAATTTCAGGGGGAGCAACAAAAATATAAATATGTAATTTCATCAGTACATATGATCATTAAGAATATGATCAAATTCTAAAGACAATCCTGAAAATTGTGCCATATCTCTTCTCCATAACTTATTTAGAACCATATAGAACTTGAAGATTATTATCTTCAGGGGAGATGGAGAATAAATTTACTTAAGAGAAATCCTGATGATTGGATCTTGAGAGGAATATCAGCTGTACTCTTTTTGTTGCAGTTCGAAACACACATCTCAATTGACCCAATTTACTAAGTAATGCCTAACGATCCACCTGATCACAAAGATTGGATATTGAGAGGAATATCAGTTGTACTCTTTTGCAATATATGAATATATGCATACCATGTACCCTTTTCCTCACTAGATTTTTCCCACAAGATTTTTCTAGTGTGATTTTTAACGAGGCATGAATATGACATAGTAGTCTAAACCCAGAAATCTTGAAGATTATACCCAAAAGGCTTATAGTTGTACTCTTTTCTTTAAATAAGTTTTTCCCGCAATGTTTTCTTATGTTAAAGTTTTTAAGGAGGCAACCAATACTATATATGAGTTTATAAATATCATGTACTCTTTTCTTCAACTAGGTTT
>CM008340.1:36359696-36370528 GCA_002525835.2 Ipomoea batatas
TTAACCAAAATTTGACGAAAGGACCAACATTGGAAAGAATTTGAAAGTCAAGGGACCTAAATTGTCTAAATTAAAAGTCGGGGACTAATTTTGGAAAATCAACATAGTCGGAGGACCATTGTTGGAATTAACTCTTTTTATTATCATAGTCGAATAGTAGAGCTTAACAATAAATCATTTCGAGGAGTAAGATTAATTGAAATTAACTAACACACGCATAAACCCACAAATTGTCTTTTATTCATCAAATGAACACCATTACATAAGATATAAAGCAAATTAAAATTTTGAAGGTCATATCTTCTCTTCGACCTTCTTAGTCTTCGTGGATCATTTCCTCGAACGCTCTTGTCTTTTGTATTCATCTGCATCCCCTTGGTCGATCATATTGTTTATAGTCCTTCTCGCTTCGACTACATCCATGTTTTCAATCATATCAGCATATTTGCTTCTAAGATGAAGCACGAGATAGTTCTGAGTAGCTTCTCCAAGGTTCTTGCCTTCAATGATCTTTCTTTTCCACCAACATATCGGTTCGGGTGCTGTCATTCCATCATAGAAGCTTTGGCCTGTTGCACCCATTATCTGACTGATGGCTTATATCTTCAGAATATCATTCTCATGTTTGCCTACTCTTTCTGCATCCTCAATCCTTTTCTTCATTTCTTCGAACATTTTCTGTCCATCTTTTTGGATTTTGAGGATTCTTTCTTGTTCCTTCTTCTGTTCAAAGATGCGTTCATTCTGTGAACGTTGGTAGTTTATCCTGTCTCTGGTGGATTTCTTCTTCTAGAAGAGAGGTATCTTGTAGCCTTCAAATCTTCTCCTTCTTCGTAAGGGATATATTCAACCATTTCTCCTTCAGCGGATTTGGTTGTTTCTGGCCTTCCCTTTTATGACCTCGGCTTTGAGATTTACCATGTCTCGGTGTAAACGACGATGGTGGAACTGGTAGAGCCAAAAAGTTCTCTCTAGAGACATATCTGTCAGATCCTCTTCTACCATCACTTCCTCGGCCGTCATGATCATCTCTTTCTCTTCTGTCTCTATCTCATCGGCCTTGATCTTTATAGACTCTATTTTCCCCCTTGTTGGAATCATCATTGCTTGCCAACTCGTCGATCTTGACACTCAAGCGATTAATGACCACTTCAAACTCCTTGATGGACCACTGATTTTCGAGAACATAAGTTCCTATTTGGTTTGTGTTTTCAGTGACCAGATCCAGCTTAACACAAGACATATCGAGTTGTTCTTTCACAAAGGCTTGATTGAGCTTTTTGTCTTGCTGAACTCGTTGCACTTCTGACAAGGTTTCTCTTAGGTTTGCAAAAGACTCCATGTTCTCGGTTTGAGCCTTTGCCAACTTCTCTTCGAGATCAACATTTTGATTTGTGACAGTGGATTGTGAGTTTCGTTTCTTCTACTTCTTTATGTCTCTCTTGACTCGGTCAATAAACTTCTTGAGATATTCAAATTGAGCTGACTGAGTCTTCGCCAAGTCTTGTATAGAGGAAACAATAGAGGAGAAAGTAGGGAGAAAGACACTTATCTCTTTGGTTTGATCTACGTGGCTTGCACTACGAGGCGCTTCCAAATTTTCACCTCGGGCTAAGTTCGGATCAACCTGTACACCAACATCAACCATATAGGAATCACTTGTTTCATTTCTCGGATATGAGTCTTTGTGGTTTGCACTGCGAGATGCATCTTCGTTTGCGTCTCGAGCTAAGCTCGGACTCATCCTCATATCCACTTCGACAATATTTTCAAAAAGAATTTCCTCATTTTCATCACGCCTTGGGTCTGAGTCGTCGTGGTTCGCACCACGAGATGTTTCGATGTTCTCGTCTCGGGCTGAACTCTGACTTTCCCCTATGTCAGCGTTTTCAACTGGTTCAGATTGTTGGGCGAGCTCTTCAGGTTCAGAATTGATAATGTTATGGCTCGCATCACAGAGTCTTGGTACAATCATAGCTAGGGGAACATCGAACATAACATCTTCTTCTCTTGGTTCATCAACTCCTCGGGGTGAGGAGGAATGATCAGCTTGACCGTTTTCTTCCGTAGGATTGTTCTTTTTCTCATCTTCGATTCTCCTTGGCTCGTCCTCATCTTGAGGATGATTAGGTGTACATTGATTATCATTGTTGTTATCATCTGAATCACTCGAGCTGGATGAATCAGAAGAGTCATCAGAATCTCATTCCTTCGAGGCATTAGCAGGTGGATGAATGGATTGATTAGAGGAGTCTTCATCATCATCATCATTGACACGAGGACGTACATTGTTATCACAACCTAAACTATCCTTCTTAGGTTGTTTGTCCTCGTTTTCTTCATTTTGATCACAATCCTCATGTGCATTATTTCCTTGGCTTGTTCCAACACCATGACGTGTATCTCTAAAAGAGGATTAAACTCTAGAGATGTTACATGCCTTTGCAATCATGGTTAAGTCTTCCTTGTTCTGTTTTCTTGGATCCAATATCTCATCATCTAGTTCTCGACCTTTGCCTTTTCTAACAGCTCGACCTTCAAGTTTTTCAGCATAAACTCTGTCTATTTCGTTAGGTCTTGTTGCATCAAAGACAGATCTTGTGCCCATCCAATCTAGAGCCCATTGCTCTTCTTCCCACATCATGCTGCATGACTGGCCTATCACCTTCAAATTTGGCATCCGCCATTTATTCCACGAGTACATCCGTTTTAGCTCTCTGCGAAGAATTTCTTCACGAGAAGACATGTCTCCAAAGATCTCTTCGTGAGCAATTTGCTGAGCCAACATGGCATCCGCATTGATTTGTAAGGCTCGATCATCAGGGGGAATGGGCAATGAATGCTTCAGGCACATCATTTCGGGGTTGCACATTAACAGTTACCTCGGCATTAATCACATTTTGCACCTCTTCTACTTTAGCAGGTTCTTGTGGGAGGATAGAAGATGGATTTTCTACCTGAACTGCTTGAATGCCATTCTTTCTAACCGGCTCAGTCAACTTCTCGGCTAGTACAGCAGACACAGTATTATGAATTCTTTGTTTGATGGATTCGGCCACACCATCTGAGTCATCGTCCCCTCATATGATTCTTCTATCCAAGTTGAGCTTGAGTCTGACTGATGCAAAGTTAAAGGAAGTGCAGCACCATGACATTTAGGAACTAATGGCTCGGGTCCCTTCTCTGTCTGCCTTTGAGCTTTTATGCTCTAAAAAATCACATTTCCTCTCCAAAAAAAACTTTCAGCTCTTGCTTGACTTCTCTTCTACTAAGGAAAATGGAACCTAACATGCCGTTTAATTTGTCTAAGTTCTTGATTTCTCAAAGCTTACAAATTTACACCCCAAAGCAGTACAGTTTGAAGCCTAGAAGCTTATAACACTCATTGTCACTGGAAAAAAGGGATCCTCCGGGCGGCAAACCCTTGTGGTCATTTTTATAACGAGGCATGAAGCTACCATATATCTCGTCTACTTGGGCTTATTGCTGAAGTTCACCTAGGCGAATCATTAGCCCCAACTCAAGGTGACAAACAACCTAAAGTTTTTCTAAACCCTAACTTCATACATCTTCTTGTTATGTCTAGGGTTTATGTGCTAAAATGTCTATATCTATGTGCTATAAAATTTTCAGGACATTATTGATTTAAATGACTTAGATAATGATTCTCCTCCAAAAAAAAAATTAGAGAGATAATTTGAAAATGAAAATTGCCCTTGTCTCTGTGAAAAAAGAAACCTCTTGATTATGAAAATGATGATACTGCTTATGCTGATTTTATTAACTTTGTTTCTTCGGATGTTGAACTATTTGATTCTATACCTCACCCCACAGAAATTTTGAAAGAACCACCCTCTAATCCCCTCACTCTGACCAAACATGAGCTGCATTCAATACTAAACAACTTTCTTCATATTGGACACTTATCCAAGGTCATCAAAATCACTCTCCCAAAAGAGCTTGCTCAATCTACTACCACAGAGCCATTTGATTTAAATTTTACTCTATTTGTTGATCTACCTCCACTATCAGAACCAATCCCATTTGTTGAACCACCAGATTTTGAGTTTGTGGAAAATTTTGAAACAAGAGATACCGGTGAAGAACCAGATACACACTGCAAAAGCTAGAGCAAAAGGAAAGAAGAAAGTGATAGATACATATGTGCAGACAAATACAATCTAGAAAATCCAAGTGTTTCCAGACAGCCTTGTCCAAGCAATGAGGAGAACAAGGTCTCATTCCATCCCTCTACCACAAGTTGATCAATCTGATGAACAACCATTAGCTGCCATGAGAAGAAAGATTGCAAAGAGAAAGTCAACAGAACCTGAAGAAAGACAATCTCATGTTCCTTCAAAAAGATCCAAGAAAGAAAACAACAACTGTCTCTAGCACCGACGTAGTGATGACTGAAATCTCTGCAGAACTTGAATCTGCACCAGTCCTTGAACTACTAGTCCAGCTAGTACCATCTCACTACCCAAGTGCTAAAGCAGAGTATTGAAGAACTCAATAAAGCCATTGAAATAATGGTGAAAAGGCGAAACTTGGACATGAAACTGCTAAAAGAACTCACAATGAAGATGGCTACTATTGAAAGAACCACCTCGTTAACAAAACATGATGATCTATCCCTTGCTGAAGATCTTGATTGATCTAAATTTTATCATGCTTGGCCCTGCTAAGAAATCTTCCGGCTACAGATTCACAAGTTTCTGGCAATGAGGGGGAACATTTCTCAAAATTTAAACTTAGTTACTTTGTTGTGATTGTCGAAATTGAAGTAGGCATTGGGAACTTGGTCGAAATTGAAGTAAGTGTCTAGACACTCTGTTTTGTTACTTTGTTGAATACATCATCTTCTGTTTAAAACTTTTTTTAGAAAGTAAAATTCTGATACTTGGTTGTTAAAATCAGTTTTTTTTTTTGTTTTGTAAATCCACCGGGTCTTTCTACGTCCGTCTAACAATCTGGGTCCACCCGCATTCGCTCCGGGAGGCACATGAGCTTGCCCAGGGGGAATCGTCACTTGTGGAAATCGAACCCGAGTTCTCCCGAAATTCTTCCCCACAAAGAGAACTCGCTTGCTACTTGAGTTACCCCATTGGGTTGATGTTATTTAAATTAGTGTACTACACTTTAGGTATTAATTTTTGATAAATAACTGCATTGCCATAAACTTAAACAAAGGGGGGGGATTGTTAATAAAATAAACACTTGTGAAAAGAAGTTTCAAAGAATATCTTTTACCCCTATATGTTGTTATTGTTTATGGGACAAAGCAGTTGTTCAAAATATAGTTCAAGTCTTTGTACTTAGTTAGATTGAGTTTGTACTTGAGTTAACAATTAGTTCAGAGAAATGTTCAAGACTGAAAACTGATGAATTAAAGACTGAAGGCTGAACCTATTTCCAAGATAGTTCAAGAGACAACTCAAGACAGTTATTCTGTTACATGCCTCAAACAGAAAAAGTATTTGAAAAACATATCTTCCCTTCAAGAAAGGTGTTGCATATTCTTAAGACAAAAGATTTCCAGGATAGTTTGAGGCAGATTTCATGGTGCTAAACTAAGCAACTTGACTTATCAAGATTTCGTCAAGTTGATCTTTAATGATTTGATGTACTCAAGTTGTTGGTTACACGAAGATTGTCACGGGAGTGCTGCAATTGAGGGAGAGCCTCAATTTGATTGATCGGGAGATCATTCACCAATTCTTCAAAAAGCAAGTTTGTTTTGGATTAGCTATGGTGTAGCTTGGAGAATAGAGTTCTTCGTTTCACGACATTGTTTTTTTTTTTTTTTTTTTTTTTTTTTTTTTTTTTTTTTTGTAGAAACGCTCACTTTGAAGTTGAATGAAGAATCGAGCAACTGTTCGTGTGGTGCCCCCTAATGTAGGAATAGTCTATTCCAAACTGGGTTAACAAATTGCTAGTGTCTACTTATTGCTTTATTTGTTTTATTGCTTGAGTGTTACATTCCATCTGTTTACTCTATTCTGCACTAGTTCATTATACAATTCATAGCGGGTAACTTACTCACGGTTTCAGTTCAATGCTTGTGATTTGAATCTTAACTAAAATTTATAAACAAGGTATTGGACTTAGAGTTAGGGCAATCCTGAATTTTACTATGTTTGTTAGGAAATTCAAAAGGTTCATGAGAAAGAACAACATTCAAAGAAACTCATCAACTCCCGCATCCTCAAACGGGAGACACTCTGAGAGGTCAAGTGCCTTGAAGAGTAATGACTCCAAGGTGATGCAGAATCTCTGCTATAATTGCTAAAAGATTGGCCACTACAGAGCTGATTGCACGTACCCAATAGTGCAAAAGCATCAAGAGCAACCGTGGAGTGCCAACAAGTCTAAATATACCTGTTTAAAAACATCAATTAGTCTTGATACCTGTTTTCAAAAAAAAAAATAGTCTTGATACCTTAGTAGTAACGGTGAACATTCTTGTAAAACTCAAGCCTATTATTGTCAAGTAACTTTTATTGTTAACATGTAGTAGTATTCAAGAAGACACTAATCCTCGATTTAAAAAACTCAAGCCTATTATTGTTAAGACACTAATACTAAGTTATAATGCAAGTCTAAACATACATGTTTAAAAAACTCAATTGGTCTTGATAAAGAAAGAGTTCTACTAAGTAATATCACATATTTGGCTTTGTAATACGGAGTAGTTAATAATGCAAATTCATCAATGAAAATCAAGCCCCTTAGTTTAATGGGATGAAGGGCCCCATCTTGACCTTGAAGAGTGAGAGGTGGAGATTGGGGTTTAAGAGCCATTTAAGTAAGAGATGAGATTGAGGTTCATGAACTTTCAGTATACGAATGAATTTTTAAGAATTAAAAATAAACTTTTAGTATATAAAAAATAAATATTATATAAATAATTTGGCCATATTTGGTAAAATAGTTAGTTTATAAGTCAATTTTAATTTATTTGACTATTATTAGTTGTTTGACTTGGTTAAAAAATCAATATAAGTGTTTGGTTAATCAGTTTTTTGTAACTCTAAAATGTTAAAATTCAAAAAACTGTTCAAAGCAATTTTTTCAATTAGCTTTTTGAGAAAAGAGATTATACCAAACAGTTATCAACTAACAACTAATTTACTAAATACTTTTTACAATCAATTACAGGACGTTTGGTGGGTGGGAATTACAATTCCATTCCCACTTAATTCCCCCTAATTCTGAAGGTAACTAAATTCCTTCGTTTGGTTGGAGAGAACCTCATTTTCATGGAATTAGAATCCCATAGCCCCTCCGAGATTTTAATTCCATGAATTTTAGGAAGAAAAAGATAATATTGAGACAAAATTACCCCTCCCTTTTTGTTAACTTAAAGTTGATATCTGACATTCCCTTCTAAATTATAGCGTGTATTATTCTTCAACTATAGTCAACAGATAACGTCATTCCTGAGCAATAATCATTATAGACCAACCTTTGATGATTTTATGATTTTTTTGAGTTAATTCCAGCAATGGTCCTTCGACTATGTTGATTTTCTAAAATTAGTCCCCGACTTTTAATTTGGACAATTTAAGTCCATTGACTTTCAAATCCTTTCCAATGTTGGTCCTTTCGTCAAATTGTCCGTTCACATGTATAGTGTATTATTACTCATATTTCTCCTGTCCTATATGCTATATATATGAATATAATCTCAGTTGAAGAGACTTCGACTGAGATTATATAGCTTCGATTGAGACTTTGGCTGGGATTATATTCATATATATATATAGCGTATAGGACAAGAGAAATACGAGTAATAATACACTAAACAGGTGAACATACAATTTTACCCGCACATTTGACCTCAACTTAACCAAAATTTGATGAAAGGACCAACATTGTAAAGAATTTGAAAGTCAAGGGACCTAAATTGTCCAAGTTAAAAGTAGGGGACTAATTTTGGAAAATAAACATAGTCGGAGGACCATTGTTGGAATTAACTTCTTCTTTTGTATTTTTTATTTTTTTATGTGAGCTTATGAAGCTTAACATTTGGTGAAGTATTTGCATCAAAATTAATTAAAGTATATCTAGTTCAAGAGATACGGTAGATGAGTGGTATTTGAATTTAATATGTTATATTTTTTTAGAGTCTATTACCGAAATGGTCCCTCGACTATTGTGAAATTACCAATTTGGTCCTCGACAATTTCTCATTCCTAATTAAGTCCCTCGACTTTGAAAAATTTAACCAATTTGGTCCCTTGACTATAGCAAAATTACTAATTTTTTTTTCCGATTTAGCGAATGTTTAACGACAAAATAAACGGAGGACCAAATTGGTTAAAATTTTCAAAGTCGAGGGACTTAATTGGGCATGAGAAATTGTCAATGACCAAATTGGTAATTTCACAATAGTCGAGAGACCATTTCGGTAATAATTTTTGTGTTATTTTTTTTATTTTTTTATGTTTAAATATGCAAATGGGTCCAAGAGCTACTTGTCATTTAAGATTAATAATAATAATAATAATAATAATAATAATAATAATAATAATAATAAAGAATAAGGTTTAAATTGGCCATTGAACGTAACATGAAAGTGCAATTATGACACTAAACGAAAAAATGTGTAATTAGGCCACTGAACACTCCAAATGCATGCAATTTCACCTGATAACAGGTTACCTTCCATTTCATTAGGTTACCTGCTTACATGGATGGTGATGTGACATTTTAAAATAATTTTTAATAATAAATATAAAAATTAAAAATTAAAGTTTATTAATATTAATATTATTTTTAATATTAATTTTTTAATATTTTTAATTAATTTTATTTTAAAGTTTATTTTAATAAATATTTAAAATAAAAATTAAATATTAAAAAGATATTACCTTTTAAATATTTATTAATATTAATTTTTTTAAATATTTTTTACTATTAATATTTTTTTTTCATATTTTTAATTAATTTTTAACTTTTATTTTTAAAGTTTATTATTAAAAAATTCTTTAAAATGTCAACTCACCATCCATGTAAACAGACAACCTGATGAAATGGAAGGTAACCTGCTATCAGGTAAAATTGCATGCATTTAAAGTGTTCAGTGGCCTAATTGCACATTTTTTTTCGTTCAGTGGCCTAATTGCACTTTCATGTTACGTTCAGTGGTCAATTTGAACCTTATTCCTAATAATAATAATAATAATAATAATAATAACGATAACGATAACGATAACGATAACGATAACGATAACGATAACGATAACGATAACGATAACAATAACAATAACAATAACAATGAGCATTGTGGACTTTATACTAATTAGGGGGTCAAATAAGCCCCCGAACAATACTCTAAAAGTCAATTAGGCCCCTAAACTTTTAAAAAGTTAAATTAAGCCCTTAAACACGTTAAATTGAGTCAAAAACCCCAAAAACCGGTAAATGATGGCAGGTCATTTACAATTGATAGCAAAATCCGGCGACCGGCGACGGCAGAACCGTCGCCGGTCGCCGGATTCCGGTGGAAGACGACCAAAAGGTCGCCTTCCGTGGCGAAAGGCAACCAGATCTGGTCACCTTCCATGGAGAAGGCGAAATTGTTCGCCTTCTCCATTGAAGGCGACCAGATCCGCGGAGAAGGCGAAATGGCCAAATGGTCGCCTTCCATGGCAGATCTGTCGGAATCCGGCGACGGTTCTGCCGTCGCCGGTCGCCGGATTTTGCTATCAATTGTAAATGACCTGCCATGACTTGCTATGGCTGGTCATTTACCGGTTTTTGGGTTTTTTTTTTGACTTAATTTAACGTGTTTAAGGGCTTAATTGAACTTTTTAAAAGTTTAGGGGCCTAATTGACTCTTCAGGTATTGTTCGGGGGCTTATTTGACCCTTTTCCCTACTAATTATTCTATTTCAATTCTCATGTATACCAAACATTGGAATTGAAATTCTCAATAATTTTATTCATGCCAACCAAACACTGGAATTTAAACTCTCACTTTATTCCACATTATTCTTTTCCCATAGAATTACACAATACATTTCTCACTTAATTCCTTTCCTCCAACCAAACGCCTCGTTAATGTTATAACTAATCATACCCTCTAATCCAATCAGTTAACCCGTCGTTATACCGTGGACCGTGGTCACTACAGGTCATCTCAAAACATAGTGCCTTACATTTGTTTTTATATTATCGAATGAAACTGTAATTATATCGAAATGTAACTGTAGTTGTGTTGAAATGTAACTGTAGTGTATATGAACTGATACAGAATAACAGTTTTACATTTGTGTTTTTATATTATCGAATGAAACTGTAGTTATATCGAAATGTAACTGCAGTTGTGTTGAAATGTAACTGCAGTGTATATAAACTGAAAGTGAATGACGCGAAATAGATGTGATTTCATCTGTCTGTTTTCATTAATCAAAACGACATCGTTTTGATACGCGGTCCACAATCCATTGTGGACCACGGTCTACGATATAATTTGCGTCAGTTAACACTTAACTGCGATTTACTAAACATAACTTTTATCTTACCGGATATATCATGGTAAATGTGGACATGTGGTAAAACGATTCTTGAAAGTAAGGATGACGAATTGCGCGGTGAAATGACGTGGCTTGGATTCACTTAATAGTGTTTTTCGTGCCATTTTTTGCCCCTCTGCAGTGTGTCTGTAAACTGGTTTGCGACTCTGCGGCGCACCCCCAAAAACCATGGCGGAAACCCCGACTGAAACCCTAGATTCCTCTCCCCAAGCACCTCAAATCTCCGAGGACGCTACCAAGGATAACGAAGACCAACTCATGACCGATGCCCCTAACTCGAACAAGGTA
>CM008340.1:36372437-36382437 GCA_002525835.2 Ipomoea batatas
AAAACAAAACCAACGTACCACAAATTTATTACAGGTGCCAAATACAAAAGATAATGTCTTCATAAAAGCATCAACTATGGTCTTAAGTGTGGAGCAGTTGGAGCAGAGGTAGTCACCAATAACCACGTAACCATAGTATAGTAACCAAGTAACAAGTGACAAGTAACAAGGATTATAAGTTTGTTCCTACTCCCCCTATTGCCAGAAACTTGTGAATCTGTAGCCACAAGATTTCTCAGTAAGACCAAGTAGGAAGGCAAACCAAGATTTTAAACACAGAATCATTTTGATTTTGAAGACATAGCCTCTTGGCTAGTCCTAACATTCTCAGCAACAGTAGTAGAGGTGGTTCCTTCAGCAGTGGCAGTTTGAGCAGTAGCTAACTCTTCTTGTTCTCGCAGTATGAGTTGTTATCGTGGTTGCAATTCTATATTTCTTTTCTCGACCAAAATTTGGACGATGATGTTCAAATCTTGGATACTTTTGTCCAGGAACTGAGAGGTCAGATGGCTTGTCTTGGAACCTTCAATAACTAGGGGCTGTGCAGAACTGCTTCCATGTTTGGGATAGATATCAAGGACATCTGGACTCTATTTTAGTCTGGTATCAATCAGCCTGACTTTGGGTTTCTCCATGGGTTCACCAGTGTTAGGCCAAAACGTCTGAGCACGCAGTATTCCATAGATGGTGCAGGGGAATGGTAGCTTAACCTTGTTCTCCTGTGCAGCAGGATCCCTAAAACCAACGATTTGTTTGAAAATGATGAGCCCTAGGTCAACCGGAATTCCTTTTCCAATTTTGTAAATCAGGCTTGCCATCTGAAGGTTCAGTGCACCCCTATGCTCACTTGGCATCCAGTTTTTCATGGCAATCTTGTGGAGTATGGCATGCTTGGTTGTGAGACATTTTGCAGGCATCATATTAGTTTCTGTTGGCTAGTAGCTTACTGTGCCACCAGTGATAGCCTTTGTCAGCACATTCACACCAATATCTGGGTTTTCAAGATCATCTACGTCTATGCCAAAATAAGAATTAATAGTGTTAGCTGAGAAATTGTAGTACTTATTTCTCGCAACCACACACGACCGCACAGAGGTGAGTCTATATCTTTGATTATTGGCATGAGATTTGCATAGAATTCCTTGATTGCCATTGGGGGGTATTCCTTCAAATTGGTCACTATCCTCTTCTGTTTAATTTTCTCAAAGATTGGCAGGAGATGACATTGTGCTTTGAATCTTTCAATAAGAATTTTCCTTTTGTCAATGGAGTCCCATCGTGCAACATATTCATCTGTGAGGAATTGGGGTTTAGTGATCTCTAGTGGAACAATTGCGGACAAATCCATTTGCAGATCAGTTGATGGTGAAGGTGTTTCAGCAGTATTCTCCTTTCTCTTCTTCTATGCAGTGGGTTGTTCAGGTGAGACTTCAATCTCAATCCGTTCAGGATCTGTGTGTTTCCTTTTAGACTTTCTGGTGGGAGATGGAGCTTCCTTTTGGGCAGTGGCAGCTGATCTAGTCCTCATCCTTGTAGCAGAGACAGTTTGGGGGAACACTTGAATTTTCTGTACAGTGTTGGTATCTGCTCCAGCCTCAGCTACTTTCTTATTTCCTCTTGCTTTCTCTTTAGCTTTCCTGATCTGCGACAATGGTACTACATTTTCTTCATCTTCACAAACCACCTGTTCATCTCTCATTTGCCTTGATTCATATTCAACTTCAAAATCTAGAGGTTCTAAGGTGATATCTGGTAATTGTGTAGTAGGCTTTGGGAGAGTAGGTTTAGTAATAGGCTCAGCAGAGGTAAGTTCAGCATTTGGTTCAAAAGGTAGGTCAAGCTGAGTTTCAGTAGCCTCTAGAGTATGGGATTCCTTAGACACAGTGTTTTGAATATCAGTGGGCAAGCAAGATATGTTCTTTGTAGTCATGGAGGGCTGTGACGATGGTAGAGGTAAGATAGGTTCTTGTTGTGAAGGTTGGTGTTCTGGTATAGATATAAGGATGCTCAATCTATTAGACAGAGATTCTGATTTTCTATAGTTATTCAGAACAATAAACAAATCAAGGCTTGAAAACATATTGGGTTGTAATTTCAAGGGATCAAGACCATAAAACACTTTAGAGGAAATGTTAGGTGCAACAGAAGTAGGGGAAATCACAATATGTGCAGACAAATCATATGGTATATCATCAGAACGATCAATAGGTTCCTTTTTCACATAAATTATAGGTAATGGTTTTTCAACAGAAGGATTTGCTTCATTTTTATTTTCTTCATCAGTATATGAAAGCACGATTATCTCCTGAAATTTTGATTATACAGATAGGAATATTATATTCAAGTATTTAATATATGCATAGGAGTAGCATGCAAATAGGGGAATTATAAAGGCACAAGTAATGCGAGAAGGGTTTTAGAATAAACCTCAGGCACCTTCTCCTGGGATGATTCGCCTGATTCCATGACAAGTGGTTTCAGAAAACCTTTCAGATAGTCGAGTTTGTCTGCCCTTGAGTAGAAGGACCAGATGGGCTCCCCACCAGGTGGATCCATCTGATTGTTTATGATTAGAACCATTTCTCGTGATGCCTGATGTTGTAGGGTCTTGATCCATTTTTGTATGAATAAGAGAAAATAAGAACCGAGCTTGTGTTTTATGATAAGGATGATAATGGCGAAGATACAGAGTAGTAGAGAGAGAGAAGATGAGATTTTGGAGATCTTTTGTTACCACATTTTGCAACTGATTTCTGAAGTGTATAAAGCCTGCGGATAGAGCGAGTTCTTTGGGTCACTTTGAGCAACGTGACAGTCGTGGGAGACGTGCCTTTGATTAACGATTGTCTTTTTCGTATTTAATGCTCAGGCAGCTTTTCAGGCGGGTAGTACATTTCCTTAATGATTTTAGCTTAAAGGATAGACTTCAACAATTACATCATTTATTGCATATTATAAACAATTATATGCACCAAACCCAAAATAAACAATTATATGCAATTTCAGAACTTAATACAAGGGAAATCAAACAATTAGTGTACCATACTCTGAACTAGTTTTGAGATATGGTACACATACAAAGTTCAGATTTTAATTGATTGAACCTGACTGCGTCGAGTGGTTTTGTGAATATGTCTACCAATTGCTTGTTAGTTGGAATATAGTGCATCACAATGTCTCCATCCTCTACAAGTTCTCTGATGAAGTGGTGGCTTATGTCAATGTGCTTAGTTCGGAAGTGTTGTACATGATTCTTTGCAATGTTAATTGCACTTGTATTATCACAATGAAGGTCTACACTTCTGAACTTGATACCATAGTCGTTCAACATTTGTTTCATCCATAGTAATTGAGTGCAACAACTCCCCGCAACAATGTATTCTGCTTCGGCAGTTGATAATGAAATTGAATTATGTTTCGTACTAAACCATGAGACCAAAATTTTGCCTATAAAGAAACAACCTCCAGAAGTGCATTTTCTGTATTCGAAATTTCCTGCTGATGGGTGTCGAAACCAACAAATAATAAATACTTACTCTTATGAATTGTAATAGCGATGAGTAAGGTCGTACCCACAGAGATTGGTTAGACTTATTTTTAACAATAGATTTAATAAATAATGAAATGGGAATAAAAACTTAAATAGTAACAATAAAATGGAAAATAATATCAAATAGCAAATACTTATCAAATAAATGTCAATGGCAAATGGTATCCAACCCAATGAATAATATCAGTTTAATTCTAACAAGACAGATATTGATTTGTAAGCCAAACTAACTTTACTCTTTACTAGATTGGTTATGGTTATTAACAAGACCTAACAACCTGTCTTTCCTTACTTCGTTGGTAATCAAAACAAGCTCTTTAATTACTTCCCTAGCTAATAAACAATCCTAAACAAGCTCTTAGGATTTAATTTACTAACATCATTAAAAGAATTAGAAAGAACACCAATCCTAGCCAACAAACTCATAAGCTCGGTTCATTTAAGCTAGACTATATATCTTCATAACACAAACTGAAAATCAATTATAATCAAATTGTGATATTTACTACCCACATCAGAACACTTAAACAATTATAGATTCAAGGTTCTAACTAGCAATTTAATGACTTGACAATTGAACAATGGGCCCTATTGCAACAATTAACCAAGCAATAATTCATATGAATATAACAGAAGATATATAGATAATAAAGTGCAAAGAATAATTTAAGCTAAATAAATCTCATTGGTCTAGTAGAATCAAACTTCAATAATCCTTGAATTGGAAAAATAAGAACTCAGCAGGATATCGCAAGGATGCTTACAATATAAATAAAATTCTTCAGTGAGAACTTGATTGATTGCAACTGAAACTCCTCTCCTATTTATACTAGTTTAAGCTTAATTTTGTCCATTCATGAGAGTAAATTGCGTCGAATTTCTTTGGTTAGGAGTAGTCCACGTGTTGCACGCCGATGGAATCGTCGCAGTTGCCGTGTTGCGTGGTCTTCATCCTTCGAACTCAACGGATGCAGAAGAATCGGTAGTCAGGCTGCACATACAGAACTCAATAAACTAAAGAAACAAACAAGGCAAATTAGCTAAATGAGATTTGGGCTGCTGAAAATATAAAACAATTAACATATTTAAGTTGGCCCACTAAATAAATAAACCCATTTCTTATTCCCTTATGTAATTCTTAGTAACCCAAAATGTTTAATTATAACCATTAAGTTTAATTATTAAATAATTAACATATTAGTATAAAATATAAAATAAAACTTAAAATAAATATAATTTAAAACAAATAAAACTAATTTATTATAAGAATTAATCTAAATTAAATATAAAAATAGTACTTATCACCTGTCCAATTAGCACCACTGTACCCAAGTAGTTTAGATCTGGTGTCACGTGAATACCACAACCCATGATTTGTTGCGCCTTTGACATATTTGATAATAATTCTTTTCACGGCATTTAAGTGCGTCTCTCTAGGATTAGCTTGAAATCTTGCACATAATCCTATGCTGAACATTATGTCCGGTCTACTTGTAGTTAGATAAAGCGGACTTCTAATCATACTTCTATATAGTTTGCCATCTATTTGTTTTGAGGTAGTATCTCTGGAAAGCTTTACTGTAGTAGATAATGGAGTTCTTGCTTCCTTTGCTCTTTCTAACCCGAATCTTTTTACCAAGTTGAGAGCATACTTGGTTTGTGTGAGAAATAGCCTAGTTTCCATCTGTTTTACTTGTAATCCCAGGAAGCAAGTTAACTCACCAATAATCATGCTCATCTCGAATTCTTGTTCCATGACCGTGACAAATTGCTTTACACTAGTTCGAGATGTAGATCCGAATACTATGTCATCCACATAGACTTGAGCCACTGCTATGTGATTTGATGATGTTCTTACAAATAAGGTATTGTCAGCCCCCCTCGCTTGTAGCCATTCTTCAGAAGGTATTGAGTAAGCCGCTCATACCATGAACGTGGAGCTTGCTTTAACCCATAAAGAGCTTTCTTTAGTTTGTATACACGGTGCGGAAAATGAGGATCTTCAAAGCCTTTTGGTTGAGCTACAAATATTTCTTCGTTTAGTACTCCGTTCAGAAAAGCAGTTTTGACATCCATCTATGTTAGTTGAAAGTTCAATATGCAGGAAACTGCCAATAAAAGTCTGATGGATTCTATTATTGCCACTGGAGCAAAGGTCTTGTCATAGTCTATTCCTTCAATCTGCGAGTACCCCTGTGCCACCAATCTTGCCTTATTTCTTGAAACATTTCCGTGTTCATCAGTCTTGTTGCAAAATATCCATTTTGTACCAACAATGTTTGCATTTGAAGGATATGGTACAAGATCCCATACATCATTTCTTTCAAACTGTGCTAGTTCGTCTTGCATAGCACAAATCCAATTGTCGACTTGTAGTGCTTCCTTGTAGTTCTTTGGTTCTATCTTAGAAGTGTAACATGAGTATCCATATAGCTCAACAAGATTACTTTTCAACATACCTCTAGTTCTAACCCCTGTTGTGGGTGTTCCTAGTATGTTTTCAGCAGGGTGATTCTTCTCAATATGAGCAGGAACTTGCTTCGGTTGTTGAGTGGATTCTAAGTCACTGTTTTTATCTTGTTCAGTTTCTGGTTCATATTTGTGTGTTTCAGAATCTGGTTCAGCTTTTTGTTCTAACTTCTTTACTTTGACTACTTCTTCTTTCTTGTTATCCGTCTGAACTTGTTCAATGGGTAGTTCATAGACTAGTTCTTGATGCTGATCGTCGACGATTACATTTATGGATTCTTGGACAGTCTTGATTCGCTTGTTGAAAACCTGATATACTCTACTGTTTGGAGAGTATCCCAAAAAAAATACCTTCATCACTTTTTGGCTTGAATTTTCTGACTTTTTCTCTGTCATTTAGAATGTAGCATTTGCTTCCAAAGATGTAGAAATATTTCAAATTTGGTTTCCTTCCTCTCCATAGTTCATAGGGTGTCTGAGACATTTCTGATTTGAGAAATACTCGGTTTATAATGTGACAGGCTGTGTGAACGACTTCTGCCCAAAAGGATTACGGTAGATTCTTGCTGTTAATTATTACTCTAGCCATTTCCTGAATGGTTCTATTTTTCGTTCAACCACTCCATTTTACTGTGGCGTCTTGGGCGCCGAAAATTCATGTATAATTCCATTTTCAGCACCAAAAGACGAGAAATCTTGAGTTTTGAAACTCTGTTGTGGTCAGACCTGATCTTCACTATTTTTACAATGTGCGTATCCTTTTCCTTTTGGAGTTTCAGACACAGCTTCCTGAACTCCTTGAATGTTTCTGATTTGTTTCTTAGAAACAGTATCCAACAGAACCTTGAGTAATCGTCTACACAGACAAAAATATAGCGCTTACCACCAATACTCTTTACTTGCGTTGGACCAATAAGATCCATATGAAGAAGTTCCAAGCAAAAAGAGGTCCCAATGTGATTGTATGATTTGTGAGGTGCGTGTGTTTGTTTCCCAAGTTGACAGGGGCCACGTACACTAGGACTTTTTATCTTGAACTTTGGGATGCCTCTTACACATTCATGGTTGATCAACTGATTCATGTATTGGTAATTCATATGACCAAGTTGTTGGTGCCACAATTCTGCAATATCAATAAATGACCTGCAACACAACAGATTAGTGGATAGAACATATCAGTTATCAGTAGATCTTATACCTTCCATGATCATTTCATCTTGCAGATCCGTGACAATACATCTGTCATTTGTAAACCCCACATTGAGCTTTTGATTACACAATTGGCTGATGCTGATCAGATTTGCTTTAAGGCCGTGTACAAGGAGGACTTTATTTAGGGGTGGCAGACCAGCTACATTCAGGATTCCAATGCCTTTTATATCACCTTTTATTCCATCACCAAAGATCACCTGTCTTGTACAGGGAGTGATTATTCCTCAAATGTTTCTTGTTTCCGATCATATGACGATAACATCCACTGTCAAAATACCATCTTCCCTGATCCTTCTCTTGTTGGACAGAGTAGTAGATTATGTCAGACTTCCTTACCCACATTTGTTTTCCTACTGGGGTAATCCATTTCTTTTGGAACTTTTCAAGCCTTTGATCTTGATAAAACCTGTAATATTCTGGTTCGGTATGCCCTTTTGTGTAACAGTAGTGACATGTTGGTTTATATTTTCTCAGAGTTACTCTTTTGTATTAAATCTTTGAACCATACCCTGCACTAGCTGGCACAAAAGTTGTTAGTTGAGAATTATTAGTTTTATGAGAGTAGCCCAAACCTTGACGTATATTCGGAGGTGTTCCAACATCCAGTATTTGATTTAACGTTGAAGTTGTGCTCATCATTTTGATTTGCTTCTTGAGAGACTCCATCTCAGTGGTCAGTTGTAATACCTAAGAGTGAGATGTTGCTAGTTCGGCGTCTCTATCAGCCACTTGTTTCCTTAGAATTTCAATATTATTTTCAAGAACTCCATTCTTAGCAGTAGCTGTGTTGTGAGATTTTAACAGAATGTCCCATTTCTTGTATAGTTGGGCATTGGATTTTTAAGATCTTCATAGGTAAGCTTGTCTACATCGTCATGATTAGAATCATTATCTAGCTCAGGCTGTGGTTCAGTGATTGCAACTGTGTGATGTTGTTAGTTTAGTGGTGGTGGAATGTAGGTAAAACGAGGAAGAAGTTCCCCGACTGTCGTGTTCTCAAGGATGACAAATTGGAATCGAATCACACATTGGCATTTAGGAGGTTAAGAGACAAGAGTTGCAAGGATTACTCAAGGCAAAAAAAAAAGCATGGGATAAGAGGTAAACAAATGCAAGCAAAGTAAAACAAGGAGATGGATGTCCTATATAGGTCTCGTGTTTGACATTTCTACGTGGTTCTAGGCAATGTGACTCGGGCTCAATCAAGGGAGCCCACGACACCATCACCGGGTGGCGTCACACTCTAGCCTCCCAAGTCCTCATTCGGTTGGGGCATTTTGTCGAACACGTGGTCTACCACTCCTCCCGGGCTTTATCCTTCCGGATCAAGGGCGGGGATGTGGTTGATTAGGACTCATGTGGATCCGCTATCGCGCAATCACACACTTCCCCTAACTTTGCTACCTATTAAGGCCTTAAATAGACACAAATCAATATGAACCTCAACCACACATGACACAAGAACCCTAATCAACTTTTCTATGAATCAATTGGAATAATTGTAACAAATCAAACACAAGAACTAGATTGTAGCATCTACTCCCCAATCTAAACTAGCAATTCATTGTAGGAATCAAAACAAAACAAATCACAAAACCTAATTACATTCAAGGGATGTAATTTTCAAACAATTGAAATAGAAAACTAGATTAGGAATGAAATTTACCTACTAGAAATGAAATACAACTTCAATGTCTTTGATCTTCAATCTTGGATCAATGAAAACTAAACACTAGAATATCTCTTTCTAAAAAGCTCTCAAGTAAAATTGCTAATCTAAGAGTGTTAGAAATGTAGGTGGAAAAGTTAGGTTCATCCCTCAGCCAAAAACATTCTTTAAATACTTATTTTTTCGCGCCTAGGTCCGATCCACGTGGGCTCCACGCGTGGACCCTAGGTGGCGACCAGCATTGAAATTGTTCCACGCTATGTCCACGCGTGGACCCCCTACATGGACCTAAAATTAGCCTTTGTTGTCTTTTCTAGGTTGTAGCTATTGAAGTTTTGGTTCCATAGCAACTTGAATCACCTCATTTGGACATTCTTAGCTCTGGTTATGCTCGTTTTACCGAACTATCACCGGAATTCCCTGCAAAATTTCAGCTTGTGCTATTTTAGGCAAACACAACCTCAATTAGTCCTTAGACCTACATTTGATGAAATTGAGCTTTTCTAACACGTTGTAGGCCTAAAGGAATTCAATTGTAGCATATTATCTTCTTAATTACCCCACAAAACATAGCTATCTTTAGCACCCATCACTGTGAATGCAACAAAATTTCAAGAGATTTCCTCATCGTCCTCTTGAATTTCCTCAGTTCATTCTTCATCACTCTAGGTTGAGGCCTTTATAGACTTGTTCCTTTTGAGATAGGTCGCACATTCGGCCTAGATGTGACCAAATCCTTCGCATTATCGACACCGTATACCTTTGTTCTTATTCTGATTTTTAGATGATTGCCATTGATTTGTTCGAGATTGATTCCCAGTTTGACCCGATTGACTTGAACTCCTTGAAGAATTAGGGTTCATTGTCTTTGCTTCGGATCTTGATGTCGATGAGGAGGAATTGTTTGATCGATTCATCTGTGACTTACCTCCTCTGTTTCTACGATTAATATGCTTTAGAATCTTGGAGAAATTTCTGTTAACCATTGCGATTGCCTCATCATCCAGATCTTCATTTTTTCCCCTTTTATTGCTGTGTTTCTTGGGAGAGTATGTCCATCTCATACGTTCTCAAGTTGTTCATTAATTCGGCGACGAACT
>CM008340.1:36394335-36409284 GCA_002525835.2 Ipomoea batatas
AAGGTAGAAGAAGAAGAAAATTGTTTAAGTCTTTCACTTGTGATTCTAGAGCTTCCACTCATTTTCTCAACCCAAGAGATCAAGTCTAGGTAAGACTTTAAACTTTGATGGTTCAATCATCTCTAGAACTTAAGTGTTAATGTTAATGCATGAAAATATTGTTGTTATGGTGACATTTTTAGGATTTTTGGTGAAGAACTCCAAGGAAGGCATCATCAACTCTTAAGGTTTTAAGGATTTTTCTACAAAGGTAAGGAATCCCTTAAGTCGGTTTAATCACTTGGAGATAGGCAAATGCTAGGAAATTATATGATTAGGAGTTTTTACATGAAAATTATATGTTATGTTGTAGATCCATAAGTTGGCTCCAAAGATCCTTACTTTGAGCTTTGATAAATTTTATTATACATGTTCATAGTGATTTTTATGTGTGTATATGTTATTTGGGGTCCTTATGTGCTTAAGTTGTGAAAAAAAATGGAAGATCGGGGCGTTACAACCCCGAACTTGCGGCCCGAAGTGGGCAGAAAACGGGCGGACGCGACAGTGGACGCGCGTCCACCGCGCGCCCTTTTGCGTTTTCGCGTTTCGGCGCCTCGGCCGAGAGGCTGGACGCCGCACGGACGCGCGTGTCCGCTGCGCGTCCGTGGGCGCCCANATTGTACCTCCCATTTTAGTCATTCACCCTACTCAATATAGTCCCTAGAAGCAGGACTAGCAATCATTATTGCATGGACCATGGTCCACAGAGCTGTGTGGACCATGGTCCATGCAATAATTTGCCCAGGACTAGGGGTGTCAAAGCGAGCCGGCCCGCCCCATTGCGGGCCTAATTTTGTGGCGGACTTTTGCGGGCCAGCCTGTTAGGCCCGCGGACTAAGATTCATATAACCCTAGCCCGTTCCGCGCGGGTTGGCGGGCTCGCGGGCTTTTGGCTTTTTTTTTTTTATGTGTACACGTACTGTGTACACATGAATATGAATACATATTCATATTCATGTGTACACAGTACGTGTACACATGAATATATATTGAATATGAATATATATTGATGTGTACACAGTACACAGGGTATGGCCATGTTTTTTTTACCCTAACCCGCCCCACCGCGGCGGCGGGTGCGGGCCAGCCCGCGGGCTTCGGCCCACTTTGACAGTACTAAGCAGGACGTTTGGTTCAGGAAATGAATAATAAGAATGTTATTTTATAGAAAATGAAATAGGTAAGGAATAGAATATGAATTGTATTCTATTGTTTAGTTCAATGAAAAAATAGACTTTATAAATTATATTCCAACGTTTAGTTGGTTAAAGTAAGCGTAGGAATAGGTCAGGCCCCTATGTAAGGGCCTACATCTTAGCCTGTTTAGGTCAGACCTGGCCTATTTAAAAGCCTATTAATATAAATAGGCTCAGGCCTATATGTAAAGGTCTGGCTTAGAAGCCTGCAGACCTGGCATATTATACCAATTTAGAGGGGGTAAATGCCTCCGCAAAGGTTAAGATGTGTAGTATAAGAAATTGTAGGAGTATGAAAATTAATTTGGGATGATGAAGTGTAGGAATTAATTAAAGAATAGTGTTTGTATAGTAAATCGGGTGCAAGAATTGACGATATCTATTGTGAGAATATTGTGGTGTAGTAGCGTAGGGAGGAGTGTAATGTAAGAATGAAAAATTTAATCCCGGAGAGAGATGTAGGAAATTGAGTAATAAATAAGAGAATAGTAATGGCATAGTAAAAATATGTGTAAGAGTTGACAAATTTAAATATAAGTGTGTAGGAGTAGAAAATTTTGTTCGGAATGAATGTGTAGGAGTGGCAATAGTGTGTAGAAATTGACCATATTAATTAGTAGAATAGTTAATTGAAAGAGATGTGTGAAGAATTTTTTCGTAGGAGTGATAATTTATGCCAATAAAAAGTTGCTAAAAATTTTAATTTAGTCTGTTTCAGCTCCACTGTAATAATTTTCATAATTATTGGAGTTATAATTATCAGAGTCATAAATTACGAGATAAACGGGGGATGAATACCTAGAGGATTCTCTTATTTCATATTTTATGTGCGCATGCTGTTGATGAAATTCTGCTTCAAAATTTCTGATATATTTTGACTGGGAGACCAGTTCAAGAATTTCTTCAATCAAATTTTCTAATTTTTCTTCTTCAAAGTCTTTTTGGAATTGTTCTTTTAATTGTTCAATTATAAATTTTTCTTGAAATGTGGAGAATTTTAAATATTTTATAATTTGCTTTACCAAGTTTGGATATGGAAATCTTTTGAGTAAGTAGTAAATTTTTTCATTATAATTTGGAATATTAATTGTGTATTCCATGAATTTTTCATCTTTTGATTTTTCATCCAATAATATGTTGAAAAATCATTTCCAAAATTTCTTTCAACTTGAAAATTTTCATTGTTGCCAAAATAGTCTTGAATAAATTTTTTATCCATTTCAGAAAATTTTGGGTTTTTTCTCAAGAACGTTTTGTAAAATTTATTTTTCAAATTTTAGGTTTTCTTCAACAGTTTTGAAGTTTTACTCCTTCTTCTTCTTTTTACTACTTCTAGATATGATTCTTTTTAATCTTATCAATTAAGCTTTTATGCTTAATAATTAATCATATTTTATCTAAAACCCTCACCTTTTCATCCCTAATCTACTACCGGATTTCTCCGTCTACAATCCTAACAACATCTATGAACCTTAATTGGGTACTCTTTTCCCTTCCTGATACTTCTTCCCCGAAGGTTTTGTAGACTACACAGATTGCTTCGGCTCAAACATGATTTACGTCTTTTGGATACAGATATGCATATGATTAAAAATAAAAATAAAAACTAACATAAAGTAAGAATATTAAGTTAGAATCACACCTCTTAGTAGCAATTTGAAGAAGTAGGAGCAAAGAAATTTAGTGCGAAAATTTAGTGATCATACCTCTTAATAGCAATTTGAAGAAGTAGGAGCAAAGGAATTTAGTGTGAAAATTTAGTGCGTAGGAAACAAATGGATTTCATTTATGATGCAAAGGTTGATTGAAAGTTGTGTGTGTTCTGCGGATCGAGAGAGCATCACACATATTTATACAAGCGATAGAAGGTTCTAGAATATTACAGATGCCTACTATCTACAATGATAAAGATAAGATGGAATCTTATCTTATCAGCTATCAACTACTTTTGTATAGATATTACATATCAACAAGCTGTAATAAATTAAAGGTGAAGATAAGAGAGAATCTTATCTTATCTGATAGTGTTAATACCCCGACCTTGTACGGCCTGGGTTACGGTCGGGGGCTCGGGCCCTAGCCATATCTGACCTTTGGCCCGGTCGACCTAATCGGGTCTGCAGCCGCCCTCGGTTGTTGATAGTAGGCCCATCGCGACCGCCACGTGCTTCTCCCCTCCCGGGCGGAGGGCTGAGTAGTTGCATGTCCGCCACGTGCTCCCCATGCCGGAGCCCCGGATCGTCACTTTTCCCTCTTATAAATACCGCATTAATGAGGAGAGAGAGGGATCTTTTTGCTGATTCTAGACTAAGTCTTGAAGTGTGCTCGGACAGTAGGAAAGCCCACTGCCGACCCGCCGAGCCCTTCGAGCCCTTTTGTATTGTAAACCGGGCTTGGATCCTTTTGATTAATAAGAGATCGTATTACCCGTTTGAGTACCGTATTGCCATATTTAGCATTATCATTATCTTTTTTACAACTCAGAGATAAGTTGATCTTATCTCTTGGAAGGGACAAGCCCTCTTCTCTTAGCCGTAGAGTCTTTAATTTTGTCTTAAAACTGGGTCCCATATACAATATGGGTACCAATTTTTCAAAAGTAGTTGTCTTTTCAATTTTGCTTTGGCTGAATTTTCTTCCTTTGGGTCCCAAATTTGTCTTCTTCTATCTTTTTAGTGAGAAAAATCGGATGGCGATTGTCTTGAACGGTCACTTGCACTAAAATTTTTAAGAATTTCCTTGCGCTTTTTGTACGTCTGGACTAATTTTGGTCTTCAATGCTCAATTTGGAAAGAGAAAAAGAACTTGAATGCTATTGATGATTCACAATAAATTTTCCGTTGTTCATCTTCTCTTAAAATGTTCATGGTGGCAAATTTCTTTATTGTCCATCCAAAGTCTTCTACCATAATTTTTGCTCGGACCATTTCCAGTTGTTTTTCTACTGGTTCTTCAATCTTTAATGTCTTGATTTTGGAATTTTCTTTATTAAATTCATGATATTCATCTTCAAAATCTTGGAAGAAAATCTACAATACATGGTGTGCTGGAATATTTCTTTCAAAATCTGGATAGAGTGATTTGAAATTTATTCTAAATTTTTTCCTCAAATCAGGAATCATATCTTCAAAAGTATCAGCTAGGAGTGATGGTAGATGTGAAGAATAATCTGGAAGTGGTGGAGAATTGATAGAATTTATCAATCCATGTTTAATAAGTGAGGGAATGATAACTGGGTAATCTTTGAATTTAAATGGTTTAAAATTTGAAATTTTCAAATTTGCTTTTCTAATAGCCGAATCCAATTTACAAAGGCATTCTCCTTCTTGATTTTCTGGGCAGGATATTGGCTTTAGCAAATTTTGAAAATAGTATAAGAGAATTCCCAAGTAGTAGAAATTTCTTTGGGTAAAATTTGGGTCATTTGAATTTGACTTAGGTCATGTTTGGTAAATGGCTGTTAGCTGGTTGGGTTGGCTGTTTGGGTTAAAAGATATGATTTGTTAATAACATTAGCTGATTGTAAAAAGTTGTTTGATAAATTAGCTGTTAGCTGATAGTTGTTTGGTATAATTTTTTTTCTCAAAAAGCTAATTGAAAATGCTACTTTGAGTAGCCTTTTGAATTTTAGTATTTTAGAGTTACAAAAAGCTTATTAACCAAACAACTAATAGTGATTAAATAAGCCAAAATTGACTGATAGGCTGAATATTTACCAAATAGGGCCTTAAACAGTCTTAAAGAAGAACATATATCTTTAAATTTACTTCTTCAAGAAGAAACAATTGGCTGTTTTGGTGGAGAGATTGGTTGAATTTTAGGTTTTTCAAGAATAAGTACATTTTTTTTCCTTTTGGAGGGGGTGTTAATTGTACTTGTTCTATAAGGGTGTTTACAAAAGTTGGTGTAGAGAATGGTACAATTCCAATTTTTTTGAATGCTACTGACTCTATTACAGTGTAGTATCTGTTCATAAACTACTTTCTCAACCTACTGAAGAACAAAGATACAGCATCGCCTCCACTGAGGCTCAAACCCACCACCTCCCGTATACAGGGAAGGGTTTGATGCCACTGGACCACAAGGCCCTTGGCAAGATACAATTCCAATTTTAGAGTTTGAAATTTCTTCGAGGAATTCTGGATCCTCAAAATCCTCCAAGTGTTTTAAATACTTTTGGTACTTGAGAACCTTTGAAGAAATGTGAGAATTTTCTCCGCAATTTTCAATTACTAAATTAATTGCTTCCTGAATATCGAAAAATCCCTTAAAAGGGGCATTCCATATTTAGGAAATAATTTATTTTCTTCAAAAAAAAAAAAAAAGGCACCATTTCTTCCCATTTTAAATATACTCCGGCTTTAGGACCATTGTATAAAACATAGCAGGAATAAAGTTTTTTTTGAAATTGTTTTCCTGAATAAAAATAAGTTGCTAAGGCATTTAAAATAGCAACCTTTTTTGGGTTAGCTTGCCTTTCAGTAGCCAAGTTCTAAATGTTATCCAAGAGGCATGTTTCTTCATCATGGAGTCTATTTCTAAGTGTTGTCTTAAATTTATTTTTCTCTGGGAATGTCTTTAATTCCGTCTGATCAAATGTGAAAATTTTATCCATGTTCAGAGTCTGAAATTTGCTGTCGAGAGTCTCAAAATTTGTGCTAAGTGTCTCAAATTTTTTGCACAACTTATAAAAGGCAAATTAATCACATAATAAATTTCGAGATAATAAATCAAAAATTTTATTATCTTTTCCTTTTGTATGTTCCCATTTACTCTTGAATCCTCTATTAAGGACAGATTCTCTAAATTTTAACCATCTATTAGATGTTAATTTTCTCTCATTTTTTGTGTCAGCAAATTTAAAAATTGATTCATAGTCTGTTCTAATGGTAATTTGCTTTTTTGATAAAATAAATCATGCAAAATTTCCGAGTACATAAATAAATGCAAGTAATTCAAAGTCTAAAGATGCTAGATATCCTTTTTCTTTGAATACTCCAGAGGTGTATCTACAAATTCTTTTTGTACTTTTTAAAGAAAATTCATTTGGTTTTTTAATTAAAATTCCACCGCAACCCATTTCACTACCATCAGTTTCTATTATCAAATAGTCTGATTATAGAGGTAATGCTAGGGGTTATAGTAATTTAATTTTTTCTTTAATTTGTTGGACAATATTAATGTCTTGCTCATTAATTTTTTTTACTCCTTTACTCTGTGATTTATTATATAGAGGAGTGGTTAATTTTGCTAAATTTTGAAAATAGATTCGGAAAAATTAGATTCGGAGTACAATTTCCTGTAATTATGGAAAGTAACGTAAACGCAAACGCTCTCAAATCTCAACGTTCCTCTGAGGACTCCGATCTGCTTGAACGAAGCACGCGGAAACGGAAGGCTGCCGGTGGCGCTTCTGGCTCTGAGTCGCCGTTGCCGATGGAGTCTCCGGATGATGGATCGACAAATCCTGGGGATGTGGAGGTGGTAGCAGAAACCCCTCTGGGGGATGATCTGGTTTCGGGTATGCAAGTCGAAGAGAATACTGAGACGCAGCCTATGGCAGCGGCTGAGACTGGCTCCAAATCGTTGCCAGTACCCCCGATCGTGGAGGCTCCGCCTCGCTCTTATCGCGACTCGGTGGTGGGCAGTGGAACGGGTGCTGCACCTTTCATGATGCCGTCATCTTTAGAGGACGAGGAGGCCGATCCTACAGGTGATGATGATTTAGATGATGTTGAGGCCGATCCCACTTGTCCTAGGATTCGTTTCACTGCCAAAGAGATGGATCAGATGCGTGCTCCCTGGAGGCAGTCTCTAATTATTAAAGTAATGGGACGACGTGTTGGGTATGCGTATCTTCTTCGCCGGCTGAACTCGTTGTGGCACCCGAAAGGGCGTATGGAACTTATAGCTCTCGAGAATGATTACTATCTGGTCCGGTTCGGGGCGGTTGAAGACTTGGAGTTCGCGAAGTTCGAGGGTCCCTGGATGATACTTGATCACTACCTAATCGTCAAAGATTGGGTCCCCAATTTCGACCCTTTTGAGGATAAGACGGAAAAAGTGTTGGTGTGGGTTCGCTTTCCCACCATTCCTGTAGAGTATTATAATCTCCTAAGTCTCCGCCGGATTGGCAATAAGCTTGGTCGCACCGTTCGTGTTGATCACACGACCAGTCTGGTCTCCAGGGGTAAATTCGCAAGGGTCTGCGTTGAAATTGATATTACTAAACCACTTCTCTCCACGTTTACTTTAGAAGACAAAGTGTGGAAGGTAGCGTATGAGGGGATTCACTTGGTGTGCTTTTCTTGTGGACTGTATGGTCACCGTCAGGAGACCTGCGCTAACGCTAGGATGGAGGAAGCGGTGGCAGACACAACAGTTGGCTCGGCTGTGAATGGACAGGAGGCGGCTTTGCCGCGCCATGCGAATCAGTCCGGGGGAAACGATAGGACCAATCCTGCGGCGCGTCGTTCGGCCCCTTATGGATCCTGGATGCTAGTGACAAGGAGTGACCGCCGTAATTCGGGAAGACCGTCGGGAGCCGGAAATCAGAACGAAACAGGAGGTCGAACAACCACGCCCGGAGGGGCCAGTCGTGCATCGGGGTCTCGTTATGCGCCTTTGGAACAGGAAGCGGTGACGGAGGACACTCCGGCCCCTGAACAGCCGGGGCGGCGTGCGGATAAACAGCCAGCGGTGGGCGGCTCCGATGCCGTGCGGAACAGAAATCGATCCCGACGGCCGAATGTGGTGGTGAATGAACAGCAAATCGAGAATGACAGGCCCATTCCTTCGGCCAACATTGCGGCGGAACAAGCGTCTCCACGGCGGACTGCTGGATCGGGCTCGAGGCGGGTGGCCGAGGAAGACGAACATGTTGTCAGTCGAGGAGAGCAGGGGGGCCAGGTTATTCATTCGACCAGAGTTGTCACCGGGGAATCATCGGGGATGAATGCGGCTGTTCCTGAAGCCATTCCCCCGGAGCACCATTCTGACCCTCCTGACGGTTTCGACTTGGAAGGAGATGTGGTTATGGAAATTGAGAACCTGACCGATGGGAATCAGATGGAGGGGGGCGAGCCCATGACCTCCGTTTGATTTTTGCTTTTGCGTTGTTCTTCCCTCGCCTTTTCTTTGTGCTTGTTTTTCCCCTTTTTTCATATTGTTTTTATGAATTGTTTTGTTTGGAACTGCCAGGGCGCGGGTGGGCGTTCTTTTCACCGTGTCCTAAAAAACTTGATAGCTACTCACAAACCCTCCATCTTGAGCCTCGTTGAGCCCAAGGTTTCCGGTGCCCAAGCAGACTTGATCTGCAAAAAGTTGGGTTTCTCGGATTGGGTTCGAGTTGAGGCGGTGGGTTTTAGTGGGGGTATTTGGACTTTTTGGAACACCCCTTTGAATGTTTCGGTTGTTTCCACTCATCCACAATTTGTCATTTTGCAGATACAGGGCATCCAACTCAAGCCTTGGTATTATGCGGTGGTTTACGGTAGCCCGACGTACATGCTTCGTCGTCGGTTGTGGGCTGAGCTCACAGCTTCGAAGCATGATATCTGTGGGCCTCTTTTGGTGGCTGGTGATTTTAACGCAGTCACAACACATGAGGATACCGACAATTATGCCACGTTCTCGACACAACGTAGCTCAGATTTTATTGAGTGGATTAATTCGGAAGGCCTCATTGACTTGGGTTATAATGGTCCCAAATTCACTTGGGTTAGAACCTCAACTAATGGCGGTGCGAAGGGCGCACGACTAGACAGAGCTCTTTGTAACTTAGAGTGGAGAAGTCTTTTCCCGGATGCGGTTGTCTTTCACCTCCCTCGTATCGCATCCGACCATGCTCCGCTTTTGATCCGGGTGGCAGCTCGATCCCCTTCTGTTAGGCCGGCCCCTTTTAAAGTTCAGGCAGCTTGGTTTACTCACACCGGGTTAACCGATACTATTCAAAATGCTTGGAATCCTGTTTTAGATTTTAGTACTAATATGTCTCAGATGGCTCATATCCTTGCAGGTTGGAATAAGGCTGTGTTCGGCAATATTCATCACAAGAAGAAGGTAGCGTTGGCTCGTTTAAATGGAGTTCAACTTCGTTTGGCCAGCTCGCCCCATAGCGGTTTGCTCAGACTGGAAAGGAAACTCAAGGATGAATATCACGATATCCTTTATCAAGAGGAACTACTATGGTTCCAACGTTCTAGGGAGGATTGGATTGCCTCGGGGGAGAGGAATACGGCTTACTATCACGCCGCTGCTTCTGTTCGAAAATCCAGGAACACTATCACGAGCCTGCGCGATGAATGTGATAACTGGATTATGGAACCGGATGATCTGAAACAGCATGTACGGGGATTTTACGTTTCTTTGTTCTCTAGGGAACAACCACCATCAGATCATTCTCTTCTAGGTGGGGTTTTTCCTACCCTCACACCTGAAGATTGGAGTGCTTTCAACAAAGTTTTAACTAAATCGGAGGTCCGTACTGCCCTCATGGCTATGGCTCCCTTTAAGGCACCAGGCCCGGATGGTTTCCCTACGGCTTTTTATAAAAAAATGTGGAGTGTGGTGGGAGACAGTCTTTTTCAGTTAGTCCACAATGCTTTCAGTACTGGTACTTTCCCAAAGGAGTTACACGACACCCTCCTAGTGCTGATTCCTAAGGTTATGTCCCCGGAAACCATCAACCAGTTTCGGCCCATTAGTTTATGTAATGTTAGCTATAAGCTAATTACCAAGACAATCACCAATCGTCTAAAGGGTATTCTCCCGAAATTGATCGAGCCTTTCCAGAGCTCGTTTGTCCCGGGGCGACAAATTTTCGATAATATAGTTATTTATCAAGAAGTTATGCATTCTATGCGCACTAAAAAAGGTCAGCGAGGCTTCATGGCGATTAAGTTGGATTTTGAAAAAGCTTACGATAGACTTTCGTGGCCATTCATTGAGACTACCTTAATCGACGCTGGTTTTAGCCAAAACTGGGTTACTTTGATAATGCATTGCATCCGGTCTACTAGCCTATCCATCAATTGGAATGGGGAACGCCTCCAACCTTTCAGACCAGAAAGAGGGATTCGTCAAGGCGATGCCATGTCGCCGGCTATTTTTGTTCTTTGTTTGGACAAATTGAGTCAAATGATTAATTTAAGAGTCCAATCTGGGGAGTGGCGAGGGATTCGGCTCGCACCTTCATGTCCTACGCTGTCACACTTATGTTTCGCCGATGACACGGTTTTATTTTCGGAGGCGACTTTAGACCAAGTTGCAATTATCAAAGAGAGTTTGGAGGGTTTCTGTGCGGCGTCAGGGCAAAGAATTAATTTCGCGAAGTCTCGGGTATTTTTTTCTAAGAATGTCTCCCCGGGACTAGCAACAAACATTGCGAATAGTCTACAGATCGATCAGACTCAGGATTTGGGCAAATACCTTGGAGTGCAATCTATTCATGGCCGAGTTACATGTCATTCTTTTCAGGATTTGATTGATAGAATTAATGGTCGGTTGGAGGGGTGGAAAACCAAACTGCTTTCCATGGCAGGTAGAGTGACGCTTACAAAGGCTGTTCTTAACGCCATTCCATCCTACACGATGCAGACTTCGGTGATACCGACGGGAGTGTGTCGGGCTCTGGAAAAACGTACTAGGCAGTTCATCTGGGGGAATGATGATCATGCAACCCATTCCAAGATCAATCTTGTAAAATGGGAGGTGGTTACACGCCCGCCGACCGCAGGAGGCTTGGGTCTATTTAGGCTCCAAGAGCTGAATAAAGCTTATATGGTAAAGCTGGGTTTTCGTCTCATTCAAGAGAAGACCAGTCTTTGGGCTAGGACGGTTGTGAGTAAATATTCTAATCCTAGGAGGAACCCGGAGCGCAGTCACGGTTCAACCGTTTGGAAGGGCATCACAGCGGTGAATCATGTCGTCCAGAATGGTATTATTCCTCAAGTTAGGAATGGCCGGAATACCAAATTTTGGATGGATAGCTGGATCACACCAGTTCCCTTGTTCACGCATCTCCGGTCCCCCCTTAGTTTACCAGATTTATATGCTCCCGTGTCAGATTATTGGGAGGAGGGTCGGGGGTGGAAGTGGGAATGCCTCCTTGGTTTGCTTCCAGACGAGATCAACCAGTCCCTTGCGGGTTTCATTCTTTCGGGAGATGAGAGTGATGAGGATGATATTAGCTGGGGCTTGAACTCTAATGGTGTTTTTTCGTTGCGATCTGCTTATGAGGCGTTTCTCAATCCTCCGCCACAGATGGAGCCGTCCATTTGGACCACCATCTGGGGTCTAAAAGTCCCTCACCGTATTTGTTTTTTTATTTGGCTAGCTATGCATGAGAGAATCTTAACTAATGTTGAGCGTGGACGTCGCCACCTTACAACTAATGTTTGCTGCGTTTCTTGTGTAGGGTACCAAGAGACTTGTGATAACCTTTTCCGCCACTGCAAGGAGGTACGAGGTCTATGGGAGGCGGCCCTTGACTCAGAAACTTTACAGAAGCTTCACCGACTCAATTGGAAGGACTGGATGGCCGCGCAACTCATGGGCGATAGATCCTTGGGTCTTTCTGCTACCTGGCCGGAGAGGTTTGCGATTCGGTTGTGGTGGATTTGGAAATGGCGCAATGATAGAGTTTTCAATGACTCCTATCACCACTTGTCGCATAAGCTCATGGGGCTGAAAAGATACGAAGAGGAGGTGCGCAGGGTTTTTTAGAAGCATGAACAAGAGGGTGTTTCTAAGGCGAGCTTTGACAGACATTCTTGGAGTTGGGAGAAGCCTAGCAGGGGATGGTTCAAGCTGAACGTGGATGGAAGCCGGGTTCATGCTACTGGTTCGGCAGGCTGCGGGGGAGTTCTGCGAGATGACGCTGGAAACTGGATTGAAGGGTTCTGCTACACGATTGGCCGTTGTTCGGTCGAGGATGCGGAAGCTTGGGGGTCCTCCAAGGGTTACGCATGGCGGCGCGCAACAATGCTACTCACCTCGTTGTGGAAAGCGATTCCAAAGCGATTGTTAATCTCTTGCAGGGAGTGACTATTCCCATGGGATCGACTGCCAATATAGTTACACGGTGTCGTGAGGAGTTGAAAGCCTTTTGTGATGTTCGTTGGGAGCATGTGTTCAGGGAGCAGAACTCTCTGGCTGACGCCTTGGCTAAACGGGCTCTTCCACCTCATTCTGGACTGGCTTCTTGGACTGCGCCACCATATGACCTTACTTCGATCGTCCAGAAGGAGATGTCTGCGTCTGCTGGCGCTTTGCGACTCCCTCCGGGGGGAGTAGGCTAATCTATGTTCTTTTAGATTCTGTTTGGGGTTTGTCCCTTCTTCTTTAAATCAAAAAAAAAAAATTGAAAATAGGGTCTTACATAATTTACTAATCCTAAGAAGGATTGTAATTGTTTCAATTCTTCTAATTTATCAGGGAATTCTAAAGTTTTCCTAGAGATGTGGGGTTGTAATTTAGGGTGTGTTTGGTTCACACATGGGAATCGGAATCGGTATGGGTATCAAATACTTGGTAAGGGTAATGGGTTTTGGTGAAAGTATTTTGCATGTTTGGTAGTAGGGTGGAATGAGAATTATTATTAATAGTTGGGGAAGAAAGAAGGAAGGGGAATGAAACCCTTATTTCATTAGGGTATGGGTTTTCCAATTAATGAGGTATTTCAATTCAAACCCATAATAGTATTCTAAAAACCTATCCACCAAACAATAACAATCACTTTGATACCCATATCTTATGCCTAAACCCACCAACCAAACACACCCTTAATACTTCCTTCTCCAATTTCTTCTCCTAAAAAGGAAATATAATTTTTTCCAATTTCCATTTTCTTTTTGGATACTATTAATCCATGTTTTTCAAATATTGTGAAAATTGTGTATAAATGTTCTTTGTGTTCATTTTCTGTTTTTGAAAATACCAGAATGTCATCAATATCGATACACGTAAAATTGTAGCAATCTTTAAAAATTTCATCCATCATTCTTTGAAAAATTTGTGGTGCATTTTTTAAACCAAATGACATTACTAGCCATTCAAAGTGTCCTAATAGGCATGAAAATATTGTCTATTCTATACTATCTGGATGCATTTTGACCTGCCAAAAACCTGATTTTAAATCAAATTTTGAAAACCAATTTTTTCCTTGAATTTTATTAATTAGAGTGTCTTTATCTGGAATACAATACCCATCTTCATAAGTATTGTCATTGAGTCTTCTATAATCAAAGACCATTCTAGATTGACCTCTTTTCTTTTCTGCTTCTTTTTGAACAATAAAAGCAGGAGTTCTATGTCTTGAACTAGATTTCTTAATTATTCTTAATTTTAATAATTGTTCAATGTGCATTTTAAATTCTTCTTGTTCCCAATTTCCATATTTAAAATTTGATGATTTTATTGTGATGTCTGGATTTATAATTTTTAATTTACAAATTGTTTTGTTTCTTTCTGATAAGCACCAAGAATAATGTAAATTAAGGGTCAAAAGTATGATAGAATGCGGAGTTTTGCCACCCGCTTATAACAATCTCATGCATTTTAAGCTCGGATGTGATCAAAAACTTCTAACACAAATTTTAGAAAAAGTTTTGAAGTGTTTCCACAGATCAAAAAGGGATTCAAGGCCAAAACAGAGCAAAAAAGCAAAGAAGCCGCAAAGCAGGAACCGCCCACGCGGCCAACATGCGTGTGAATGGGCGTGGATCATTTCCAGTAGATGTCCATGCCTTCCACCAAGCGTGGTGATGGCGTGGTCTGGCCACATGGGCCATTTCGGGATTTTTGGTTTCGGGTTGCCTATTTAAACCCCTTTTTCGGATAGATGAAAAAACCCTAGCAGCTAGAAGATAGTTTTAGATCTGAAGTTCCTTTAGGTTTTCTCCCCTCTTGGGGGAAAACCTCCTTTCCCTTAGAATAGATTCAAGATCAAGCTAGAAGGATAGAAGTTTCAAGACAAAATGTAATGGAACCATTCACCATGAATGGCAACTCTTCTCTTCAATGTTTAAATTTGCTTTCATGTTTGTTTTCTTTGAAACTTCCATTTCCTCTTCTTGTTTCTTTATTTTAATGCTAGCTTAGATTAGATAGGGGATTGGTGGCCCCAAAAACTAGCTATGTGGTTGAATTGCTAAAAGACATTGCTTTAAAGATGTGAGCTTTATGATTCTTGGATGTGAATACTTGTGTGGTTGATGTTTGATATGCTTTGTGCCTAAGTGTGGCCACATTAGGTAGCAAACCTAGTGAAAGTGAGTGTGTGTACGATAGCTGCCACTCACTAGTCCAACTCACCCACATCTCTGCCCTTAGTCCGAAAGGAAGAAGTCCGAGAGGAGTGGTAGACAAGGTGTTTGATAAAATGCCCAACCGAATGAGGATGTGGGAGTCTAAGTGTGACGCCACTTGGTGAAGTGCCATGAACTCCCTAGTTGAATCCAAATCATTTGCTTGCAAAACCACTAGATAGTAGACCACAAAGGCTAGCTACGAGCCCCAATCTCCACTTTACCTTCTCCTTAAACACCACCATTCCAAACCTCAAAACTCTTGTACAAATGACATCTAGCCTTAGCCATTCCTGTGACTCTTTCTTTTCAACCTCCTAAATGCCAACACAAATTCGCTCAAATTTGTCATCCTTGAGAGACACGACACTCGGGGGGGTCTTGACTCTTCGTTTTACCACTTC
>CM008340.1:36462215-36474921 GCA_002525835.2 Ipomoea batatas
CATATATATTAAACATCATCGCGATGTCTGGATTTTGGTCAGGTTCCAGATGTAATTCACAGGTTCTGCTAATGGGAGACTAAGAGACTTTTGATTTTGGTTTTTGGATATGGCAGTTTACATTTTGGGTACTCCGGCATTTGGTGGTCGCATTTGACACCAACCAATCTAGAGTCGAGTCGAGTTCAGTTATGCTCCTTACTAAGGAGCTCTCCTAAAGCCTGTTGCAGGATATAGTAACTGATCTATAGTCTTTTGGTACATTTGAGAAGATACATACTCAGGTAGAATGTCTGTAAAGGGGTTTTACCTTAGAATCCTAGATGATATAGCATAGTTACTTGCAGATCTACAACCATTTTTCTTTTAATAGCAAAGCTATGACCACCAAAACTACTAGAGTGGTGTAATTCTGTTGTTATATTGCTAGTGACTATCATCACTAGCTCTAGAATTGAGCATTTTGCAAACCACATTCTCTTATTTGTTAGTTGTATGTGAAATTGGGATATTTGTTGCATAAGTTATATCTCATGTATAGATTCAGCCCCTTGATTATTCTCATGTTTATTTTTTTTTAAAAAAAATTCTCATGTTTATTTTTAGTCCCTTGGTTATTTTTGAAGTAACAATTTTAGTTTTTAGTTTTTTTTTTGTTAATATTTTATTATATTTATATGAAAAATTCAAAAATAAAAAATAAAAATTTGATAATAATGGTACGTGTAAACATGGTCGTTTACTAACTTGGAAAAATGGAGAATTGGGGAAGTGGAAGAATGGAAAATGGAAAACTTGTTTACTAAAATCAATTCTCCAAACCAATTCTCCATCTCCATTCTTCCATTTCTATAGCATTTTGGAGAGAACCAAAATTGATCTCTCCATTCTTCCAAATGGAAATGGCACAGGTGAATAGTGCTCCCCTCACCCTAAGGTCCCAAGTTCGAATCTTCCTGTGAGCAGGTTTCTTTAGCGCGAATTCCTTTTATCCCCAGCAGCCAGCAACCTCCGAATCCTGCTGGGAGCACTTTAGTGCATTCGTTTTATCCACCTTCTTGCGCAGCTAATTCCAACTATTATTATTATTGTTATTATCTTTATTATTGTTGTTGTTATTATTGTTATTACTTATTATTATTATCTTTATTATTATTATTATTATTATTATTATCTTTGTTGTATAAATGTTATATGAGATAATTGCATTTAATGAAGTTTTTAGTATTTTGTTTTGTAATCAAACTACGTACTAAAACTAAAGAAATGAAGAAATTGGAGAAATGGAGAAGGAAAATTGGAAAACTGGAGAAATGGAAAACTGGAGGAATGGAGAAGGAAAAATGGAAAAGTGGAGAAATGAAAAACTGGAAATGGAAAAACAGAAAAATGAAGTAAACGACCCCGAAAATTTGATTCCCTCCTCTTCTCATATTTATAACAATTAAATAGTGACAAGCATAGTCCCTTGTTTGTGCTTTGCGCATTCTTTTAACATTATATTTCATAATTATATGATCAATAATTTAGAACTCTAATTGTTTGGTACATCAAAAGTAAAGTTGGCAAATGGGCATTTTGGGTATGTCAGAATAGGTTAGAAACAAATCATTGTCCAAGTTTTGGAGTGAATTTTCAAGATGAGAACGGTTGTTTTTGGATCAATCACAAAAGTCACAGGATACAACAATTATATACGCAGAGAAGAGTTACAAAGCGCAGGCTGAGCTAATAACATGAAGCTTGTCACGAAGAGCTTTCGTTAATATATCTGCTAACTGGTCCTTCGTCAAAATAAAGTTTATCTATATCTCACCTGTAGCCACCTTGTCACTGTTAAACAATAGAATAGCAAAACTAAGTATTCGTATATATGTTCTGTGTGTAAATGTACAGGAGAGTAGAGCTATATATACTAGTGTAGAATTAACCCTAGCCACAGGTTACTAACACTAAAACCTAGGGCTAAGAGTAGATATCTCAACTAACCCTTATATCTCTAACACCACCCCTTAAGTTGGAGCATAGATTTCAACATGCCCAACTTGTTACATATGTGTCACATGAACCATAAGACTCCAAATCTAGAACTATAAGTCTTGAACCTTCGAACCATGTTGTGCCAAGTCAGTCCACAATGCACCTTCCCGAAGGCCAATATAAAGCAAAAAAGCATGAAGATGATAGAATCAAGCCCGAGGAACCTACTTGAAACCATACAGAGATCGCTGCAAAAACCAAACATGATTAGGAAATTATTTATCGGTATAACCAGACGGTTGACATATATAGTCATCCTTAGTCAAATTCCCATTTAGGAAAGCATTATACACATCCAACTGACGAATAAGCCAATCAGACGACAAAGCTAAAGACAGTAGTAACCTGACAGTAGTAGGCTTCACCATTGGACTGAAAGTATCAATGAAGTCATGACCAACAACCAGATTAAAGCCCTTGGCCACCAAACAAGCCTTGTGTCACTCAATCGACCCATCAGCTTTCCGCTTGGTGTGAAAGATCCACTTACAACCAATGACATTCATCCAAGGGTGATAGGGAACTATCGACCAAGTCTGATTTTGAAGGAGAACACTAAATTCAACCACTCCGGATAGCGAACTGCCTGCGTGTAACAAATAGGTTCAGCCGGACCAGTATGGGCAGCCAAAGCCACTAAAGCAGCACCACCAACGCGCAAGATACTCCTAGTGACCATTGCATGCGTCCGAGTCACCAATCTAGAAACAGTCGGTTGGCCGCGACTAAGGCACAACAACAGCCGGAGTGGCAGGTACTTCAATAGTGGTCATCACCGGTGGGTCCCTTAAAGAAGACACAACCCACGGGACCAATGGAAAAATAGGGGAAACTTGCAAAACCGACTTAGTAGCAAAAGGAAAGACAACCTCATCAAACCAGACATAGCTGTAGACAAAGATCATATTAATGTGAAGGTCCATACATCAATACATCCAAAATGACTTAGGATATCCTATAAAAACACACGGAGATTACCTAAGACTCATTTTGTGATGATTATAAGGATGTAAATAAGGATAACACATATAACCAAAACTCGTAGAAAAAGAGTAAGACGGTTGAGACCGATGTAACAAATAATGAGGACTGGAGTTCCCTAAAGTAGGTGAGGGCATCTTATTTAAAGATAAACAACAGACTCAAAAGCAAAATCCCAAAAACGAGGCGGAACAAAAGCATGAGCCATAAGAGTAAGCTTCGTTTCAACAATGTGCATATGTTGATGTTCAACATAGCCATTTTGTTCATGAGTATAAGCACAAGATTGTCTATGATTGATACCTAACTTTAGAAACAAAGAATGCAACTTTTTATATTCAGTACCAAAAACAGATTGGATGGATTTGATTTTACGAGAAAAGGAACGCCCAACCATAGCACGAAAACGCTCAAAAATATCATATAAACTAGACTTCAAGCGCATAGGAAAAAACCAGGAAAAAACCAAGTATAAGGGAGTAGTCATCCACAAAAATAACAAAGTAATGACAACTACTAAATGACAAAAGCAAAGCAGGGCCCCAAATGTCTGTATATATTAAGTCAAGAATATTAGAACTGGAAGACTCAACACGCGACAAGGGAAATTGATGAGCACAAATGATGAGTGTAAAAAGGGTGTAATGTCGTTTCGCTAAGGATTTGTGTTATGGCACGAAACTGTGTGAATTACCAGGCACTAGAGTATATGAATTAATAGAATCCAAGCAACAAAGACTGAATGGTGTAAAAGAAAGCAAATGATTAAGGTGTAAACTGTATGATAAAAGTATGGGCCAGATTAGGGGGATTGTAACCTTGATGTTCTAACAAACTCAGGATTAGGGAAAGAATAATTAACCAAGGGATATATGGGCAATGCACAAAAGAATTCTACTCAGCTACTTTCGTAATCAATAAGAGAATCAGGCTAAAATTGCCCCACTGTCATGATGCATCAATCATAACCTTAAGCACCTAAGCATTGTAAGCCCCCAAAATTACCTCTACTTTCATAGCAGGAAAATTAGGTTGAAATTGGTAAGGCTCGAGGTCTCCATCCAACTGTCGTTGTAATGAATCACTCTCCTAGACTAGCAATTAATTCTGGCCACAAACCAATAACTAGTGCAAAGAAATCCCCAAAACAACATAAACCCTAGTTAAAGATTCAATCCCTTTATGCAATTAATCATAAATCGAACATCAAGATTAACAATGGACCTCTAATCCAAACCCATAAACTAATTACTCCCGCATGATGGGAGTAAACAAAGCAAAGAAATAAATAACCATAAACATTGCAAGAAAGTAATAAGGGAATAAGAGAACTTAACTGATAAAGAACAAATCCAACTTCAATCCAAGATTCCAAGCTTGAAATTAATTAATCTAATCTAAACTATGCTAGGGAATATAAAGAGAAGGGGAAAATAATCTAAAACTAGGGTTCAGAACTCTGTAAGGGGAACTTTTTTCCAATTGTAGAGAATAGGTTAAATATATAGGAGGTAGATGGGCCTTGGCCCATTAGGCAACTTCCAATTCTTTTTCAACTTGTATTCTTCATTGTAATTCTCTTTTCTTCCAGAACTTGTCCAAAATGTTCCAATATTCTTTCTTTGTTGTTCCTTGTAGATAATTCAACACTTGGACAATATAACACACAAACAATTCCCAATTTCACTAGGATACAGAAAATAACCTTCAAAACAACTAGAATAAGGGGTGAATAATTGTACAAAATAGCAGATATCAGAAATCGCGCAAATTTTCCCAATTGAAATGCAGTACATAATGAAGAACAACTAGTATCACAACTAGATAGACCCACTAACTGAACACGACTGCAAAATACGACTTAGAACACGCTAATGTGGATGACCCAAATGAATGTGCCAGACAAAAGCAGAAACACGAGCAAAATGAAAGGTAGACAGAGACGGGCGAGAAATAGGCCTGGAGTAGAGACCACCCAAACTATTGCCCCGGAGCAGAACCGCCTTGGTGGTGATATCCTTCACAACAAAAAAGGTAAAGTGAAATTCAAAGAACACATGATTATCAAACACAAAACGCTGAACATAAAGTAATGACGCAGATAACCCAAGAACATGAATAATATAAAACTACTTTGAGCGACTTTTTTGAATTTTAGCATTTGGAACAATATAAGTCAAAAAAAAAAAATCAAACACTTATATTGATTGTTTAACCAAGTCAAACAGCTAATAGTGGTCAAATAAGTCAAAAATTAGTTGATAAGCTAACTATGTTACCAAACAAAGCCGATATTTAAAAGTACATTATTTGAGTATTGAAAGTATATTATTTTGTATACTATCAAATAATGTACATTCAGTACACAAATAATGTACTTTTAGTATATTAAAAATGTATCTTGTATACATTCAGAATATAAATAATGTACTTTTTTTTAGTGCTACTAACACTGTACTATTACATTGTAGTATTTGTGCATACATACTTTCTCAACTTGTTAAAGCACAAAGAGTCAACATCTCTATTGAGGCTCGATCTTATGACCTCCCATATGGGAGAGTCACTACATGCAATCTGAGCACAATGTGCTTGGCAAATAATGTACTTTTAGTATATTAAAAATTTATTTTTGATGGCCCAGACAACACTGTATGAACCATGATCCACGTAATAATTTGTCTTCCCCACACTGCATGTAGTGATTCTCTCATATAGGAAGCCATGAGATCGAGTCTCAATGGAGGCGATATTGATTCTTTGTGTTGTTTGTGCTTCAAGGGGTTGAAAAAATATGTATGAACATATACTATAATGTAATAGGGTCAGTTGTATTAAAAAAAAAGGATTCATTTATTAGGATCTACATTAATGTGGCAAGGTCATCTCTATAAATTCAAATTTGTTCTGAAGGACGACATTTTCTCAATTCTCTTGTAGCATCAAATATATTAATTATTGTATTTACACATTTAAGCAAAAAATGGGTGCATGGCCAACAAAATTTCAAATAAAGTCAATAAAATAGTGAGAAATGTTAATGTATTAGAATATTAAACTTAAATATTTTTTTAATACAAAAAAAATTCTTTAAAACTTAAAGAATTTAGTTGTACTATATTTCGGTAGCATTAATAATAACAATTTCTTGATACAATATTAGTCAAAGATCTCCATAAATCGTAATTAAATAAGAATTCAACTTTTAAATAAAATGTAAGTTTTTTTACTACTAGTGTTGATGGAATAGAGGCATTGGAAGAATAATTAGAGTCTGTTTGGAAAGCAGGAAAATGACTTCAGGAAAATGAGTCATTTTTCGGAAAATAGTTTCATTTTCGGTGTTTGGATGTATTATGGAAAACTGTCTTTGTGTGTTTGGTTTATTTTCTGAAAAATGAGTAGAATTGTATAATTAAACATTGTAATTATTTTATTTAAAATATAAAAAATTATAACAATATTATTTATTAAAAATATAATTAAAAGCTCAAAAATTTTTTTAAAAAAAAAAACAAAACAAAACGACTTACGGAAAAAAATTCTGTAAGTCATTTTCCAGAAAAATGAACTGATTTTCTTTGGTAAACGGAAATCATTTTCCGTTGACCGCATTTTCCGGACGTTGCCAAACACCAAAATCTCATAAAACATTTTCCGGAAGTCATTTTACGAGTTACCAAGCACACCCTTAAACTCATATTTTTATGCATCCATGAAAATATGGGCGGGTGAGGAAGATAAAAGATAGTGTTATTGTGTTTGATATTGAGGTTGAGGGAAGTTATATTATTTTATCTTAGAGTTAATTCCTTTTTTAGTCCTACACTTATTAGGCGCTTGACAGTTATAGTCCTCCTTAATTTTTTTTGCCATATTGTAGCCACAGTTATTAGTCGTTGGACAGATTTGGTCCTCCGTCAGATGGCCTGTTAGTTGATCGTTTAATTGAAGGGCTTTTTAGTCTTTTTATGTCTTCCACTCCTTTGCCTTTTATTACTCCAGATTAGTGGCTATTTTCATCGACACAATAGCGCAGTTGAAGATCCCAAGTCTAGGAAGCATATCTCTCGTTCGAGGAAGGCTCAGCCGTTAGAAGCAAGGTAATTCAAAGAACTGTTCTATCGTCTAAATGGAAGGATCTAAGGGAGAAAATTGTAACTGTTCGAGTTCTTCCACAACAAGAAAGACCTATATGTTTGGGGAATGAATTTCGATCGAAGAATGTGAATGTGGTCAAGAAATGATTTTGAGAACATCATGGACAAATGACAACCCGGGTAGGAGGTATGGATTTTTTGTTTTGTTTTGCAATGAAGGATATACTGAAATTTTGAGATTTTTTTTTTGTTTACAATTTTGCAGAATGAATCAGGGTATAGGTTTGTGAAGTTGTATGATCCTCCAATGTGCCCTAGGTCAAAGAGAATAATACCCGGGCTATTGAAGAGAATTAACAAAAATGAAGAAGAAATAGCAAAGTTGAAATCCAAGATGAGAAGTGGATCAAGAGGGGAAGATGGTGAAACCAAAGTGATGGGTAGGACCAAGAAATGTACATCCATGTTGCTGCTTGTTGTAGGTGGCCTCATTGTATTGTTAATTGCTTATTTTACAAGTACTGGCCTTGGAAAAAATGAAAGCTTAGGTTATAGAAAGAAAGTGTATATGCTCCCATAAGGCCATTGACAGTGTTGTCGTGTTTTGCAATTGGAAGTATTGTATGTAATGGTATTGTTGGTTTGGATAACATCTTGACTTGTTTTGCAATTGGCAATAAATGTTAGTTTGTTTATCCATGCATTTTAAAACAGGGCTGTTAAACACAAAGATGTAACAAATGACCATTGTCAAACCAATTTAAAACAAGGCTGCTGAAAAAGAAATGAACTAACACAACCATAAGGATTTTAAAACAGGGCTGATGTCATTCCATTCACCTTGCCACTTCTAGACAAAAATGTGGCCAAGCATACATCAAGTTATCATACACATTCCAGTTTGACCCTACCCAAAATATTTCATAATGTTGTCATAAATACATCCAATAATCAGTTTTACCCCACAAAAAAGTAGTCTAGAAACCAAGATTTCACCCAACCAAAAAAAAAAAAAGCATCATTCACATCAATCTAGGGTTAGAGGTTTGTCAGCACTGTTGGTGAACCTTAACTTGAGGGTTGTTCTAGATCTTGTCATCCTACGCACCGGAGCTGAAGTCTTGAGGATCTTCCTTGATTTTAAGCCTAATGTAGACCTTTTGGGAAGAGGTTCAATTTGAACTTGAGTGTTGTTATCTACTTGGAGTGTTGTCAAATTCTTGACTATCCACAAATCCACTTCCTGGCTGGGTAATATTGATTTCTTCTTGATGATTGCCACCCACAGCTGCCACAGTATTAACTCCAATTTCAGGCCGATTGCCAACCTCAAATGCCACATTATTAACTCCAGGTTCAGGTGCATTGTCAAAGAAGGCTGCCACTTGTGATGCTTCATTCCAGAATTCAAGATTTTCTTCTATCAATCCTGTAGAGGCTACTGGATCAGACTGAATAGTAGGAATAGAAGGCTCAGCTGGAGTGTTCTTCTTCACTGGTTTCCTTTTTCTTTTGGCAGTCAGCTACAACACCAGGAAACATTATAAGTTAGATAGGTACTACATCAATAACAATTAATATCCATAAGTGTAAAATAACATTACCTTGCTTTGTTTTGCAGTTGGATAATCAAGGCATGTTCTAGAGTTATGGCCTGTTTTGTTACATTTCCTACAATGCTTCACAAGTAAGCTAGGGTTAACATGTGTGCCATCCTTGGTTATCTCATCTTTGCCAGTCTTCCTCAATTTCCTTGGTCTTCCAGGCTTCCTTGTATACAAAGGAGGTAATGGTGGCTCCTTTCCTGACTTGGGCCATTCATTAGGTCCAGCAAGTGGGTTTATCCTCCCTCCATAAGTGTTCAAGTAGTTGCTAATTGAGTAGCAAGGATGTACATAATGGTGTATAGGGCCTTTTCCATGTTTACTCCAAATAGCACACACAGCATGTTTACATGGAATCCCAGTTAAGTCCCACTGTCTACAGCTACAAGCAGCCCTAAACAAGTCCACTGTATGCTGCTCTAACCCCCCTAATCCTGACATGCACTTAATCTCAAATAGATTATCATCACTTTGAGACACTACACAACCACTTGCAGCCCTCTCAACTACTGCTATTGTTTTCATAATGTTAGGACAGAAAGGTCCTTTCCATTTCAGAGCTTTTTGCCTATTTTGAAACAATTTTGCCATCAACAATTTCCTAATAGTTTCTACACAAGTAATGATAGGCTGCTCCCTAGCATCTAATATAAGTGCATTGAAGCTTTCAGAAATATTGTTGACTAAGGCATCAGATTTAGAGAAGGGTGTGAAATGTGACCTGTACCATTCTAAAGGGTGTTTATTTGCTAGCCATTCAAATGCCTCCACATTTAAGCTTCTGATTTCAGCGATTGCATCAGTGAAAGTATTTACAGTAGTTGTTTTTGCTGCTGCCCACAATGCATCCTTCAAAGCTTTGCCTATAAATCCTACAAGCTTCATGTTCCCATGAAGATGCCTAACACAAAATCTGTGTGAGGCATATGGAAGAACCTCTTCAAAGGTAGGAAGAAGGCCTTTTTGTTTGTCTGTAGCAAAAAAAAAAAAACAACAAAACAAGTTAGAGATTTATAATACTGACAGTCTAAATAACTAGTTAAACATTGTTTATACCTGAGATAAATGTCAATTGATGTTCTGCTTCCCTTGTGATTTGTAGGTCTCTTCTAATGAAGTGCAAAAACCAACTCCATGAATTCTTGGTTTCCCCTTCAATAATGGCATAAGCTAGTGGGAATATACTATCATTCCCATCAATCCCCACAGCTGTTAACAATTGACCTCCAAATATGTTTTTTAGATGGCAACCATCTACCCCAATTAATTTCCTGCAAAACTTGTAGCCCTCCTTGCAAGCCTCCCAGTAGAAATACATCCTAAGAAATCTAGGTTTTCCATCATAAAGTAAATCAGTGACCTTAACATGGAATATAGTCCCAGGGTTGGTTTTCTGAATCTCTGCACAGTAGTTCCAAATCTTGTTGAAAGATTCTATAGCTTCTCCATCAAGGACTGTCTTTGCTTTTTTCAGAGCTCTATAGGCTTGCTTCACACTTAAGTCAAATCCTTCATCCACTTTCACTTTCTCTCTAAATTCTGCAGTTGTCCAGTTGCTATGGTGTCCTATCTCTTTCATCCACCTCTTTGCAACTCTAGTTGATTTAACCATTCTATTCTCATACACCCACCCACAACCATCATGTTCTTCATGAAAACTTGCAATTCTCCAAGACATGGCTTTTTAACTTTCCAAAGATTAATTTTAAAAGGGCAACCAACTGCTCTACATCTAACATATACCCTATTCTTGTCATTTTTAGTAAATTTCAACTCCTTACCATTGCTAAAAGCATAACTGTGGACTGCATCTTTAAATTCAACCTTTGTGGCAAATGTTAAGCCAACACAGAATTTAGGGGATTTCATTTGAGTGCTTGCCCTAAATACTGGCTACTTAAACTTCCCTGCATCATCACTATCCTTCCCATTGTCTTCATTAGACAAATGTAGACCATGATCATTGTCTTGACCTAAAACATTAGTAGTATCCACTGTTGACTCAACTCCAACTTCATCACTTTCTCTCAGCCCATCAAACTCCACATTTTTATCTACATTTGCCTCAAATTCTAAGTCAACCATTTCCCATACTTTCACCACTGCTGTCAGAGTCTTCTAAAACATCATCAGATTCTGACTCCTCAAGCCTAGAACCTGTGTCACCCTCACCAAGCCCAGAACCTATTTCACCCTCACCAAGCCCATAACCTGTTTCACCCTCACCAAGCCCAAAACCTACTACCCATACCTCAATCTCCTTGGGGAACAATCCAACATCACAAATTGCCCAACAATCACTATCATTTGTTAATTCAAATAAAGTGTCATTGCTAGCAACTGTGAAATATTTAAAGGTGTCTAACATGTTGTATCCAAACTCCTCAACTGTTTCCCTAAGGGTTATCATCCCCCACAAATCAATGTCCAAACTAAAACTGTTAACAACCCCTCCTATATATCCTATTCCATGTCTTTTAAGGCAGCTACCATGTCTTAACTTTAGACTGAATTCAGCTATGTTACTTCCTCCATCTATTTAATAAGGACAAAGTTTAACTACAAAATCTTAATATGGTATCCAATACAAACAAAAAGGCAGTAAACACTTTTTAAGAAAGCAAGCAACCCTATTAAGAAAGCAAATTGTGGTCCCCATGTACATACACAGAAGTTTAAAAAAACAAAAAAAAAAAAAATAGCAGAACAAATGGTCCACACCAGATGAGTTTAAATACACACAACAAAAAACCCACCATATAAAAGGGAAATGTACTGCACTTCATAAAGTGACACACCAACCATATTAAAAACCCCACCATACACAGAACTTCAAGGCAAATGTACATCAAACAACAGACAACCAATGACATATACAGAATATTGAAAGGTACTCTCCACTTGCATCGGATTCTGTTCACGATATATACACAAAGCAAATGTATACCCAAAGAACTCAGAAACTATATATACAAACAACATACAAATATCATCCATAACTAAGTTTGGAATTTTACCTAAGGTATTGTTGTCGCCTGGTCCGACACCATCCATTGTGGTTGCTTCCTTCATCCTCGCTTTCTACAATTTGCTTCGTTGTTGTCGAGCTTCCAATTACATAGAAACTGCTTCAAATTAGGTAGCAATTGATACGAATAGATAGGATTTGACTGGTAATTGCTTCGACTTAGGGTTCCTCGACTTAGGCTTCCTCCACTTAGGGTTCCTCGACTTACGGTATTCTGACTTAGAGTCTCTCCAAAAAACACGACCATTGACTGCGCAAAGGAGTGAAAGACATAAAAAGACTAAAAAGCCCTTCAATTAAACGGTCAACTAACATGCCATCTAACGGAGGACCAAATCTGTCCAACGACCAATAACCGTGGCTACAATATGGCAAAAAAAATTAAGGAAGACTATAACTGTCAAGCGCCTAATAAGTCTAGGACTAAAAAAGGAATTAACTCTTTTATCTTATTATTCTATTGTAATTAAGAATGAAATAGAAGCCAAACAATAACTAAAGTAGCATCAATATTTTACAGTAATAGTTTGCTTATCCATTATTTCAAACTACTAAATTATAGATATTATTTGTCAATGATCTTGTTGTTTAGTGGCACGAAGTAATATGTACTGAGTTTTTGTACTTCATTAGGTTGAGAAAAATAGTTATAAACAGAACAGAGTTAGTAGTACTCAACAAAAACAAAGATATTACTACCTCCGTCCCATTTTGTTTGTCTGATTTGGTTAACGAGGCTTGACTGAAGTTATTTTTAATTCAATTTTTCATAATATTAAATTTAGTATTAGTATATAAAATTTATATATTTAGAAACTACATTAAAAGTACTATTAAACACAAAAAATCAAATTTAAAAATAATTAAAAATTACTAAAGAAAATAAGCAATGAAGAAAGAGTTGGTTTGACCAATGAATAGTAAACAGGACAGGTAAAATGTGATAGAAGGAG
>CM008340.1:36480068-36492036 GCA_002525835.2 Ipomoea batatas
CTTTTTTTTTTTTGGATTAGGAAATTGAATGTACTAACCTGTATCTTTGTTTTGGCAGTCCCTCAGTCTAGTACTACCCAAAATTATCGCTTGTATCGTGCTCGTGGCAATGGGGAAGAAGAAGATGACTTAGATGTGGGCCTTCTGCCTGAGCCTAATCTGGATGGAGAGTTCATGATATAAACTGTGCTCCCTCCTCATTCACCAAGGCCCATTCTTCAGCCTAGCTCGCCAGTGCCTTCATCTTCATATTAGCCTCTTGTTTTGGTTCGCCTACCCCTTCCGTGCAGCCACAAGCAAGACGGGTGGACTGCAATCCCTTAGATCCTCTAGGCACAAGGCATTCCCCAGAGGCCAGGAATGTACACCTTCATCCCTACCAGTCACACTATGAGGATTGCATCAATCAGCAAGTGCGTGACATGGTGCCAGCCCCAAGACGTTTTTAGATGGACTGCACCCCCAGCGAGATGCTCTCCAATCTTGTGGGTGATACTATGCATGCAAGTGTTTCCTGCAATGATTTTTTTTATTGCACGATGGATTGTATACCTTGTGGGTGATACAGATGCGTTGGGGTATTTGCTAAGTTCTTGGGGTTCACATCCCATTGACTTGAGAACACCGCCTTTTAAGGGCTGTGGGCTGCTTGCTGCCTCATGCTAGCACCACACACCTTTTTTTTTTTAATTTTTTATTACACGCTAGGTTACGTACATTTCCCTGCATGCCCAGATGCATTGGGGTATTCGCCAAGTTCTTAGGGATCACATCCCATTGACTTAGGAACAACGCCTTTTAAGGGTTGTGGGCTGCCTGCTGCCTCATGTTAGCACCGCACACCCTTTTTTTTTTTTTTGCCTAGTTAGAAACAAGAAGGTCGTAGCTGCAAAAACACACAAAGACTTTTATTGAAAGAAAATGATTCCATGCGTACAATAATCATATAAATACCTCGAGGGTTTATTTCTTGGTCTTGTATTTTTTTTTGAGAGTTTTCCTACTGGAATAAGCGCTTCAGGTGGTGCACATTCCACAGGCGCTCGGCCGAGTGCCCCTGCATCCTTTTTAATTTGTAGGTGCCATCTCGCACAATGGCCGCCACCTTGTATGGCCCTTCCTAATCTTTGGCTAATTTTCCCCCTAAAGAGGCTTGCTACCCTCCCTTCTGCAGAGGACTAAGTCGCCTACCTGAAACTATCGTGGACGCACCCGGGCATCGTGAGATCGCTTGGTGACTTTTTGATATTCGACTATATTTCTCCGGGTTTGCTCTCTCCTTTCCTTTAATTGGTTCAGTTTAATCTTGAGATTCTCGTCTTTATGCTCGGGGTTGTATTGTATTGTCCTGCTTGACAGCATTAATGCCTCTATTGGGACCCTAGATTCGCAGTCGTAAGTGAGGGCAAATGGTGTTTCATTGGTTGCTTTCCTTGGCGTGGTTCGGTATGCCCATAGGCCATAGGATCGATGCCAATTCGTCATACCAAGTGAATCTGGCTGCCTCAACTTTCATTTTTATACCGTCAAGTATTATCCTATTGGTGTTCTCAACCTGGCCATTTGCCTAGGGGTATGCCACAACCACTTTGGTGTGCTCCACCCAAAAATATGTACAAAATCTTCTGAAATTGGGATTGTTGAACTGCTTATCATTGTCAGACATGATTTGCAACGGTATCCCAAATCTCGTGAATATGTTCTTCCACACAAACTTGCGGCATTAATACCCCGTGATGGAAGCCAATGATTCGGCTTCTACCTACTTAGTGAAGTACTCGACCGTGACTATTATAAACTTCAACCCTCCTATCCCTTTTGGGAACGAACCAAGTAGGTCAATACCCCATCTAACGAACGGAATTACCGAGGTGACTAGGGTATAATAGGATGCCGGCTTTCTGTACAGGATAGCAAACTGATGACACAATTGGCATTTTTTACATACTCCAGACAATCGATTCGGATACGGGGCCAATAATATCCCTGCAAGATCACTCTCCTCACGAGCGCTTTCGCCCCTGGTGGGCAGCACAAGTCCCCTCATGCATTTCACACATTACATGTTCGACTTCCGCTTTGGTCAGGCACCTCAGCAGCGGCCCCCCGAAAGATAACTTGAACAATTTACCTTTTATCACCCGATCAGAGGGAGCCATTGCCATTACTTTCTTCATCCGAGTCGGATCATTAGGGGTGACTCCGTTGACTTTGAACAGGAAAATCTCGCGCATCCATTTATCTTGAGCGGGGAGGATGGTTAACACCTCATCTTTTTCTATGCTGGGCATTCTGACCTCAATCACCTGAGCAATCCTCGAAATGTATTCGAGATGTTCCTCGAACCCATGTGTTACGCGAGATAGGAGGCCGACATCCTCATTCTCCGTCCTCGAGATTTGTTCCAACTCCCATTGTTCCACTTTCGCGAGCAGCTAGGCTACTATTTCTCTGTACTGTCTCATTATGTTCTCCATGGTCTCAAATAAGTTGTTGACTTGTCGTACTATCAGTCGAGAATCGGACCAGATTCAGAGGTGACAAGCCGATAGGGTTTTTGCGAGCTTTAACCCTCCGATTAGGGCTTCGTATTCCGCCTTGTTGTTAGACAACTAGAAATTGAAACGGAATGCTCGATACATCTTGAACCCTTCGGGCAATATTAAGAGCTTGTTTGGTTATCAACGGTTAACTTTTAGCGGTAACGAATTGTGTTAGCGGTTATCAAATAGTAGATTGTATTAGCGGGTTTGACCAGTGGATTGTATTAGCGGTTTGTAAAAAGATGATTGGTAAAATTAGCTGTTTAGATTAGCGGTTTACACACACACACAGACACACACACACACACACACACACACACACACATATATATATATATATAACAATAAATAATAAATAATAACAATAATAATAATGTTTTAAAATTTAAAAAAAAAGGAGGGGGGTGGGTGAGGGGAGCCGCACAGTGGCTCCCCTTTGTTTTCCCACTTATCCCACATCGGTGGGATAAGTGGGGGATGGAGCCTTAAGGCTCCTAGTAAAAGAGCCTCAAGGCTCCATTTTAATTCAATCAGTTTGCCCAGCACACTGCTAGGAAAATTGTAAGTTTATTTTTTATTTTTAATTATATAAGGGCGTTTTGGAGAAAGTAATTCTTTCTCTAAAACGCCAATGCAAATTGCTGCTACTTGCAGCGTTTTGTAACTTGGCGGTTTGGAGCAAATTCGCTGCTCCAAACCGCCATTAACCAAACAAGGTTTTCAGCGTTTTGACCAAAACGCTGAAAATGGCGAATCCGCCAAAAATTGGCGGATCTGTCAATAACTAAACAAGGCCTAACACTACACCTCCTCCACAACTTTTGCTACTAGAGGCCTGGTAGTGAACATTTCCACTATCGAGCAGGCATTTTTAGCCCTTCTTTCTTCTTCCTCAGGCCTTTGTGCGATGTGCACTCTATTATAAAATCCGCCAAGGCTTGCCCTTTGATAGTGGTCCGAGGTCTGTACTGTAGGCTATATTGAGTGAGCTCAACGACCCACTTTACCATTCTTCCGGATGACACGAGATTTCTCATGACCGAACCTAGGGGTTGGTCAGTTAGCACCACCACGTGATGAGCTTGAAAGTAGTACACTGATTTCCTTATTGTCCGGATTAATGCGTATACCATTTTTTCCAAGGGAGTATTCCTAAGTTTAGCATCATGCAAAGCTCGGCTGATGTAGTAGATGGGGTTTCTAGACACCAGCTTCTTCTCTTAGGAGGACTGAACTTATGGCCGTTGGGGCTACCCCCAAGTATACATATAAGACTTTTCCCTTTTTCGGCTTGGATAAAACGGGGGCCGAGGCCAAATAAGCCTTGAAATGATCAAATGCCTCTTGGCACTCGGCCGTCCATGTGAAGCACTCTCTCATTTTCATGACCTAAAAGAAATGTAACAATTTCTTTGCAAGCTTAGACATGAATCGACTCAGGGAGGTTAACCTCCTGTTTAACCTCTATATGTCCTTGATTGATGTAGGGGGCTGCATTTTCAGGATATTCTGAGCCTTTTCGGGGTTAACCTCGATTCCCCTATGGGTCACTATAAAACCCAAAAACTTGCCTCCTTTTACCGCTAATGCACACTTTTTTGGATTTAGGCGGAGATTGTGCCATTTCATAATCTCGAAGCATCTGGCCAAATATTCTGGGTGGGCACTGGTCTCCTTACTTTTTGACAAGCATATTGTCGACATCTGCCTCCATTATGTTGCCTAATATGTCCCTTGAACAGTTCGGCCACCATCCGAGCGAACGTGGCTCCAAAATTTTTTATCCCAAAGGCCATGACCCAATAGCAGTAAACCCCATCGGGGGTCATGATGGCTGTCTTTTCCTCATCTTCCTCCGCTATAAAAATCTGATGATATCCATTGAAGGCATCCATGAAGCTCAGTAGCTCACACCCAGTAGTCTCGTCCACCAATTGGGCCATGCGGGGCAACAAAAACGGATCTTGGGGGCATGTTTTGTTTAGATCAGTGTAATCGACGCACATGCGCCAAGTTGTGGGGTTTTGGGGCCAAGACCACATTGGCCAGCCATCCGGGTACGTGGCTTCCCTTATGTGCCCTATGGACAACAAAGTATCCACTTCTGCAGCTACGAACGCCCTCTGGTTTGCAGACAGGTGTCGCCGCTTCTGCTTGCGGGCCTGTGAATGGGGTCTACAGCTAACCGGTGCGTGATTATTGATCTGTCTACCCTTGGCATGCCTTCAGGTCCCATGAGAATACTATTCCGTACCTTCTTAGGACTCAGATGATTTTTCCACGAAGGTCTTCCGCCAGACCCTTTCCTATTTTGACCCTCTTTTCCAGGGAAGTGGGGTCCAACAATACTTCCTCTAGCTCGACGGCTAGTTCCAGGTTATTATTTGTTTGCTTTTTTTTTTTCAAGCCCTTTTCCACGATTTTCACTGGTAACTGTTCGTCCCCTATCATTTGGTAGGCCTTCCGATAACAATCACGGGCCAACTACTGATCTCCCCATGCTACCGCGATTCCTTTGGGGTTATGGAATTTCAAACATAAATGTTCCATTGACAAAATCCCACCTACCTCTGCCAACCATGACCTTCCCAAGATGATATTATGGGCTCATGTTTTTCGAACGACGAAGAAATCTATCTTTACTTCTTGGATGTTCGGTGGGATCCCCAACTCTATGGGCAAATGTGTGGATCCCTCGGTTTCGATAGTGTCCCTTGTGAACCCCGGAAGCGGAGTCTTGACTGGCCAGAGTTGGTCTTGGGCGAAGCCTAGCTTCGTAAACACACCGTGATATATCACATTTACGCTACTCCCCGTGTCTATCAATACTTGCTTCACCACAGTCCCATTTACCCCCATTGAGATGACTAAGGCATCTCGGGACGAGGTCCCCTTACCTGTGAGGTTATTGTCTAAGAATGTAATGTTTTCCCGCCGCTGCCTCTTAAGAATGGGATTTTTCTACCGACCCCACATAGTTTCTTCGGCCCCCGCGGGGGTCCATCATCCGAATATCACATTTATGACTGGGCATTTCCCCTTATCCGTGGGTTCCTTGGCGGGTTTATCCTTGGATGGGACAGGGTAGCGGGAGCACTCGATCAACTCCGTTCTCCATATGGTCCCATGGTGCATCCTACTCTAGTCAATGTAATTTCCTAGCTAGCCCGATTGAACGAGTGCTTCTATCTCCTTTCGTCAAGCTTGACACTCATATGTGCTATGCCCATACTGGCGGCGGTAATATTTTCCATGATTGGGGATTGCTACATAACCTTGATCAGAAGGTTTCACCAGTTGGCATTCCTCAGCATATGCCAATATCTCAATAGGCCGGGCCTTGAGGGGGGTGAGGGGGGTCGCAAATGAGGCCTTTGTGGAGGGATGAGGGCCCCACGGAGGCAGTGCCCTTGGAAACCCTGCGAGATTCTAAGAGCTGTCACTAAGTATAGCCTTCCCTTTCGCAAGGCCCGTAAGCTGGCTTGCTACCTTTTTCTTGGTGGAATCCTCCACCCTGAACTTCTTAGCGGGATTTTCATCACCACCTCCATTGATTCGGTTTACATCCTCGGCTTCTATGTACCTGTCAGCCTTTGCCATGAGGGCGGCGTATGTGCACGGGGTCTTATGCCTTAAAGTCTTGTAGAGTTCTCCCGCCTTTAGGGCGTCTATGAACATCACGATGGCGGACCTGTCATCAATGCTTTCTACGTCCGCCTACTCCGCTCACCAGCGGGCTAGGAACTCACTCAAAGATTCCTCTGGCCTTTGCTTCACGGTGGTGAGGTCGTGAAAAGAGTCGATGGAGTTACCCTTCAAGTTAGTGAACCACTGCTGCACTTTTCCTCCCAAGATGGAGAAAAACGCCCTACACATCGCCGCGTCGGAGGATCCTACTAACATCATGGTGGCTTGGTATATCATGATATGTTCCTGCGGGCTTTGGAACCGTCGAAGCGTTTGATACTTGGGAGTTTGAAGTTGTGAGGGAGGGGCTCCATCATTATTCTTTGGGTGAACGACGGGGTTATTGTGATCTTGGGAATCTCTGGGAGGTCATCACGTTCCTTCCATTGGAGTAACTCAGCGATCTTAGCATCCACCTTCTTGGCTCAGCCCCCGTGCGGGGGGCCACTTTCATCTAGGAGGGGCTCGCGGACCCACTGTGACCCCCTTTCGCCATCGGGGTGTGGTACGTGCTTTCACCTTCTATCTCCTTAGCGGGTTGGGGAATTTTCCTAGGAATCTCATTTTCCCACCCAGACTCTCGGTCGAGGGAAGCTTGCAAACTTCTCCTCGTACCATGCTCAGCTCGCGGTAGGCTAGGCCTCCCCTCGTAGTTACTAGGACGCAGGGCTGCAAGATTTTGCCTCGGAAGCCCGTTCACGGTGTTAGCGACCTCGCGGCGTACAAGGGCAACCTCCACCTCTGGTGGGGTAGAGTAAGCCCTCTTAGTTTCCCTTCCGGCTCCAGCTATTCTAACGGGGGCATCCCTACCTCTGAAGAGAGGTGGAGCTTGCCCAACAGTGTTCCGCCCTTCCTTGTTGACCCTGCGATGTGAGTTTAGCGCTTTGCGACTCGGCCATTTTGGCGCACTTGGGTTTTTATAGAACTGGTAGAGACTACAAACATGTGTTTTTTGCAGTGATCTCCACAGACAGAGCCAATGATAGTTTCATCGGGACTGGGTCCACCATAAACCGGATATGATAATGTAAAATAGAATAGGAAATAGTAATATTATTGATTATGGCGTGGGGTCCAATAAAATATGTATAAAGTCCAAAGGTACCGACCCAAGAAATAACGACCCAAATAATAAATAAGTAAATATTGGGGGGACTAGTGAATAAATACAATAAATAAAGAAATAAGGGACTAATAAATAAATAGGAAAGAATAACCCAACTATGTTACCACCAAGACTTGAACCCAGGCACACCAGCAAGAGGGAGGGGATCTGACCACTGAACTATGAAGTGGATCGTGTTCTGAGGGATGTCTTGCCAAGACCAGACCCCCCCACCCTCTTTTATACTACTGATGGATCCCCTGGCACCCTCTACGTGTACGGCATCAAGATGGCGCCAACTTCCACCAAACACGCGTCCCAGACCTTCTCGTCACAACCGTCTCCGCCATCTACGTACCCAGAACCTTCGGTCAAACCCCCGAGGAACATGGCAAGGAGGACACCACATGCACTATGCCTGAGGGGCATGGCACGCTCGGACATGCACCCGGGCTCGCCGCTACCCAGACGCTGACCTGCCGCGGCAAGCGGCTGTCGCGCCTGGTTGCGGCACTACCAGCGGCGATTGGCCCGCCTGGGGCGCTGCATCCCCGGGCGACGATCGCACCCATCGGGGCCCTCTCCGAGGAGGTGGTGATGGGCAGACCCCTACTCTTCCGTTGCTCCTTGCGTGCACTGGTCAGCTTCCTAGCTTGCACAACTCCTCTATTGGGCTTGTCTTGTAACACTCTTGATTATTGGGCTTGGCCCCAACTAAAAAAACTGAGCCCGTACCCTATAACCCCATCGGTGTTATTTTTTTAATTTCTTTGTAAATATTATTTTTATTTGAAATTAAAATTAGAAATTATTATTATTATTATTATAAAGTTAAAATTATTAATTATAGATCAGCGAATAAAGTAATAGATAATGTGTATGATTTTAATGAGTAGGGTCCACAAAAATAAGAAAAGGGAGAAGAATTGCAGAGAAAATAAGAGATGTGTTATAAATTATACTTATTGTGGCCATTATGATGTAATAGTTGTAACGGACACAATTATTCCTCATTATGTATCCCATTATTGTACCCCTTTTATATATGTGTAAATATAGTATTAGATATGCTGATGATATGAAACACTCCCTGCTCTTTGTTGTCTCTCACTCTCTCCCTCTTTTCTATTTACCTACAATGTTCATCGGTTAGAGCTAATGGCCAACGGGCACAACGAACAAATTCTAACACGTTATCAGTAGGCTCATATACCGTGGTGAACGGTAATTTTATATGTTTTTTTTTGTGCCTAAAATTGCATATGTTTGCATTTCTGAATATGTGCATTTGATAAAATGCTCTCTGGTAGTATACATATATGAACCAATTGCATGTATTTTCCTATGCATTTTATTTATCTACATGGATTCAGTGTATATGAATATACTTTACAGTATGCTAGTATATTCGTGTAATATGTACATTTTGTATATATATTTCGAGCATATACTGTTTTTTTTCTCGAAAAATTAAAACTAGAATACAGTTTTTTTCGACAAATATTTTTGTAGTAAACAATTGATTCATATTATACAAATCGCTAGATTGAATCGATTATATATATGTATTTTCTTTTCCCCAATTCTATCTATCCTGTGTTTTTTTTCGAACAATAAAAAAATCAAACAAAATTTTCTCAATCAAACCTGGCGATATGCTCTGGTCTCTGGCGATGGTGTGCTCTACGTTCTCGGAGACGACAATCAGTGACAGCGGACGGCCCTCTTGATCTGCGTTCTGCCCTGACATCCAGCGGCTTTGGCACCTGGCCATCCGGCGGCGATTGGCGACTCTGACGGTGGCACAGCAGATGGTCGTTCTGGCCGGAGGCTTTGCCTCGTGGTGAAGTCGCGGTCGTGTTGTCTTGATCCATGTTCTGTCTAGATATGTTTTGTGATCGATGATGGCATCCTAGCAGCGGGGCTCTCGCTGGTAGCGACAGTCGCGAAGAGGACGGCGCAGATCGGGGTTGCGGTCGGTGACGTTGACGGCAGGCGCGGCGACGTTTCCCTTTTTTTTTTTTTCTTTCTCGGGCCGCGATTTTTGAAAAATGAATTGGGCAGATCCTAGGGTTCCTGTGTTTTAATTATTCATCAGGGCTCATCCATTATTTTAATTCTTCATAAGGGCTAATTCAATTATCATCTTCTCTCAATCCAAAACAATCTAAAAAAAAATAGATTTTTTGGGCCCATTCTTTTGTTGAGCTATCATGCCTAATCTTAACAAAAATTTCTTTTAGCTCATTTTGTGTTCAAAGTAATTGAACAAGGATGATGCCATGACGAATTATGTTGGGCCACGATTGGACTAATTTAATCAATTAATTTGAGCCTACTTGAGCTATCTATAAATTCTAGGCTCATTTACATTGAGTTTAAATTTTAAGGGATTTTTTTTGGCATGTGATTATTTAGTATGATATACATGTACAAATCATTTTGGGCCTATTATTTGCAAATTATTATTGAATATGTTCATATTGTTATTATTGTGCGAATTATAAAGAGGTGCACCCTCGACTTCCGGTCAAAATTGCATAATGTCAATTCCTTTGTTCAAATTTGAGATTATTTATTTGCTCAAATTTTCTTTAATTTGTGGTCATGTGAACCATCATAGTATTCTCGTTGGTAATACTTATTTGCTATAGGCCATGCAGTGAGCTTCTAAAATATATTGACAAAGAATTGGTATCCTATTCTTGGGTTTGCATACCGCAAAACGATGACATGGTTTTGTTAGGATACACCTATTGTTACTAAATCTTAATTTTCCCTTATGACAACAATTATATGCCTTATAGAAATCTCTGAAGGATTCCTTTTTCTAAAAACACATTTTAACTGACTTCAAGCTTTAAAGATTTTTAAGTCAGTGACTGAATCTAAATTAGCTATTCACACAAATGTGTCCCCAACTTAAGTTATCCAACTAGTCGATGGCACCCTCATTCATATATAACTCTAGCCCAAAAACAAAGTATGTTTCCCGTATGGGTGTAAAAGGCACTAATTACGTACGTGCCACACCCCGAAGCGTTTTGCTGAAACCTAGGCAAGCAGCACAATATTGAATATAACCACGTTGCCTTTACCTGAAGCAAACGCTCTTGTTGGTCATATTTGATGACCTCCCTTTTCTTATGTCCCCTTTTCGATGGACCTTTATACAACATCTACAATTCTTCCTACCATTATCGATAAGGTTTCTTTTGTGAGCTTCGGTAGAGCCTCACTTTTACTCCTTATCATAACACAAAATTTATATATATCCCAGAAGTGATATGCTCTTCCTTTATAAATTACAATAGTAATTCTGTTGCAAGATGCTCAATATTTTGATCGGGTGCATGATCTATGTTCAGTTGATGATCACTATCATATCCCTCAAAGGTGATAGTTCATCCCAATATGAATGATAATTAGTAAGATCATTCTGGTAATAAGTAGAGGAATCTTTTCAACTATATTCTCTCGATGTTATATACATCTGAGTCAAACCAAATTATCCACATCTTGTCATTACAATTATTTGCTTTAATTTTATTAAAGCTATTCTGGCATTTTTTTTTGAGGAATCATACAATACTTATGATTATCATTTGGTTTGTCAAAATGTCGTGATAAGACCCAACCAGGTATTGATGATTTTGGGGACATCATACTTGATATTTTTTTTCAAATCTACCTCACTACATATCAGTAGCAATCCCCCATCAACCTAGTACGTGTAAAACATTTCCCATTTTGCGTTCCTATTCTTAGTGTGCAGTCCAATTGTTATATCACCACCATTTGCGTATCTTTATGGGCTATAAAACTCCATCTATTTACATAAAGCCCATGATAAGGAATCAATAGATACGCTGACTACATACTGAAGATCAGTTTCATGGCATTAGGGGGATATATACCCAAATTTAAATTCCGAGAAATCCCATGAAATGGAATGATCTTCATTATAATCCACGTACTAGTAAAACTGAACTAGAAGTTCAGAAGATAATCTATTTGCAATATTAGCAAATAATCTGCCAAATATATATACCGATAACGTATATATACACTGATCATGTTGATAAGAAAAGAGTGACAAGGTCCCATATATAATCCCCAAATTGGACCAAATAATATATATCTTGATACTCCTTGACGCCAGTAGTTCTATCGGTTTAAGAGATATGAAACATAATACTAGATCTAGTAAAGAAGCATTGTCACTCTTGTCCTAAAAAGGAATTATGTCCTGAAGACATCTGTCCAGAAGACAAAAACCAAGTAAGGTGCACCAAACAAACATAATACTAGGGATGCGAAAAAATCAAATCTTAATACCTTGGAAATGTCAACGATCTAATTAAATTATCATAAATTTGGGAGAAAATTATATAGTTGTCGACAACATACGCCTATATAATTGCTCATTTAAATAAACTGGATCCAGGTGAGGTGCCAGAAACATCCTCATTATTTAATATTTAAAAGAGTAATTAAGGCATAGCTCGACTCGCTAAAACAAATTTCTCTTGATAAAACATACACCATTGAATGATAACCCTGTTGGTTACAAATAGGTGTTTGTACAAAAGAGAAATGAAAACAATAAAGGTGGTATAATAAGCTAGAGCCG
>CM008340.1:36492096-36502626 GCA_002525835.2 Ipomoea batatas
AAGCTACAGCCAACTTCATTTTGTTTGTTGATGATTTCTCGCGTTATTGTTGGCTATTTTCGTTGCGTCTTAAATCTGATCTATATATGCGGTTTTTGATAAGTTTCGATTGCTTGTTGAAAATCTATTCTCTCGGAAAATTAAGTCCATACAGTCTGACTTGGGGGGTGAGTATCAAAAGTTGAGGTCTACTCTTTCTGCTCTAGGTATTCTCCATCATCAGTCGTGTGCATACACGCATGAGCAAAATGGCCGGGTTGAACATCGTCATAGACACATTGTCGAGACAGATTTGGCTTTGCTTGCTCAGGGATCTGTTCCGCTTAAGTATTGGGATTATGCTGTTGAAACGGCTGTCTTTTTTATTAATCGTTTACTGTCTTCTGCTATTGACATGGACATTCCTTATCGTAAGTTGTTTCTTTCTCAACCCTCTTATTCCTATCTTCAGGTTTTTGGGTGTCTGTGTTTTCCATATCTTCGACCCTATACTAAACATAAGTTTGCTTACCGGTCTTCTCCCTGTGTCTTCTTAGGTTACCCAGTTTCGTTTCGTGGGTACCGGTGCATGGACCTTAATACGGGTAAATTGTTTATATGCTAAGGGTTTTAATCAGGTGGCTGGGGAAGATTTCTTTGACACCTTTAGTCCGGCTGTGAAACCTACCACGGTTCGTCTACTTCTCTCCCTTGTTGTGTCTCGTGGGTGGACCCTTCGGCAGTTGGATGTTCACAACGCCTTCTTGAATGGGCAATTGGCGGAGACGGTATATATGAAGCAGCCCCCGGGATATCATGATCCTGTTTTTCCTGATCATGTTTGTTTGCTTCAAAGGTCCCTCTATGGATTAAAGCAGGCTCCACGGGCCTGGTTTAAGCGGCTTTATGACTTCCTGTTGTCAGTGGGTTTTAGTGCCTCCAAGACTGATGTCTCCTTATTCTATCGCACTCTTGATGGTCACCAAGTGTTTGTTCTTGTCTATGTTGATGACATTTTGGTCATGGGGAGTGCTTCTGCATTGGTGACATCCCGGTTAGCTCAACTTGCGTCTGTATTTAAGATTTGCGACTTAGGTACTCTGAGTTTTTTTCTCGGGATTCAGACTATGTCTGTTGGTGGTGGCTTTGTTCTCTCTCAACACAGGTACATGACTGATATTCTCAAGCGTGCGGGTATGGAGGATTGTAAGCCGCTATCTACGCCTCTATCTACGTCTCGTACACAGGTTACTTCGGATGAACCTTATGATAACCCAACACAGTATCGGAGTTTAGCGGGTGCTCTTCAGTATCTGTCTGTCACGCGGCCTGATCTGTCCTATGCTGTTAATCGTCTCTGTTAGCATATGCATTCTCCTTCTGTCTCACATTGGGTTATGTTAAAGCGAGTGTTGCAGTATGTTAAGTTTACTCTCCATTTCGGGCTACTCTTGCGTCCTTCTCGGTCTTCTGCTTTACATGCCTACTCTGATTCCGACTGGGCTGGTGATGCGATTGATCGCAAATCTATGAGTGGTTTTGCTGTGTATCTTGGCTGTAATCTGATCTCGTGGGTCTGTCGTAAGCAATGCAGCTTGGCTCGTTCCTCCACTGAAGCTGAGTATAAGGGTCTGGCAGGTGTTGCTGCTGAGGTCACTTGGGTTCTATCTCTTCTTTCGGAGCTTGGCTTGCTTGTTCCCTCTCCACCTATGTTATGGAGTGACAATCTCGGGGCTACATACTTGTGTGCCAATCCTGTGTTTCACGCTCGAACAAAACATGTGGAGGTGGATTATCATTTTCTGCGTGACAAGGTGACTTCTGGTGCTATGCAGGTTCATTTTGTTTCTACTCAGGATCATGTGGCTGACATTTTCACCAAGCCGTTGTCTGTTAAGCGGTTTGAGCATTTAAGTGACAAGCTTAATGTTGTGTCTTTCCCACCTTAAGCTTGCGGGGGTGTAATAGGACTCTCTAGTTATTATATTGTATTAGGTTTCTATATTCCGTTACTTATTAGTATTTAGTCTCTTGTATTCAGGATTATGATTATCATTGAATATACATTCAACCTACGTCTCTCATCAATATATTATAGCATATTTGACTATACATTGTGTTTATATGTTGTGAGTATATAGTATACTAGTATGTTTGACAGTGTGTTAAACTTTATTGTTAGATTATTTGTGTATTGCTCGTGAATCGTGATGGATTCTGTCTCTTTGAACCAAACTCCTGTGAACCAAACTAGTAATACTATTGACGGTGATGCTGTTGATGGAATGCCAGGATTGGATAGTACTACTACAAAGAAAGGTAAGTCTAAAGAACTTACCTCTGATGTGTGGAATTTTTTTTACAAAGATTGGAGTTGGTGAAGATGGTATTCAAAGGGCAAAATGCAATGGTTGTTTAAAAGAATTTAAATCTGGGGGAAAACAATATGGAACTTTTACATTAAGGAGACATAGAGACATATGTAGAATGTTGAAGTATCATGACCTTAGGCAAATGTTTGTTACTAATGAAGGTAAACTTGCATCTAGGAAAGTAGATCCAAATGTTGCTAGGGAGTTGTTAGCTTCTGCAGTCATTAAACATGATTTACCATTTTCATTTGTTGAGTATGATGGTATTAGAAAATGGCAGAAGTATTTGAATCCTGATGTGCCATGTATCTCTAGAAACACACTTGTATATGACATTACCAAACTCTACTTTCAAGAAAAAGAGAAACTTAAACAAGTTTTGGCAAATATCAAAAATAGAATTTGTTTAACTTCTGATGTATAGACTGCATGCACTAGTAAAGGATATATTTGCTTAACTGGGCACTTTGTTGATGAGAATTGGAAATTGAATAGTAAGATACTTTGTTTTGCTAAGATGCCCCCACCACACACAGGAGTTGAATTAGCTGCAAAAATATATGAATTTTTGAAAGAATGGGGAATTGAAAGAAAGGGGTTCTCTTTGACATTAGATAATGCATCTTGTAATGATACTATGCAAGACATTTTAAAGGAGCAATTATCTTTGCATGATAGTTTGATATGTGATGGAGATTTTTTCCACATTCGTTGTTCAGCCCATATATTAAATCTCATTGTTCAAGAGGGGTTGAAAGTGGTTACTTCAGCTTTGCATAAAATTAGAGATTCTGTCAAATATGTGAAAGGTTCTGAGGGTAGGATGAAGAAGTTTGAAGAATGTATAAATGCAGTCGGTAACATTGATACTAGTATTGGTTTGAGATTGGATGTGGTTACTAGGTGGAACTCTACATATTTAATGTTGGAAAGTGCTATTAAGTATAAAAGGGCTTTTGCTTCTCTTCAATTGAATGATAGACATTATAAATTTTGCCCTTCAAATGAAGAATGGAAAAGAGGTGAGAAAATATGTGAGTTTCTTGAGCCATTTTATGAGGTGACAAATTTGATTTCTGGTACTTCCTATCCTACCTCAAATCTATATTTTATGCAAGTTTGGAAGATTGAAAGTATGTTGAAAAAAATTTACATAATGAAGATGTCTTGATAAGTGGAATGTGTAGAAAGATGTTTGACAAATTTGATAAATATTGGAGTGAATATAGCCTAGTGCTTGCATTTGGAGCTATTTTTGACCCAAGGATAAAGCTTGTATCATTGGAGCATTTATATGAGGAGGTTGAGAGTGATCCAATTAAAGTTCAAGAAATGATTTCACTTTTGAAGAGAAAGTTGAACAAGCTTTTTAGTGTTTATGTGAATATTACTACTCCACGTCCTTCCCAACTTCAAGTCACATCTTCAAGTATGCAAAGGGAAAGTTTAGGTAAATGTAAAGGAAAAAGAGCATTTGAAGTAAGTATTCTAAGTTCTAACACTTCAATTGATATATATTTTTTATATTTGAATTTGTGATTGTGATAACATGTTTAATGTTTTAAATTTTAATTTCTAACTAATGTAGGCAATTAAAAAGTATGATAGTCGAATTGTTAAGACTATTGGAAAGTCAGAATTGGAAATTTATTTGGAGGAGCCAAAACTTGAATATGCATGCTATGAAGATTTGAATATCTTGGATTATTGGAAAGAACGTATGGATAGATATCCTGCACTTGCATTGATGGCATGAGATGTTTTGGCTATCCCAATTACTACTGTTGCATCAAAGTCGGCATTCTCTATTGGTGCTCGTGTGCTCACCAAGTACAGGAGTTGTACTTTGCCTGAAAAAGTGCAAGCTCTTATTTGCACAAGAAATTGGTTACATGGTTATGCTATAGGTAAGTTACTAGCTAAGTTATTATGTTTGTTTACAAAATAATGAAATATTGGATTACATTTTAGTTAGTTGATATTTTGGTTTATTGTAAATTTGTAATTTAATTTTTATCTATCTTTTGTGTTGAATTTTTATGTAGATACTGAAGAAAGATCAAGTTCAACATCAAATTTGTCTTGTGAAGATTCAAATGTTGTAAATCTTGATGATGAAAATGAAGAAGATGAAGAAGATGTGAACGTTGGAATGTTTGAATTATGTAATGGATTTATGAACTTATGTAGTTAATTTGTTATGTCTTCTTAGTTATTTAGTATGGACTGTTTGGACTTTGGACTCTATTACTAATTTGTGTTATTTACTTATTTTTAATGATTTGTGAACTTTTTAAAACTATATATAATATGTTTAATATATTTCAATATTTAAGTATTTGTTTTTTGATTTATTAGATAAGTGGCTAAAAAGGTAACAAACTAACAATTATTGATTAACATAAGTACATAGCCACATTAGAGTTGATATTTTAGACACATAGTAAACAAAAAAAAAACCAAATAAAAAAACAAAAAAAAGGGCTTTGGCGGGACGGGGCCCGCCAGTCCGCATTGACAGCTCTATAATAAGCGAGTATTTGTAGCACATGGGTTCACGCAGATACCCTTGATTGATTTTAATCAAATCTCCCATGTTTGAAGACATTAAGTTCCGCTATACAAGATAATTGGCAGAATAAACTTAGATATGCAGCTAATAAACGTCGTGATCATATGACAATAAGGTCATTGGACAGTATGGCCTTTATATGACCTTAGCACAGATCATAATTGACTGAGTAATTTTCCTTTTGAAGAATGAATTATGTGTCATTATGACTTCTTTAAAGGATTACGAATGGAGTTATTACCCTCATTGCGAAGAGATAATATGTACCATAAGTGTTCTTTATTGAGTTGTAAATGAGCATAGAATTACCAAATACGATATGTTTATTTGAGAAATCCTTGATGGATCTATAATTCTCAACATAAACATTACAACATGTTTGTTGTTGAAGTACAACGACTTTACTTAAATCGTAAAGCAATTAACTGAGTAACTTCCGCATGAAGCAGGAAAATGTAAAAATCAAGATATACCGTTAGTACATATTGATGGGCTACTAATCCTTATCTCAACCTATGATGGTGTTATAAACATCGTAAAGAGCTTAATGGTATTAGCTCTAAAAACAAATTATAGAAATGAAAGGACTTGGAAAACCAAGTATTTTCTCGACATGCAGATCGAGTATTTCCTTGAAAAGTTATGTACACCAATCAATATATTTTTAGAAAGATGTCTTCAACGCATTTCATATAGATAAGTATGATTGACTTATCACAGTAACGGTTATATCTCTTGAAAAAGATAAGGAACCGTTTAAACTCAAAAATGATACTGAGGACATTTTGAGACTTGAAGTCTATTACTATTGGAGCACTACTGTAGAACCAGAAGTTCTATGATCATATTTTGATTGGCATTGTCCTTACAATGAAATCAACTATAGTTCTTAATGCCCTAAATATCCTCTAGTATCTCCAATTTAAACATTATGCGATACACCAATGTGTGTTTTCCCATAAATCACTTGGTAATGATTGCTTTTAATCTCCATTCAAAGTTAATTATGTGTGTTCTACCTCCACTGACTCATGAGAGGACAATAAAAGTGTGTTTTTAAGTGGGTATTGTTAAGGAATATTGGCTATATTCAACCTACATAAGCTCCAGAAGAGTCACGAGATCATTGTATAAAGTGTTAACTTATAGTGACAATCCTAAAGATTGCCATATCATCTCCTCTACGCTCTTTTTGAAACAGTTATTCTACTCTAAGTAATGTAGAAATTGAAGACTGTTATCTTCAGGGGGGATGTGAACTACATTTACTTAAATCAGTCCTAAAGATTGGGTGGGTCCTAAAAGAACCAACAATTGTACTCTTTTGCAACCTATATACCATGTACTCTTTTCCTCACTAGATTTTTCCCATTGGGTTTTTCTAGTGTGGTGTTTAACGAGGCATGAGTATGATATAATAAACGGAGAGAAAGTTGCAAATAAATACTTAAATAAACGAACCCTGAAATCCTGATGATTAAATAAGTATTATTTTCTTTAACTAAGTTTTTTTTCCCACCGGGTTTTCTTAGTATAAGGTTTTTAACAAGGCAATCAGGAAAGTTGTCTTCAGGGGGAGCAACAACATATACGTAAATTATTGGTCCAGAAGACCACCAACTCTTGCAAATCCTGAAGATTAAATGCAGAAAGTTATGGTTGTACTCTTTTCTTTAACTAAGTTTTTCCCACTACGTTTTCTTAGTGTAAAGTTTTTAATGAGGCAACCAGGGCTATATATGAGTTTATAAATATCATGTACTCTTTTCTTCAACTAGGTTTTTCCCACGTGGTTTTCCTAGTGAAGTTTTTAACGAGACATGAAAGTACTTGAATATACCATTCATGTACCCTGGACTCTTTTATTGTCGGGTTTTGTCTAGGTTTTTCGTACAGGGTTTTCCTAGCAAGTTTTTGACGAAGTAAGATCGTGAACAAATAATGTCCAACGGGGAGTGTTATAAATTATACTTATTGTGGCCATTATGTTGTAACAGTTGTAACGGACACAATTATTCCTCATTATGTATCCCATTATTGTACCTCTTTTATATATGTGTAAATGTAGTATTAGATATGCTGATGAAATGAAACACTCCCTGCTCTTTGTTGTCTCTCACTCTCTCCCTCTTTTCTATTTACCTACAATGTTCATCGGTTAGAGCTAATGGCCAACGAGCACAACGAACAAATTCTAACAAGATGGATTATAATGTGATAGGGAAGAGTTGGGTAAGAAAATGGGAGAACTATTGTGGATGCCCAACAGTAAAGATATGTGAAAGTAATATTAAAAAATATAGAAAAAATAAAATGCCAAACAAGAATAATGAATTCATTTCCCTCAAAATCTTTTTTTTTTGTTTGTTAAATTTATAAAGAAAATATTCTCCCAAATCCCAATAAAATATTTTTTGTTGTTGTCAACCTAACCGGCTACAATTGATCGCCATATATATAAGCTATACACTCCATAGTTCATACGTATACCTCCTTCACTCTTCTCTGTTCTTCTGCACTCAGTTCACGTTTCTCCCTAATATATTCTGCTCTGCTTTATTTGCGCGACTGCTCAGTTGAAGCTCCTCCCTTTTCGCTCTTCAGGTAATTTTGCAGCTTTCTGAAAGCTAAGCTTTTCGATGAGTAATAATTGAGTTCTCGATTACTTCACGCTAGAAAACAAATTCGTCAAATATTTTTCATTTGATTTCCCAGAATAAAATCACCAACCAGTAGTACTTCTGAGTCCCAAAAAGGGGTTTCAGTTTGTTTCTCGATTTTACAACATTTGAGTATTTGATTTTGTGTTGTAATGCGTATGTATATATGCATATGCATTTTTCAGGGAAGAGCAATGTCGGGAAAAGGAAGGAAAGGAAAATCGCAGCCTAATGGAGGAAAATCTGCTCTCAAAACTTGTAATTCCACCCCTTGATCGTTATCTTATTATCTCAATACTTGTACGTTTGATTAGTCTTGTTATTGGTTTTCTCTGTTCTTTGTGTATGTATGTATGTATGTATGTATGTATTTGTGTTTGCTGCTTAGTGCGTTTTAACATATGAAATTTTTGTGATTGGACTGTGCTGGATGTAGTGTTGCTTATGTCTTTTTTTCTAAACTTATACTCTCTCTGTCCCATTTTTACTATTCATTGGTCAAACAAACTCTTTCTTCTTTGTTTATTTTCTTTAGTATTTTTTTTTAATTTGATTTTTTGTGTTTAATAGGACTTTTAGTGTAGTTTCTAAATATATAAATTTTGTATATTATACTAAACCTAATATTATGAAAAATTGGATTAAAAATAACTTAAGTCAATCCTTTTGGGACGGAGGGAGTACTATTTTGTATATATTATTTATTATACACTCTTCTCATGTGAGCTTTGATGGGGCACAAGTAACACTTGAACGTAGTCTCTTTATTGGTAGCAAATTAAATGATGTATTCTGTCTCACTACTGCACATTTATATTTTATATAAATTATCTTCAACAATTGTTATGTAGCAAACACATTCTTGTTTTATTGTTTTGGAGTAATAGGTGCACATTAATGCTTTAACATGTTTAATGAAGAAAGCATTTTATACCTTGTGTTTTACTTGTTCAAGCAGTGTATGTTTCCATTGGATTCTGTTTGAATACAATTCTCTAAAAGTGTATTTAATTTTGTAGCATCTGCAAAAGGGAAGGATGATAGCTCTGGAAAGACAAAGAGAGGAAGGAAAGTTCAATTCGATTCTGATGGTTAGATAATTGTTTGACAGCATTTTTCTTATTATTATGTTCAATTTTTTCTTTAAAAAGGGAAAAAAACATATTTCTGTAAATATCTCATGCTTCATATATCTGGTATTTATGGTGCTTGATGTCTTCAATGTTCAATATTATAAATGCTAGATTCACTTGATGGGAGTTTCATGAAATCTAATGGGAAAGCAGATAAACCAGTTGGCGAAGGTTAGGCTCCTATTAGTACTATTGAATACCAAAAATGTTTCCATGCAATCACTTTCTTTTCCATTTCAGAATTAATTTTTATTTTTGGTGGAAATACATTTTGTGATTGTGAAAAGGAGACAAGGTTGGAAAAAGTGGCAAAGGCCAAACTGCAAAAGCACCTACTCCTTTGGAGCTCAGGGTTGAGCAAGGTTTGTTTACTGTCTTAGCGTAAATATGTATTTTTAGTTGCCAATCATTTTTCTAGCTTGGATACTACACTTGATAGAATAGCAGTTCATAATTTTTACGTTACCTTTCTAGTTCTCTTTCCTGCATTTTCTTCTTTTCTATTTTCCCCCTTTATCTAATTCTAATTTTAAGGAGGATGACTTTGCTCTAAAACATTTGAAATGCTTAAACAAAGAACTAAAATTGTGCCTGAATTATTTTTTCATTTTCCTTATTCTCTCCAAGTATTTTCCATGACTTCAGAAGTTAAAACAAACTGTATGTTCTAAATATTGCCTAGAAATTATAGTGGTTGCTACTTCAACTTCTTTTCAGCGTCTACATGTTACTTTTCAGTTTATCGGTACTCATCTATTCTGTTATTCAAAGGAAAACTAAATAGATGACCTTTCTGCAATGACAATGCTCTTCACTTCCTTTGTTTAGGAAGTTCACTCCTGAAAGATTTAGCTGTGCCACATTGGATATCTTGCTAATTGTATTTATAGTTGGTATCCACGTTTCTTTTTCCTAAAACTATTGATCTCTGGATTTGCAGAAATTTCTGGGAATACTAAATGCCTGCTGGATTGTGAGGCTGCAGAAATCTTGCAAGGGATCCAGGAGCGAATGGTTGTACTCTCTGAAGATCCAACCCTAAAACTTCCTGTGTGGGTAGCATCTTATGCCTTTTACTCATGACTTGTCATAAAAAAGATATGACTCTTGTTTCTTTAATTATTATATGCATGCTTAGTAAAGCTTATTAATTCTTATTATTGACAGATTATAGATTAAGCAATCTACTTGCTAAATATTTGCAAAGATCATGGATTGTACAATACATTTAAGCCAATGATCCATAAGTGTTAGATCTTTGATTATTCATATAATCAGGAAAAAGCACTTTTGGTACCTATGGTAGTAGTGTTTTCTTAATTCAATCCTTAAGATACTAGGTGTTACTATCTACTCCTTAATTATCTTGTAAAGTGTTTATTTTGGTCCCCCATATCACAAAATAGCCACTTTGGAGGACAACTAATACGGAAAAATTAAATTTACAAAATGCTACTCCGTACTACCTTTTAGGGATCATAGATGCTTTTTTCCCTTCATAATCATAAACCATAATTATATTCAAAGCTCTAAACTGGTTGTGAGTCTTCTTATTTTAATTTATTATTTTGCCACCAGATCGTTTGACAAGGGACTAATGTATGCACGAAGACACAAACTTTATGAGAATTCAAAGACGGTTAAACAAGCACTCCAGTATCCTTTTATAAATGTAAATCATTGTATGCCATATGAATACACTTTTTGCTATTTCTCTCTAAAGCCGTTGTGCCATTAACTCATATTAGACCTTTGAAGGAGCGTGGTGTATCTGATGGCGAGGTATCTAGTTTTAACTGGTTAATATTTTATAT
>CM008340.1:36570240-36586945 GCA_002525835.2 Ipomoea batatas
ATTGAGTTCAAATTTATTGGATTTTGTCTCTAACTATTGAAAAATTGTTTGTTACTTTTAGTCTTACTACGTCGATAGAGATGTGTAAATTTAAGTAAAAAAATTGGTTAATTGAAAAAAAAAATTAGTTCGGTGAATAACTCAGAGATTTTTTAGACATTTAGTTATTAGTATTTGGTTCTATCAAAAACATCAATTAATTGAATTGGCTGATTTTACGAGTGTGTATTGATTTATAAAAAAAATTAATTCGGTGAGTGATTTTGTTATAATATTACTCTGTATTAATTGTGGACATGAGTAGATTGTGTAAGAGTTGGAACAGTTGTCATTATTGATTTTCGTTATACTGATCGAATGTTGGAAAGAAAATTTCTATCGTTACAATATTACACGTCACTTTTCCTTTCTTACTCCCAAATCGGGTTATTTTTTCCTTTCTTACTCCCAAATCGGGTTATTTTCTATCGGGGAGCGCTACAGGCTAAAAGGGAATCAGTTACAACACGATTGTTCAAGTTGACTATATTTACATAATTGTATTTAGTTTATATGCTTTTGGATATTATTTGATATGGAATATGTTTATGCCTAATATATATGATATATTCGAATTCATACCATTTTACATGCATATTCATAGTAGTTTTATATATACATATTTTTCTAATAAAAAAATTAAAAAAAAAAAAGGATGCAAATATTCTATCGTATGTATAAATATATTTTTCGAAAACAAATTATTTTGAAATATACATAAGTTTTTCAAAAAAAAAAAAAAAGGAGAATACATCCTTATTGCTATCACTGTTGCCGGTGATGCTAGCTAGGTCTAGGATGCCACTCATTCCGATGGGTGTTGAGTGGCGCAGGTAAGTGGCGGTGATGGCGGCGTTGGCCATCTCGACAGCACTCTTAAGTGAGGTTGCCACTACCGTTCATGATATTCCAAATCAAGGAGGTTGTGGCGATGGTGGATGCGCGGTTCTCCGGTGGAGGGAGGCGGCGGCGGCAGTCGTCGTTGTCGCCATTTGCTTCGTCGAAATCGCAGGAAGCCACGTCGTCTTCTCTCTAAGCACTACGCCACAAATCTGAGAAAAAGGATTTTTACCTTTCTTTTACGCAAATTTTACTATGGGTCTCGGTCCACGATGCATGGTAGTTCATACATCAAAACGACGTCGTTTTGATTAATGAAAAGAAACGGCACCCATTACACGCTGCTCCGCAAAAAGTAACTCTGTGTGTATAACATATTCAGTTTCATTTTATATACACTACAGTTTCCTTCAAACACAATTATAGTTTTTTTCGATATAACTACAATTTCATTCGACATTATACTCTCAAATATGTGAAATTGTTATTCAGTTTCATTTTATATACACTATAGTTTTATTACAATATAACTACAGTATCATTTCGATACAACTACAGTTTCATTGGACAATATACACTCAAATATGTGAAACTGTTATTCAGTTTCATTTTATATATACACTATAGTTTCTTTTCAACACAACTACAGTTTCTTTTCGATATAACTATAATTTTATTCAACATTCTACACTTAAATATGTGAAATCAGTTCATTTTAAATACACTGCAATTTTATTTCAACACAGTATCATTTTGATATAACTACAGTTTCATTTGATAATATAAAAACAAATATGATGCAGTATCCACTACAAAAAAACGCTGAAATAACGACGGATTTAGCGTTGGATTCATTCCGTTGCTACTTTAACGACGGAATAGCGACGGTTTAGTGACGGATGTCCTTTTTTTCAAAAAATTGAAAATTAGCGACGGATTAGCGACGGATCAGCGACGGGATTTTGTGACGGAATATTTCGTCGTTAACTCCGTAGCTAATTTTAGCGGTAAATTGCCGCGCATAAAATTGAGACAGATTAGCGACGGATTAGCGACGGATTTTTTGCGGGTTGATTAAACAATTATTTTGCTACGGATTCGCGACGAAACATTGATCCGTCGCTAGTTTACTAACGGAGATTTAATTTTTTTTTCACAATTGAGACAAATTAGCGACGGAAAATGGTATCCGTTGCTAAGTAGCGACGGATTAATATTCGTCGCTACCTATAAAATGCGCATTTTAGGATTTTAGCGACGGATTTTAGGATCCGTCGCTAGAACATTATTCCCGAGTTTATTTTGTTTTTAAAAAACGTGGTGCGAAATTTTTTAATAAAATATAGCGACGGAAATTTAATCCGTTGCTAAGTGTAGCGACGGATTATAATTTCCGTCGCTAGGAGTGGGACAGGGAATTTTTAAAATGAAATTTAGCTACGGATATTGAGTCCGTTGCTAAATATTGAAGGTGGACTGCGATTTTTTCAAAATGAAATATATCGACAGAATTTGAATCCGTCGCTAGGAGTTGGGTGATATTTTGATTCCATTTAGACTAGTGACAACACCATTTTGATCTACACGCCTCCTTATTCTCTGCTGAAGACAAAATTCGACGGTGCCAATCCTGCCCACGCCGCCGTCAACGTCACCGGCTGCCCACGCCCAAATGGAGAAGCTCCAGTCGTCGTCGTCGTCTCCCACTCGGCACTCCCAGACGGCGAAGCTCCAGGTCGCCGTTGCTCCCGCCTCCGCCGCCAAGAAAGCTTCCCGCCGCCATCGTTCCCACCACTACCGTCGCACGAGAGTCTCTGCAGCCGTCTCTCTTCCAGACTCTGCTACAGGTTAATTTCCTTAATTTCCTACAGGTTAGTCCTTAAATCTTAAACCCTAATTTCTAATTTCCTAATTCTATTGAAAGTTTTGAATTCATCTTTCATGGCTACAACATGAAATTGAACTTATTCGTGTTGTGATTCTGCAGGAAATAGTACATTGTTAAATCATCTATTTTAAACAAACTTTGTAGAGATGGATGCTTTTAAGGGAAGACATGTCTTCATCAAGCTCCTGTGTTTATACCTCTTTCTTTTTGGACTTAGTTTAACTGATTGGATTTTGTTATTCTTAGGTCACAAACAACTAAAGGTATTTGGATGGCTGATTGTGCTGGGATTGATGGAAGAGAGTGCAGAGAGGTATCATCTCTCTGTATATTATCATTAGATATAAAACGTATAATACTGTATATATATTTGTGTATTTATATGTATGGAGAATTGATTTTCCCTTTCAATTCTCTTCTATTTTTCCTGTCTGTATAACCCAACTCGTTTCTCCATTTCTGCATTCCTCTCCTTCGATTAGACCCAGATTTAAGCTATTTCTTGATGACTGGAATCAGGTCTAATTGCAAGTAATTGTTGAAAATTATATGTTATGTGGCGCATAGTTGGAAATCTAAGGTTCAGTCATTAGTAAATTAAAGTTATACTGAGAAATGCTAGACAATAGATCTCTGCTAAGAAACCTCACAGAGCTGATTTGTGGTAAATTAAAGTTCTTTCTTTGTGGTACTTGTGCTTTTGAGCTGATTTGTGTTGTATTATTTTTTTCTTTTTTTCTTTTTTTTTTTAAGCGGGAATTCCCCATCTCAGTACTTTGGAGTTGAAGGAGAATACAATGCCATGGTTATTGACCTTCTTGGCCCAAGCTTGGAAGACTTGTTTAACTATTGCAATAGGAAATTCACCTTGAAAACAGTTGCAGTGCTTGCAGATCAATTCGTAAGTATGCACAACTATAAAATGATGTCCACGTTATTATTTAGGTGACATGTTCAGGCCTTATTGTTGTGTGTAGCTTAATAGGGTTGAATATATGCATGCAAGAGGATTTCTCCATCGTGACATAAAACCTGACAACTTCTTAATGGGTTTAGGGCGTAAAGCAAATCAGGTGCGCACTTTTAATGTATTTTTACTTTATTCTCATATTTACAAATGTTTGGATGCAATCTTCTTTTCTCATCATTTTGATCAGTTTTTTTTTGAACTTTCTGCCACTGCCAGATGCTAATACCTTGCCATGTTTGTTATTGTTTCTTCCACATTTTAAACTTTTTTTTTCTCAAAATCAGCATATATAATATGAGCTTGGTCCAAAATGTAGACTATTTACTACGGGAAGCCCAACCCTCTGTAGAAGGAATTATCACATACTTAATATGCCCTTAAATGGCAGCCTTACATTTTCAGTGCACCTACTAAACCCAATAGCAGTACAATATTCATTCAAGAAATTAAAGAAAAACGTAATATGCTTTAAGGCAAGCAATTTGAGGGTTCTTGAACTCTGTTATCCTAAAGTCAAGATAAACTTGCTCACTACAATCATAAAACAACCCAGCTGGATTGCTGTTTAAACTTTAAAGATACGATTTGTCTAAATCGTCAAAATAAGGATGTTCCATGGCTTTCTTTGCAGAAATCCTTCTTGATGGTTCATAATGCAACATTTCAGCTAGCAAGTTAAGGCCATTTTGATCCAGATTGGGGACAGCTGATGAGAGTGGTTGGGGCTTCCATTGTGGATACTCATGCCAATTCACCAGCTTGCTCACTCCTGGCCAGACTTGTTCATTTGGTGTACCCAGCAATCTGAAAATGTGTAGCAGTTGTTGTAACTCAGAATCTCCAGCGAAAAGAGCTTTTTGTGTGATCAGCTCAGCAAATATGTAACCAACAGACTAGATGGAAGCAAAATGACAAGAATAAGCTGTATAAGGCTCTCGACTTTTTATGTTTGATGTGAAACATTTTACTGCCTCACTGTTTAATTTGAAAATCTGCCGAACTTATCTAGGATTTGTTTTTTCTAACGATATAACTTTACTTTGTTATTGATTATGAATTTGAATGTTTTAATATAAATATATTTTACAATTATATTATTGATGTATTATATTACTCCATAAGTTTATTGCATGTATGCGATATTAATTAGCGGGCAAATTTATTATATTATAGGTTTAATGCAGGTATGTGATATTAATTAGCGGGTAAATTTTTTTTTTTTTTTAAATTTTAAAATTTAGCGACGGAAAAATATTGTAGTAAATTCGTAGCTAAGTATCTAACAAAATAAAGAATACTAACGAAATAGCGACGGAAAAATTCATAGTTAAATTTAACGACGGAAAAATTCGTAGTTATTCCCTTGCAAAGTTCGTCACCAAATCGTCGTGGTAGGAGTCTAGCGACGGAAGTATTGTGGGTATAGCGACGTTATTCCGTCGCTAGATGTAGCGACGGAAATTTCCGTCACAATATCCTCGCAAATTTCAACGTCCAAATCGTCGTCGGGAGAAATATAGCGACGGATTGTTTTCATGTAGCGACGGATATTTCCGTCGCTAAAACTAGCGACGGAAAAAAAAATTGTGTCGCTAAAATCTAGCGACGGCCATTTTAGCGACGGACGAAATCCGTCGCTAATCCATCGCTAAACTATTTAGCGACGGATTTCTCCTGTTTAGCGACGGAAATTGTCCGTCGCTATTTTCGCGTTTTTTTGTAGTGATCATTTGAGATGAAATGTAATTTCATTTACGGAGCTCCGTTAAGATATGTCGATAATCGTTTCTTTACTTAAATAAATGATGTCGTTTTTGGACCATGGTCTATGGTATACAAAGCTTTGTGAACCATGGTCCACGATATAACAACGGTTCTTTTATTGTTTTGACCTAAGTTTGGGCCATTTGGCCCAAATTTAGTAATACTAAAAAAAAAGGCTTGGACTTTTAAATACTTTGGGCTTGTCACTCTTAAAATCATATTCTTTCATGTTATTATTATTATTTTTTGGGCTTGCAATTTGGTTTGTTCAAGAATTGAAATTATATTGTTTAATTTTTTAAAATTACTATTTGAATTATATTACTGAATATGCTCATATATTAAATTATTATTTTGTGCAATTTATTTGGATTATATGATTTTATGAGTTCCTATGTATATTATGTCATATTAGCATAATATATAGTTTTGATTATGCAGATTATAAATTATACTTTAGAAGTGGACCCTCGAGTTTAGCCAGACTTAGTATACATAGATATTTTTGACAAACTATAGATCATGGCTGCTATCACCAAACGTGAATTTACCAAGCTTACGGGAACCATTATTTAACATGGGTTCTTGATGTTGAGATTTATCTCACATCTACGGAACTTGAATACATGGTCATTGAGAAGTCGACGAGCGATGCAGCATAAAAAGCCAAAGCCCTAATTTTCTTACGCCACCATCTAAACCCCAACTTGAAAAATGAATACCTCACTAAAAAAGACCCTGTCTTATGGAAATCTCTCGAGAATCGTTTTGACTAGCAAATATCACTAGCCCTTTCTCAGACACAATTTGACTAGCTTAACTAGAGATTTCAAGATTTTAAATTACTGACTAATTGCCAAAGACCTTGTGGCCAAGCGACACCCGGTGTATACTCCCATGTGGAAGGGGGTGGGTTCGAGCCTCTGTGGACAGATACTACATTGTAAGTATGCAAACTTCGGTAAAGTTTTGGTTAACTGACCGAACAGGCAAAGTTGGTATTATTTGTGTATATTTTCTTATAGAGTTAATTCCACTTTTGGTCCTAGATTTATAGGTGACAATCCACTTTTAGTCCTTTTTTATTACAACATCCACTTTTGGTCCTAGTATTATTGTGGCATGACCAATTTTGGTCATTTATCAACAAATTAGTTTAAATATCGTTAAATACAATGACATTTCGGTCTTCAATTATGAATGTTTTTTAAAAAATAAACATAAAAAATATAGCGGTTCAACCTACTTTATATAAAAGAGATTGAAATGTCTTTGTATTTAACGATATTTCAACGATTTTGTTGTTGGAGGACCAAAATTGGTCATGCCACAATAATACTAGGACCAAAAGTGGATGTTTTAATAAAAAAGCACTAAAAGTGGATTGTCACCTATAAATCTAGTACCAAAAATGGAATTAATTCTTTTGTTATAGATTTATTATTATATGTATTATTTTAACTGGATTTATTATTATTATTATTATTATTATTATTATTATTATTATTATTATTATTATTATTATTATTATAGGTGGTATTTTTAGGATTTAAAACTTTAGCTTAAAAAACATCTTAGAGTTTCAAAATACATCTTAGAGTTTTCCTCTCGCTCCCTTCGCGAGTATTCTAGGGTTTTTTAGGGCTTTACGTTTTGCCGCCAGTCACTGGTGGGTGTGTCTTATTCACTGATGGCAACGTCAGACATTGCAAGCCGATGTGCAAACTTAACGTTAACTGATGTTGAGGATGATGATCTTGCCATGCAAGTCCCGAATGTTCCTGCTGATCAGACAGATGACGATGGCTTTTACTACGCGGTGTGCCGGATAGTTACGGAGAAGCCGATTCAATTTGCCTTCTTCCAGGAGACCATGGCTGGGGTTTGGAGGCCAACTTTTGGCGTCACCATGCAGCAGCTTCAGCCCCATAGATTCTTGGTCCGGTTTTACAATGAGCTTGATATTGATCGTGTTCTTACTGACGGCCCATGGACTTTCGAGCAATGCTTACTGATTATGCAGAGGTTGCAACCGAGGATGGATCCGGAATGGATGGTGTTGCAGCAGGCAGAGTTTTGGGTACAGATCCATTCTTTACCTACTGGTTTCCGGTCATAGATGGTGGTGTCTGCCATAGGATCCTTCTTGGGTACTTTGATTCATACTGATGAGAAGAACTGGGATGGTTCTATGCGGCTGTTCTATAGAGTTCGCGTGGCGATTGATATATCGAAACCATTGAAGAAGCAGATGAAGCTAAAAAAGGACAATGGAACTTGGGCGTTCATTGATTTTCGATACGAACGTTTACCCACTTTTTGTTTCTTCTGTGGGGTAATTGGGCATGGGGATCGGTACTGTCCGAAGATTACTACTGTGCTGGATCGGAAGGCAGAGAAGCCCTTTGGGGCATGGCTGCGAGCCGGTGGTAAAAGGTCTACACCTTCGTCTGGCCAGCGATGGGTGGCACCGGAGTCGAACAGTGATAGGGAAGGGTGGCAATCGCCGGCAATGGAAGTAGGGGTGGGTGGGATGAATGCTGCAGCTGGGGAGAAAGGAAAAAGTCCTTTGTTTGAGTCTGGAACGATAGTTCCACATACTGAGGAAAACCAAGCCATAATTCAAATTGTGGTTTTGAGTGAACAGAAACGAAAATGGACTGATGAGGGAGTTTCAAAGCAGGCTACGGAGATCACAAGAATAGACTGCGAAGAGGAGGTGTCAAAAAATGGTTTGGAAGCGGGTCATGCGACGCAGACCCGCCTAGGATTATGAGTCTCCTATCATGGAATTGCTGGGGGCTTGGCAACCCGACGGCAATTCGCGTACTTGCGGACCTAGTCCGTGCTAAGCGGCCGAGTGTGGTCTTTTTGATGGAGACTTTTGTAGATAATCAGCGTATGGAATTCATCTGTGTGCACTTGGGATTTGATAACCTGTTCACTATTGACGTTGTTGGTCATAGGGGTGGACTAGCTCTTTTATGGACAAGCTCAGTTGATCTTACTATTACTGGGTATTCTTCTCACCATATTGACACGAAAATTGCACTAGATGTCGGCATCCCACAGTGACGCTTCACAGGTTATTATGGGTATCCGGAGCGGCATAGGCGTCGTGAAGCGTGGCAGATGCTTAGAATGCTGGCTTCACAGTCCGATCTTCCTTGGGTAATAATGGGCTACTACAATGACCTTATGGATCAATCGGAGAAACGTGGCCGGGCCCCTCACCCGGTCTGGTTGATCAATGGTTTCAAAGAAGCGGTGGTAGATTGTGGGCTGTAAGATCTCCCTTTTAGTGGAAATCAATTTACCTGGGAGAGGTCTAGGGGTACTAGTAACATGATCGAGGAGAAACTAGACCGCATCTTGTGTACTGGTGATTGGCTGAGTCTGTTTGATGGAGCAACTGCTAGTTTGATAATGTGTCCGTACAGTGATCATTTACCGCTGATACTTATTCCCCGGGTGGTACAGCGTTTTTGTCGACGGAAGCAGTTCTTGTTTGATAATATGCGGTTACGGGAGGATAAGTGCCGTGAGATTGTTGCGCAAAGTTGGTGCCGTTCTGTCGGCCGTGATACGCTCTTCATAATAGAAAGCTGTGCAAAGGACATTTGGAGGTGGGGCCGAAACTACAATAAAGATTTTCAGCGTAAGATTGAAAATTGTAAGGCACGTCTGGAGGGTTTACGTAACCGACGTGATGCTGATGGATTGGAGGAGTATTCATGTGTTGAGAAAGACATCCTGAATCTACTTGAACGACAACATATTTATTGGAAGCAGCGTGCGAATGAGCACTGGTATAAGGGAGGAGACGTCAATAGTAAGTACTTCCATAACTCGGTGAAATCTAGGCGTCGTAAAAATAAGATTAATAAATTAATGACTGATGATGGACAATGGGTGGAAACTGAAGATGAAATTGGCTATGTAATGTTAGACTATTTTGGAAAGCTTTTCACGTCTAAGAGTGGTGATATGCACGAAGTGATTGACACTATTGCTCAAATGGTAACGCCACAGGATAATGAGCAGTTGACACGCATGGTAAGTATGGAGGAGGTGAGGGCCGCAGTATTCCAGATGCATTCGGATAAATCCCCGGGGCCGGATGGTTTTGGTCCGAGCTTCTTTTAGCAATATTGGGATATTGTGGGAGGGGAAGTGACTTCCTTTTGCAGAGATTTTGTTCACACTGCGAGGCTGTCCGAGAGAGCAAATGACACGTTCATTGTGTTAATTCCTAAAAAGGTTAGTCTAGAAACTATGAAGGATCTACGACCAATCGCATTGTGCAATGTGGTTTACAAAATTACGGCGAAAGTGTGCGCGAATAGGCTAAAGTCGTTACTCCAAAAAATTATTTCCCTTGCACAGAGTGCGTTCATCCCAGGGCGTCTAATTTCGGATAACATTATGCTAGCTTATGAGGTTTATCATTACTTGAAGCGTAAATCTCAAGGTCGTGAGGGTGTTGTTGCTTTAAAAATAGACATGAGCAAGGCATATGACAGAGTTGAGTGTCATTTTCTTGAGGCTGTAATGTTAAAAATGGGGTTTGACCGGCACTGGGTAGATATTCTGCTTGAGTCTGTATCATCTGTTCGGTACCACGTTTTGTTTGAGCAACGCCAGTTAGGTCCTGTAATTCCAGGTAGGGGTCTCCGTCAAGGGGATCCGCTATCTCCATACTTGTTCTTGCTGGTAACTCAAGGCTTGAGCAGGTTGATTGAGAGGAACATGGCGATGGGCAGGTTGCACGGTGTAGTTGTTGCGAGGGGAGCTCCTTCGATCTCCCATCTCCTCTTCGCAGATGACTGCTTCTTGTTCATGCGGGCGAATACACCAGAGACCGAGCAAATGAGGTACATACTAGACTCTTATTCTATAGCATCCGGCCAACACATAAATTATGACAAATCCGTAGTGTGTTTTAGTGCACATGTATCCTAGAGCGTGAGGAATGATGTTATCGATATCCTTCGGGTGGTTGAGGGTGACACGAGTGGCAAATATTTGGGTCTGCCGTCTCTTGTTGGTAGGAGGAAAAAGGCTATCTTGGGTTTTCTCAAGGACAAAGTTCTATCTAGAATCCGAAGTTGGAATGCGAAATTCCTAAGTCTAGCGGGTAGGGAGGTTCTCCTGAAGAATGTTCTTCAGGCAATGCCAGCTTATGCAATGATGGTCTTCTTGCTGCCTTTGGGTTTGTGTCGGGAGATTGAAGTTATTATGAATCAATATTGGTGGACATGTCAGGTGGGAACAGGAAGAGGAATACGATGGCGATCTTGGGAGGGCTTGTGTCTACCTAAGGCTAACGGTGGCATGGGTTTCCGTAGGTTACATAAAATGAATAAAGCTTTACTTGGGAAGCAAGCTTGGAGACTAATCACTATGCCTTCATCTCTTGTTGCTCGTGTCTATAAGGCACGATATTACCCGCGATGTTCTTTTTTTGATGCGAAAGAGGGTAGCAGTCCCTCGTATATTTGGAAGGGAATGATGGAGGTACAGGATATTCTCAAACGAGGGTGCCGGCGGAGTGTTGGCGATGGTATGGATACTTTGATTGATTTGGATCCTTGGTTGCCTAAGGATGAGAATCCATATGTCCAGACAGCATTGCATGAGTCATTGTGTGGAGCACTCTCATCTTTACTGAATGGTCAAGGTACGGGGTGGGACGTAGATTGTGTGAAGGATATTTTAAACCATCGTGATGCTAATTTGATTTTGAACATTCCTATCAGTAAACGGAAGCCACGGGATCGATGGGTCTGGAATTGGAGCCCAAGAGGAGACTATACGGTTAAAAGTTGCTACAAATCCCTTACCATGGTGGATGCAGACAGTCGGCCTTGGCATAGGATTTGGAATTTACATATCCCACCCAAGGTGAAGAGTTTCTGCTGGCAATTAGCTTCTTCGTATCTCCCAACCAGGGATGCTTTATTAGCAAAACATGTTCCATGTTCATTAATGTGTCACATGTGCAGGGAGGAGGATGAGTCTGCCACACACTTGTTTGCTAGCTGTCGTGAAGTACTGCACGCCTGGGCAGTGTTGGGATTGCCAAGTTTAACAGGTTTTGTTGCTACGAATATTAGTGAGAGGTTCTTTAATGCTCTTAAGGTCCTAAATGATGATTTTCTTATTAAGTTTGCAATGTTATGTTGGGCCATATGGAGTAGCAGAAACGATTTTGTGTGGAGGGGAGTGCTTTTTGATTTCCATTCAACAATTCAAATGGCCTTCTCTTTTCTGGAAAATTGGAGCAGTGCGAATGAGGTTCATCACCAAGCTGCTTCCCATGTTTTACAAATTCATTGGAACAAACCGTCACTAGGCCGCATCAAATTGAATACTGATGTCGCTATTAGTGCAACTAATAATGCTATGGGGCTTGGGTGGATATTACGAGATGATGAGGGAAGGTTTTTAGCTGCGAAGAATGTGTGTACTCCTGGGAATTACATGGTTAAAGATGCCGAGGCTTTAAGTTTACGGGAAGCTCTAAGCTGGTTGAAGGATACGGGTATGGGAAACGTTGATGTTGAAATGGATTCCCATGTTGTTTATCATGCTTTAAAAACTCCTTCTTTTTACTCTGGTTTTGGTAGTTTGTTAGATGATATTCGAGAGTTAGCATCTGAGATTGATGATGTTGAGTTCTTTTTTGTAAAGCGATTTGCGAATTGTGCCGCCCACTCTGTTGCTATGGAGGCCTTTTCTGAGTCAGGTTGCGGGGAATGGTTTGATATTCCCCCATATTTCCTTGTTGACATCCTTGATCATGATATAATGCATTAATCCTTTATTCTCAAAAAAACTTTAGCTTAAAATATTTCGGTTAACCGACCGATTAATCAAAAAACAAAAACTTCGGTTCGGTTAATTTGGTAATACAAAGTATGGTTTGGTTAATGGTTAAAATTTTAAAAACTTCATTAACCGTTCGCCCTACTAATTATAATTCAGGTTTACACAAAATTGTATCCCAACTTAAGTTATGTAAGCAGGATGTTTCTAACACAGACTTGATTGAAAAAAATATTGTCTACTTTTATGCGAATAACCTTATACTCCAGCAACAGTACAAGGCAAAGAATTATGCGAGACATTCTGAGCTGATTTATGCCCTCCTGGTAACTGAAAATCACAACTAGCTCTACACCAGTACCCGAAGCGCACAATGTAGCCCAGTCAAGCAACACCAGGAGCAGTCAAGGGCAAAGTTGCAGGATTGAAGGCACCAACAACTCTCAAAACCAAAATAGGTAGCCAAATTATCAAGCTCGTCGAGGACAACCACATTCATCCAACTATAACTCTAGCTAGCAACAAGCATGCTTCAAGTGTGGGCGTCAAGGCTATTGGTCCCATACGTGCTGCACCCCGAAACATTTAGTCAAGGCCTATTAGCAGGTCCAAAAACGAGATAATGAGCAACACAAGAATGAATCTAACAGCGTTGTATTGCCTGAAGCAAACACTCTCGTTAATGATGATGATGGCCCGCTGAAATATGAGCTCGAGGATTTTAGTGATCAAGCATGATTATCATTGTTTTTAGATCTTGGATGTTTGTTGAACAATTTTCTATTTTTGGATATGTTTTATCGTAGCAATCATTCAATGTTTTTCGTATTAATATTCTTTTTGAATAATCATTTTTATGAATAATCTCTGAATTTTCCCTCTCCTTTGCGTTGTATTGATGCTTATCCATTTAATTATGGAAGATGTTTTCAACGCTATGCCTAGTAGATAGTGCAACCACGCATAATATCCTGATGGATAGAAGATCTTTCCAAACGTTTAATTAATAAACACAAGGGCAATATTCTATTATTGCAGACGATAATGTTTCCTTTGTGGGCTCTGGTAGAGCTTCACTATTACTCCCTCAATATAAAGACATTAAGTTAATTGGTTTTCATGACTAAACCGCAAAACTCTTCATAACTTAGAATATCATATCATAATCCAATTTGTTAACGACAGAAAACAGGAAGCTAAATAACTTGCCTCTTTTTCATCAAAATTATACTATTCCTATATTCGACCCTTAAGGTTCGTGTGTTGCACTTATTTTAAACAAAAATTCAAGGACTTACATTCTTTTAACATCGAGCATTAAGGTGGAGCATCAAATACCTTATGTCCACACCCAATATTTTTTTCCCAATATTTTTTTTTGGGTGTAACCTAAGGTTCTCCATACCCAAAGCCAAGGATCGAACCCTTGATCTTTGGTTAAGGATGAATGAGTCCCTTCCACTCAACCACACCCTGCAGGTTTGTCCACAATCCACACCCAATATGGTTTAACTGAATCCTTGATTAAACAAGTATAATTGATTGCTATATATATACCATTATTTCAAAAGTCCAGTTTATTGGTTATTTGTTGGGGAAATGTAGTATCGCATGTTGTAGGTTTAATTTAACTCTAGCCCACTACGTATCATTATTTCCCCTTATACCTAATATGTGGTTTCAAATCAAACATTTCACAATCTGTGTGCAGTCCATTCTACTATATCACCACCATGGCGTATCTCTAGGGGCTATCAAATGCATATTGGTTATAAGCCTCTTTTTGTTGTCTAAATAATTAGAGCCCTTGAAAGGAGATCAATAGATACGCTAATTGCATACCTTATGAAGATCGATTCACAACATTAGGGGGAGTTTGAGGAGATATGATCAAATTTAATGGAATGCCGAGAAATTTCATGGAATGAAAGGATAATTTAAACCCACTTACCAATATGCCAATTGATTATACTAATCATAAAAAGAGTGACTAGGTCCCATATACATTCTCAAATTGGACCATATATATCCACTAAAGCTGCTTGGCACCAAAATTGTGGGAGACCCGTCAGTGTAGAAAAACAAGAATCCACAACAACTAGATCTAGTAAAGAATTTTCGTCGCTCTTCAAAAATCTTAAAAATTTATATATGTAAAACGTTTATCCAGAAGATGAAAAAACCTAGTAAATTTATATGTACACCAAATAATCACAATACTGTGATGCGGAACAACCAGATATGAATATCTTTAGAAAATGGCTAAAATCTGATTGACTTATAAATTAATATGACATTTATATATATGTGAAAGAAATTTATGAAAATGTTATAGTTGTCGACAACACAATTGTCTTAAAAATTGCTCATATTATATGACAATCTGGATCTAAAGCTAGGCGCCAGAAGCACCCTGATTGATTAATGTATAAAAGGAGCAATTAAGGCATATATAAATCAGCTCGCTAATAAATGTATTCTCTTTATAACATGTACACCATTGAAATGTTAACCCTGTAGGTTACAAATGTGTGTTTGTACGAAAGAGAAAAAAATGATGAGGTAGTGTGATGTAAAGCAAGTTTGTAGCCTAAGGGTTTACGCAGAGACTCAGAATTGATTTTAATCAAGTATACTCTCCCATAATAGACGTCATTAAATTCCGTTACATAATTGGTAGAATAATAAATTTAGATATGCAATTGATGAAAGACATGACTATATAATTATGGGTCATTAAACACTAGTTTTTTTGGGGGTAAATCTTTGATGGATTTATAAGTCTCAGTCTGAAAGAAAATAAAAATCACAACATGTTTGTTTTTGAATTAAATACAAAGGTTTTACTTAATTTGAAATATTAAAGTAATTGACTAAGTAATTTCCTTCTAAAGTAGGAATATATAATAATGAATATGTGCCATTATGTGCTTATTAAATACATCAATATTGATTGCATAACTATTATTGAAATACATAAAGAGCTTGTGATATTTATCGAAAGACAGAGTTTAAAATAAAAGACTTAGAAAATCAAATATTATCTTGACCAATAGATCGAGTATTTCCTTGAAAGGAATTTATACACCATGCCAGTTAGCCTATCTTGAAAAATGTCTTTGACGCATTTTATATGGATAAGTACAATTTATTTATCACAGTAATGATTTCTAATATCTTAGAGAACGAAGATAAGGAACCATTTTTTAACCAAAAGAGGATGATGAGGATGTGTTGTAAAAGTCCATTACTTATTTATAATTGGAGCACTACTTTATGACCAGAGATTTGATAACCGCACTAGGTCTTATATTATATTTGAGATGGAATTGCTAGTAGCATTTAATGTTCCTTTTTGCAACTAATATTGGAATAATGTTTAAACATATCCTCACGTATCTTCGAATTACAAAAGATTTTGACGTTTATGAGAAAAATCAATGTATATTTTTATAGGTTACATAGGTGCTGACTATTTTGCTTGGTAATGCTATTCTGTTTGATCCCCATAATGCCAAGTCATAAATATGTTATGTTTTGTTATATCCCCACTGTCCTATTTGAGGAAAATAAAACTTGTGTTGCACAAATAATAAATAAGCATGATTAAGAATATTTGACAAAATATATAACGTCAATATTCAACCCACGTGAGCTCTAAAAGAATCACGAGATTAATTATTATATAGAATGTTAATTCTAGTGACAGTCTTGAAGATTGTACCATATCCATTTCTCTACACTCCTTTTCAAACAATGTTTTTATATAAAAACATGTAGACTTTGAAGATTGTTATCTTCAGCGGGAGTGACATTTACTTGAATAAATCTTGAAGATTGGACTTAAATAATCTTGAAAATTGAGTCTTAAAACTAACAGTTGTACTCTTTTGAAACACATGAATGCATATATATCATGTATTCTTTTCCTCACAAGGTTTTTCCCATTTGGTTTTTCTAGTGTGGTTTTTAACGAGACATGAGCTGAGTATGATATTGTAATGTCAATAGGAAAAGTTGCAAATAAATACTTAAATAGACAAACCCCAAAATCCTGTATATTATGTCCTAAAGGCTTATGGTTGCACTTTTTTTCCATTAACTAAGTTTTTTCCTACATGGTTTTCTTAAGTTAAGGTTTTTAATGAGGCAACCGCAACAATACATGCATTATCGATATATCGTGTACTCTTTTCTCGACTAGGCTTTTCTCACAGCGTTTTTCTAGCGAGTTTTTAATGAGGCATGATTATGGTAAGATAATGTCCAGGGGGTGTTATAAATATTATTAATTGTGGACATTATGAGTAAATTGTGTAATGGTTGTAACAATCATATTTATATCTGTCATTATTGATTTCCGTTATGATTGTAAT
>CM008340.1:36674180-36688866 GCA_002525835.2 Ipomoea batatas
GATACAAAAATTAAGAAGTTAAACAAGAGATTGAGAAGGGAGAGAGCATTTTACCTGAAAAATTTGGAGAAAGAAGCTTCAAGCAATCGCTGATCTTCGATCCTCTGGTTTTTGTTTTGCTGCTACCCAGATAGAAACGGATGAGAATGAGGCGTGAATGTTAGATGAGAATGAGAAGTGAATGTGAGATGATTTGCTGCTACCCAGATAGAAACGAATGAGAATAAGGCGTGAATATTAATTATTGGAGGGTAAAATAGTCTTCATCCAAGCTCTTTTTCTCCCCAAAGTCGCTGAATTACAATTCCCATGGGAGGAGAGGTCAGAATTCTAATTCAGCAATATGAGGGGCAATTTTGTGAAATTGCAATTCTCTCATACCAAACACAGTAATTTATCAATTCAATGAATTATTTTCAAAAAAAAAAAAAAATTCAATGAATTTAAATTTAATGCCCTCTTTATTACTCTCTACCAAACAGCCCGTAATTGGACTAAATTCACTGTACCGCTATAGTTGTAGAACCAAAAATGTCAGGCATCACACTTGCATTATAAAGAGTCGAGTGTGAGCTACCGTGAGTAATTAAGCAATCAAGCTTGGGTACATAAATGCTTACTCTTCTTCATAGGAGACAAAGCACTACAAATAGTAAAATGCCAAAAACATCATAGTAAGCAAGAGGCTGAAATTGAGTACAATAACACAATGGCAATGCACCATATCCGAATTTGCAGTTATCCACAGGGCACTATAAACTAACCAACATCATATGGTACTATTGGCTCCACAAAAAGAAGTATGATACATCTAGTCAACTTAAATAAGATAATAACACAAATTATTTCTAAAGGAATAGAATATATCCGAGCGAAAACCGGAAAAAAAAAAAAAATTACCTAGGCAACTAAGACAATAGTCAGAGATTACAGTAGGACACCCCCTATTCTCAGTTTTTACTTCCTCTTTCTCTTCTTCCCAATCTTTGACTCAGTTTCTTGCTCCTTGGATGCTCCCGAAGCTTTCCCCTTCCCGCTATCTGGTGTTTTTGCTACCTCTGTGGACTTTTCCTTCACATCCCCAGTCTCCTTGCCCTTTGACATAGACTTTCCTTTGCCTGTACCGCCATTGGCACTGGGCTTACCACCGCTTTGAGGAGCTTTACCTTTTGACCTGGGGATTGATTTTGTCACGGTGTCTTGCTGGGATTTGCTGGCAGTCTTAGGAGAGATATCTGTCTTGGACTTAGACCTCGGAGAGCTGCTGCTAATAACATCTTTCAACTTACCCGAGCCCTTTTCAGAATCATTTTTAAGTTTATTACTAGTCACATCCTTAGATTTACCACCAGATTTTAGGCCGCGGTCTTTGGATTTTGGCTCAACAATAACATCATCCTTGGATTTACGACCAGATTTTGTAGCTGTGCCTTTGGCCTTGGATCCACCACTGCTTAAACATTACCCCTTAATGAATATTCTCTCACATCATGTCCACAAATTATTGACACAAACAGAAGAATAAATGAATTACAAACCTCCTAGGTGAAACATCTGACCTGTCATGCTTTGATGTTTCAGCCTGTCTTCTGGTTTTTTTCTTCTTCTGCCTGCAATATAGAATGAGCTCATAAACAAATAGAAAAAAAAATATTGTAGAAGTCTCAAAAGTCAAAAGAAAAGGTTAAAACCTGAAGAAATGTTCTAAAATATGGAAGGAGTACAAAATGATGGAACATAACAATATGATGAAGACAACAAATGTATTATGTCTCATTAGCAGAAGCAAGAAAACAGACAATATGGAACAGGATACTGGCTGGAATAAGATCTAAAATTTGGAAAGAATATGGAATGATATGACACCATGCAAAACTTTCATTCAACATTGAAAACATGTTCTATATAAAGGCTATTACAAAAACATCCTATTTAATTCATAAAGTTCCTATGCTTAATTTTAATGGCTGTCTCAAAATAATAAAAACCTTCCACCACTTGAAGATCATATCCATATAATATTGACTGGTACGACTGTTGTAGATAGAAATGTGCTTAACTAGACCCAAAATTCAGAACTCCGGAAAGAAATACTCTGTAATAGTATGCTAAAGGAGAGCACCACACGGATCAAAGAGAAATGGTAGGAGGGTTGAAAAGATCTTAAAAAGACATTGGCACGTCCAAAGTCCAATAAAGAAATAAGCTTACAGACACAGCATAGCAACAAGTTTGAGAAAACATGCACTAATCTCTAAGAGTTGACATCAATGAAGTCGCAGAGAAAGAAAGACTTCATCACATGCTGGAAATATATTTCTTGGTACTTCCAATATGATATGACAATGTTCAAAACAAATATTCATTTATCAACAAGGTTCAACTTATATCCTCGATTACTCTGAACATATAGTAACATAAAATCTTTTAATAGAGAGAGAGTGATAATGTAAGAACACCAACTCAATCCTTGTTTTCACAAAACATCTAATAGCAAGAAATAATAAGTTGCTCATCTAATGAAAAAGTAGCACTCACATCTCGGCAGAAGCATCAGGGCTAGATGGTTCGTCCAAGTCCTGTCAAAATAGGATAATCAAAAAATGTCTAAAAGTGATTTTAAAATGAAGGTAGGAAATGCACATTGACTGGAAACATACCGATTCTCCCATCAAATGTTCACCAACAATTTCCCATCGTTCCTTCCTAAGATTCAGAAATTCTTCATCTCCATCGGTGTACAAAACCTGATTAAATATAAAGGAACTGTTCATTTTCTGTAAGAGCCACATGGCATAAAGAAAACATCAAAGGGAAAAATGAACAGACCATATGCTTCTTTTTAACAGGATCATAGGATTCTACGACACCTTCATAAAATCTGCAATTGGTAAAGCAAAGTTAGCTTTTTGATTTAAAATTTCAAAACATGTAAGATATAGCCAACAAGCCATTGGCCCATGTTACACCCGGCAGTACTTAGGAGTGGGATTGCCCAGTGAAATTCCAGCCCATAAAATGAACACCCAACCGTAGCCATATAACCTACACCCATTAAATCATTCACTCCTCTTCTGACGAGGATCTCAAAAGCTCCCGATTTATATTTATAGATGAATGAAAAGAACTTACACACTATCCAATGGCCACCAAACTTTGACCTTGGAACCAACAAGGCTCTCATCATATGCTATGTCCGGTACCTGACATACATTAACCAATCAAGCATTTGCAAAAATAAATAAATAAATAAATAACTTTGAATTCAGAAAAAAAAAATGAAGTATGCAGATTAAGAGAAGACCAGGGAAATCATAACACCACCCCCCACCCCTCACAAACACAAATAAACACATCCTCAAAAAGGTATGTCTTCAAAACAACAACCAAACTGAGAATAATTTCCAAGACGAAAGTGAAGGTTTAGTATGATATACGAAACAGGTTTAGTATGTAGCATTTGAGTTTCAAATCATTTAAATAAATTTATAAAAAAAATTGCATGCAGTTTCAGTTAAGTCAGGAAAATATAATAGTACTTTCTCCTTGCCCAAAGGACGCTTTCTCTTTGTGTTCTTTCTTTGGCTTCCTTCTTTACCATCATCTTCAGCAGACCTCTGAGGAGACTCTTGTGAAGACATCTTCTGCATGATGAATAGAAATGTTCATTTAGATGGACTTAGAAATTAAAAATATTAGGGTCACAGAATTTAGATTTGATAGTGAGAAGTCAAAAATTACATTGCTATCATCTTTTGCAGAGGACTTTGGCACATCAATGTCCATATTAGCCTTTCCACGTCCACGTCTTTTTGTGTTATTCTTCTTTCTTATTGAGGAACCACCCTCTGTGATATTAGTCTCAGCCTTCTCACCTCGCTGTTTTATGTCTTTTGCCTCTGCATCACTCATGGTACCAGCTTCTTCCTCATGAGAAGTCTCAGTCTGCACCCTGATACCAGGATCCTCCTGTGGCTGTGCTTCAGAATCACTTGTCCCATCAGATGGCTTCTTAGATGCAATTTCAGTAGAGACACTCTCGTCCTGAACCAAATCATCATCCTCCTTTGGCTGAGTAGGCTCTTCTTCCTCATGGATTTCATCAGGAAGGCTCTGACTAGGGTGTGAGGAAGCAACATTGGCAGCTTCATCCTCAGATGTTTTATGTGGAGAAATCTGAGCACTAGTCTTGTTTTCATCCAATAGTTTGGCTGCCTCATCAGTTGTATTGTCAGCAGGCAAACTGTCAATATCTTCACCTTTACTTTTTTGTTCATCTGGATGATTCTCAGGTGGATTTTCAACAAGTGAACCATGAACATCTCTCTCACTTCTTTGACTATCTGGAAGCTTCTCAGTCTCTTTTTCTGTATTATCAGGAGCTTGGTCCAAAGATTCTGCAGAATTTGTTTGTGAGTTAGACTTCCCTCCCTGTTCCTTAGCACTGTTCTCAGACTTGTCTGGCTCTGATTTCATTGAGCTATTGGCCTGTGAATCATCAGTGTCAGATTTAGGTGTCAGCTTTGCAATATCTGTCTGGTTAGGACCATGATCCCCCGACTTTGCTAAAGATTCGGTTTCTACAGAATTCCCTCCATTAACACCACTACTAGTAACTGACTTAGGAGATGTATTCACAGCTTGATTTTCATCTTTTGAACATGCCTCTTGTTTAGTGTCAACAGCCATCTGATAGAAGAAAAGATATATTATAATGACTATGCCTAAATACATATACACGATAATATGCCACGGCAAGAGCGCTATAACAAGTATTGCTTTGCCAGAGCACTAATGCACAATGCTAGACTTGCTAACAAGCTAGCGTGCTCTTAAAATTTTAGAAGTGAAACTCCAACAGTCAAACATGTCTGGCATAACTCATCAATTTTTGTAGCTTCACATATCTTTACCTGGCCCAACTCATCTGAAGACACAGTAGATGCTTTGTTCTCAACAGTCTACATATCATCCACACAAATAAGTCAATTTTCAATACAGAAATTTAAAAAAACATTAAAAAAAATTTATAAAAAATTGAAACAGTAAAACAAAACAAAAAGTATGTACTCATATACCTGAGTTTCATGAGCTCTCTCGGCAGAACTAGCTAACTTGCTCTCCACACACTTGAACAAGTCATAAAGGGTGCACAAAAGTTAGTTATGCGTTCAGAAGGCAGTTAACTGACTTCAAATGCAAAATCTCAACATGCACAGAATTTATATACATATATTAAAACTAAAAGAATAGTATATTAACTGATAAGCAAGATTGGATTATAAGATCATTCTACAAGGAATTAAACCTCGATTTAAACAGCACAAAGAGACATATCATAATGCCAACACACACACACACAAACTGTGTGTCAGTATTAACAAGAGAAAACTGAAGAAAATATGGGATTTGTTCCTCATTGCAATGATACAGAGAAGAAAATCTGGAATAATTAAAGAAAATTCTTAAAATGTATGCAAGGGGGCTTGTTGACATCTGAAATTCTTGTGCATGTCATGAATAAAGTGCTCTGTTGCACAGCTATTGCTTCAATAAAATATTTAATTATCAAAAACAAAAAAGTTATTCTAGTGAATTATAAAATTACTTTAGTAAATAGTTTAAAGAGAATTTAGGTTGAGTAAACAATGAGACAATGCTGAGGAACATAGTCACTTTCATAATTATCATTATTATTACTACCACTACTACTATTCTTATAAATAGCAAAATGCCCAGTTTAATTAGAAAGAAGCCCAAAAGCTTGTATGCTAATTATAGTAAGTGTCAATAATAAGACTTTCCACAGGACTATCCAGCTGGAATTTAGAAGTTTTCTTCAGTGTCAACAATATATCACATAGAAATGGAATGAGTAAGAATTTTCCTGGCAAATAGAAAAGCAGTCCTAATGTTGGTTGAAATCTTTGATGATTTAGGGAAATAAAAGCAGATAAGTATAATAACTTTAGAAAGGTGACAATACCGATAGTTCTTTCAAAGTATCATTATTATGCTCAGCAGCTACAGGAGTCCCTTGCAGTACGGAACTTACAACTTTACTGTACTCATCCAAAGAAATGCCCAGAGATTTTACAGCATGAGTTATGTAAGGCTTTAGCTTGCTAGCACATTTTGCAACTACACTCTCTGCCAACCTTTTACCAATTGGCTTTATCTCCTGAAACAACAAAACCAATCAGCAGGGACCCAATGACTACATTAAGGGGAAAGATCAGGACAGAAATAGCTAAACAGTACCTCATTCTCCTTTTTGACACTATCCAGTAGCTTAGTAACCAGGTCCATAGAAATATCTTCACTTTCTTCGAGTACAAGTATCATGATTGATTCCATGGATGAGAAGATATTGTCTGGATGATATTCTCTGAGAGTTGAAGATAAAGCTTAGAGAAAACTACTCAATTTCCATCAACATGCATATTAAGTTATCAAAGTTAAACAATGATTAATGCATCTTAAAGGACACTACTCTAGATATTATTTATTCATCCTGTGTTTATAATTCATATTTCATTTTTAAAAAATACAAGTATTTCATTGATGCAATGCTCTCATAAGTCGTAACTGCATATTTTTATCCTAATAATATGAAGCCCTCTGTTATCTAATGCCTGAAGAATATATTAGTTAAGTGATGCTACACAGTGAATTCTACAGATCAATGAGATAAATTTTCACAAAAAGAAAGGAAGAACGAATTTAAGGAGCTAAAACTAGCAGCTTGATTTCCAGATGTGCATGACATATTTATATCATTTCTTTTTTATTTTATTTGTAGTTGGGGGATGAGTAGGTGACATAGAAAAGGTCAGTCTAAATTGATTAAAGTGGAAAATTGATGTGTTTCATCACCAAAGTGAATTGCAGCTTGAAATTTCAGCAAGTACATAACTACAATTCTTATGTTCAGAAACAATAATGGTTGAAGTAAAAAAGAGATAGTTGTGAAAATAAATATCCAATTTAAATTAATCCCACCAAAAGAAAAACAAGCATGTAACAACATTGAATATATGGAACTTATGGTACAGCAACAACAAAAATGTTGGGCGTTATCAGTAATAATGTCATACCTAATGGCCTTAAGGAAGTGCTGATACATGTCAGAGATAAGTGCATCACATTCCAGATCCAACATAACAACACATAACCGGACCTTGGACACGGTTTCAAGAATCATAGCCCTCTTGCTAAAGGATCTGCTTGACTCATCATATAAATTCTCAAAAGACGAAACTATTAATTGGAACACAACCTGTATATAAACAATAGAATTTTACATGGTGCTGATGAAAAAGAAAATAGAAAAATAATGGGATATTGATACCTTCATCTTTTCATCGTCATATGGGGCATCCGGTGCAGTAATTCTTGTGATCTCGCTTAAGCAAGAAGCAAGGGCAACCTTCACATCAACATCAGAATGCCTCAAAAGTTCATCCGCTACCAATGCCTTAATCATTGGAGAAAGTGCATCATGCATGGATTTAGCTGGTGACTGCTCCACTTTTGTGAGGAAAGACTCAGCTTCCTTAAGACCATGAAAACAAAAAATTAAAGACATCACAGTGAATAATAAGAGTGCCATTTAGATTGTTCACAAGTTTAGTATCTATATCTAAATTAAATACAGATCACAGCATTTAGTTACTGAAATATTGAAGAATCAAACATGAAACTATACTTGATGCATTCAAGAGCATTATTCTGATATGTACTACGCTGAATGTGTACCAAAAGATTTCTGTGTTTCCACTATATTGCATGTGGAAATGAAGGCAGATATGCAAAAACAGCATCATCCCTTACAGATAATTAGGAAGAAAACAGATGACACTCATAAATTTGTTACAATTCCCAATTTCTTATCCAAACTATCTCTCCAACAGCCATCAAGTACAGAAGAAATGTAACTGCATATTTTTGTCTCTTAATCTTTTTTTTTTATTTGGAACTGCATTGGTAATATAATTGCCCCAAAATGCACCAAAACTCACAGTTAAGTCATTTTTATAAGACAACGCACACACCTAAGAAGGTTAGGTACTTAGGTGCTTCATAAAAGTCATGTGATACTTATAAATTTAGAATCTCATAGTATGACCATTATGACAACCTTGTAGATAAAAGATCAATCCAATATTCCAATGATTTAAGAGTATAGAGTGCTTAGAAAACTGCAGCCATAATTGTTCACTAAAGCAGCACAAAGTATTATAATACAATGTTTGAAGAGAAACCAGAACTTATAACCATTAAAAATATCCTCCAACACTCAAGTAAAGAATACAAAAGTCGCAGTGCTAGTTAAAAACAAAATAAGTGCACTACCAAAATGCATGTCTAAAACCAACCTTTTTTCCTAATTAATAATAGACTATGCAGAGCGGTAGATTACCAACTAGTGCACTACCAGTATACAAATTTGACAGCATTCCACTTCAACGGATGACCAATCAAAAGAAAAGCTTCATAGGTCCATAGACAGCACTGAGAAAATAACGATATCTTGAACCATAAGAAATTGTGACCCTTATCTTCTAAACCAAATAGACTATTTGCATTTGCAAAAAAATTAAGGGCATTCCAACCAGCATGGTTTTCATTTCACATGTGGTTTTGGAAATTAAGGGCATTGCAATCAGCATACCCTCAAATTTCATCGAAAAAACAGGCATCTGTTTTAATACCTAAAACAGATGAAGAAAAAATTCCTTCTTGTTTCAAGTCAAGCAGAAAACTACAACTAAAATATCTGTTGCACACCCAATAAAATCCCAGGATAAAAAATTTATTTATCCTGCTTCCTTTTTTGTACTTTTATGACCCTTCAACACAAAATTTTCGCTAAGCAAATTAGGGCATGACCAGTAATAATCAGAGCAGCATTACTATATTGGTAATTGAGATTCCGAAAGGATACATCTAACACCATTAATTAGCAAAAGGGATGCAACATTTTCAGTTGGACAATCTAGGGTCCTAACCTAGACGGATTGAGCCTAAGGGAACAAAATAAGCTCGAAGAGAGTAAAGTATCTTAGTAACTATTATAGGAGCTGAACGGATACAAAGTATCATATACCTAGAGCACATGAACAGTAAAACAACTCTCTTAGGACGAACATGTCTGGTTCCTAATACTGAACTAACCCTCCGTCAAATTAAAGAAATCATAGAACAACTGTACAAATGCTGCGTCGTTAGAGAAAAAAGCATAGTGTAAAAAAACACCAAAAAAATCAAACAAATTAATAGAAACGGCATAGAATTTGATTCATTCCCGACTATAACTCCAGAGAAGAAAAATAATTCCAAGCCAGCAACGGCAAGGGGTCAGAAATAACAGAAAACTGAAAGTGTAATAATAACCCTAGGACTTACGTCGAGTAAAGGGAGGAGTTCATCAACCGAAGAAGGAGGCTTGAGAAGCTTGTTTCCAGCTTCCGCCAACTGCTCCTCGAGCCCTCTCCCTGAGGACGCCGCCATCTTCTCAAGATCTCCCACACAAATCTACCGATTCCAACTCAGACCATGAAACGAAACCCTAGGAAGAGAGTTCCCTCGTCGTCCTCCTCAACTCCCGGACCACGAAATCCCTCGTCGCTTTGGTGGTATTCCCTGTCGGGAGGGAAGATTGGAGAGAAGAGACGGATTGAGTCTTATTCAGATAGGTCGCGGAACCCTAGAAAACCAGTAAAGCCAGATGACTCCACGAACGCAGAGAAGAGATTATGAATAAAATAATAAATAAATAAATATGTGTATATATATAGTGCTCCGTATAGGTGTAATTTTTGTGCATATATAGTTATATAGTTACAGATTTTAAGTTGGAGAAGCGGGATTGGAGCGCTGCATTATATTGACGACAAAACCGCGAATTGTCATATACAAGGGCTATTTTGTAATTATAGACCTTTGAAATTTAGAATGTGGTATGCCACTGTTCGGCGCCAAAAAAGCATACTATATGTAATGAACAATTGAACGTGAAACTTGAGATGACAATTGTATGAAGTGTGATGATAGCAATTTATGATATTTTTTAAAATCATTAACTAATAATAGGAAAATGGTATAGGTACGTTAACAACTAATTTTGTCCTTTTTCTTTGACTTTCATTAAGACCTTCCTCAATAGTAGAGATTTTGGTGTAATTTTTGAAGAGTTTTTGTGAGTGTGACTAGAAAAAAGAAAATGGTAGTGGAAAAAAAAAGAAAAAAAAAAACAAAACAAAAAATTGAAGAAAAAAATTTTAAATAATATTTACGCGCCCAGCTGGGCACGAGACTTGCGCCTCACGTGCATGAGGCACAACTCTCAACTCAATTGGTGGGCCCCATAATATCTGGAAAAAAAACTCAAGGCTGGAAATACCAATACACTCTCTCACCTCACCCTCTCTCTTCCAATTTGGCATTTTTTTGCCTAAAAAACAACGAAAAAACCATCAATGGGATGGCCTAATTATACTAGTTTCTTTACGCACATTACATGAATGAGATCATGCCCAATGGTTATTTTTAAATAAGTATTTCAAAGTATATCAATGTAAGATTATAATTTAAATTAGTAATTCAAAGTATATGAATGCATGCAAGATAATTTAAGAGAGATTGAATATAATTGTCACTAAAATAAATATTTGTAACTTTGTAATAACGCTAGTCTAAATAAATACTAATTTTGGTTAGAATTTCTCTAAGTTTTCTTAATTTTCTTGCAGGTAGCATTGTCATTTTCATTCTCTCACTATTTTTTTATTGCAGCATTTTTGTAGTCTCGACATCTTTTTGATGTGTCAAGTGTGCTATTATGTTCTATTGTTTTACATTGGCATTTTTAATAATGAGTTTTAAATGTAGCTACGTAAGATAATGATCTAATTACCATTTACATAATTGAAATACAAATAAAAAATATTAATACCATAATGACCGAAGTAATTCCCATTAATGCAAAAGCATAATTGAAATATTGAGTCTTGTTCTAAATAATCAAAAAAGATTAATTAAACAAAAAAAATGAAAAAAAAAAATCAACCTAATTTTTTTTAAATGCAAGAAAATGATTTTAAAGGTTATTTATTTATAATCGTTGATGCTCAACTTTGGATGCTATGTATTTAGTCGGACTAATTATTTGACCAAAGTTTATGGTAACTTTTATATTGTCTACACTTATAATAAGAGCCAATAATGTTAGACGCCTAACTGGAACTAAAAAAATGTTGGTGTAATAGTCTGATATAACATATTGTACTTTGTGTTTTTCTTATTGTGCAACCCTCAATTAAATTCCTAATATATCCTAATCCTTTATAATTTTACCAAATTCTTTCAGTTAAATATAACGGAAGTTTAACATTAAATTCTTTAGGCAATTTGTTTCTTTATTTTAGTTTTCAAACAAATTGGCAATATTCTATAATACAATTCTGTATAGATTCCTAACTTAAAATTAGAATATTGAAGTTTTAATAAGATTCTATAATAGAATTTTGTATAGATTCCTAACTAAACCATTATTCTACCCAAAACATAAACCCCTCCCCTTCTCACTGGTATTCACCTAAAACTAAACCTAACATATTCTGCAACACACCATCTACTTGACATTCTATAGGTATGGTTGTCAAAATATTATCATGCTAATTCTATTATTTGTATTTGTACTCATAATGATTACAATTTTTTTTTAAATAAAATCAATGATGATATACTCATTAATTAGTACAACTTCAATATCGTTATGTAAATATATCTATTGTATAATCTTTTCATCTATACTTGTATCCTTGTATGCAATGTTGTGGTTCTCATTATATTCCTTTATAATCTATACATTTTAGTTACTCCTAACCCCCTAATCTATGGTTTTTGAATTTGTGTTGTGGTTCCCATTATATTATTTTATATCCTTTATGAACATATTTTCCATGGCACAAGGATATTAGTCATGACAAATGCGGGTTGTTATGCCGTGGACCCAGGTCCACCTTGCAATACACTATACTCTACATTCACATACACTATACTCTACATTCACAATTTGTAAACTCTACATTCACACATTATAGGATTATATGTTTAGTAACTATACTCTACATTCACATACAATATACTCTACATTCACAATCTGTAAACTCCACATTCACACATTCAAAATTCTATATTCACATGTCTTATACTCCACATTCACAACTTGAGAACTCCACATTCACACATTACAGGGCTACAAGTTGCTAGAACTTCTTAACTCTATTACAGATTCACACATGCATAACTCTACATTCACGATTTCTATACTCCATTTTCACAATTTAAAACCTCCACATCACACATTTCTTGGCAACTCTACATTCACACAATCATAAATCTACATTCACGATTTATATACTCTACATTCACACTTTGAAACCTCTACATTCACACATTTTTGAACAACTCTATATTCAGCAATATGTTTACTAAAAAAAAAAGACAAAAACGACGTAGTTTTGGACCCAGGTCCACATTGCAAGGTGGACCTGGGTCCACAGCATAATTAAAGTTAATTGATATTGAGACACAAACTATGGGCTGGAGTTATACAGTTCATGTCATTGAGAAAAACGAACCAAAAAACGCTATTGAAACGCTTGAGAAAAAGTATATGCTCATTGTACTTGAGGACAAGGTGGACATGGGTCCACAGCATAATTAAAGTTAATTGATATTGACACACAAACTATGGGCTGGAGTTGTACAGTTCATGTCATTGAGAAAAACGAACCAAAAAACGCTATTGAAAAGTATATGCTCATCGTACTTGAGGATAAAACAGTAAGTAAATAGTACAAAATTTCCCCCTTTATTATTATTATTATTTTATCATTATTAGTATTATTATTATTATTATGAAGATGCTCTCATTCACCACCAACATCATTGTAAATGCTATATCTAAATGCAAGGAACTCGGGCTCAATCAGTAGTGTTTGATAATGACATTGGAATGTATGATATCACTTTACAAACCAACAAATGGTACATCATCTCAAATGTCATTGTCAAACTTGTCCGGAAGAACAATAAAGTACTTGATCACAAATACAATTACACATGAATTTTAAATGGTCGGACCGGTGTCCAAACAAGTGACAATGATGACACGTCATTTGCTCCTATATAAGTGGTTTATTTGTTTCTACTTACTTTAGTTACAAGTTAGTTATTTACAATTTCGTTATGTTTTTTTAAAAATATATAAGCATCGAGATTATTCCTTTGATTTTTATTAATTTAACATTTTTTCTCTCTCATTATTATATGACTACTTTAAACAATTAAGGAACACTAATTTAAAAATACGCATTGGGCATTAGTTTAATCGCGCAACTCGCGTGTGATAACTAGTATTTTTAATACATTCTAACATATTGGTAGTATATGTTTAACAATTATGTCAACTCTGATTGTGATGAGGTTCGAACCTAAGACATTTCTTATAGAAATCAATAAATAAGTTAAGAATGGTAAATAGTTAACGGAATATTTTGTGACTAAAGTTTATATTAATAGAATGTAGGATTATTTAAGGAAAGAAAATAATATAATAGAGGTAAAGGAGGAAAATCATTAAAAAAATACTAAAATCAAAATAATATAAACCATTCATTTCAACAAATAATTACACAAACATTTTTTTAGTTCTCGGTAGGGGCCTAACTTTATTGGCTCTTATTAAATTTGTAGATTTCTCGTTGGTATATTATACACTAGTTTTTTTATGGAACATATATAAAAAAAATTGATAATATTAATACTCAATGTTAAAATCTTTGGCCAAGGGCCTTGTGGTCCAGTGGCATCAAACCCTTCCTTGTATACGGGAGGTGGTGAGTTCAAGTCTCAGTAGAGGTGTTCTTCAGTAGTTTGTGAACAGATACTACGCTGTAATAGAGTCAGTAGCATTCAAAAAAAATGTTAATATCTTTGGAGTTTTTTTTGCTCATTCTCAATTTCATATTTTGACTTTCAATTATACCAAATGGATCCCTCAACTTTTAAAAACTCACCAAATTCATTCTTCAGTTAGGTATTTTGTTTACTCAACGTTAAAATGGAGAGCATTTTGGTATGTTAACATATTTTGTGCCTAATACACTCAGCAATAGTCAAGGGACCGTTTTGGAAAAAAAAACTATTTTATTTATTTCATTTATATTTTTAGACTCTTTAAAATTAGAATTTATGTAGATTTTTTTCTCACAAAAAAAGGATCATTTTAGAAAAAAAAACTTTTTATTTATTTTATTTTCATTTTTTAGACTCTATCAAATTAGAATTTCTATAATTTTTTTTTCTCTCACAAATATAAATAGTTAGAATCCACACTCCAAACCCAAAATTTTCAACTTTTCTACATATGTTTTTCCCTTTGTCTAAACATATACACATTTTTCCTCTATTTATATTAAGTTTTACAATATGTTTCGTAACTTTCATAAATACTCATATACATTTTATTTGAGTTAATTACCAAAATGGTTCATTGACTATAGTGAAATTACTAGCCATGCATATGCATGTGGGCATGAGTTACTTATGTATACATATTCGTATATGAGTACTTATATATATATATATATATATATATATATATATATACACACAC
>CM008340.1:36689007-36699170 GCA_002525835.2 Ipomoea batatas
GGTCACCACGAGTTTGAATACAGTGGGAGCTCAGGACGACCAGGCTTTGATCAGGCGATTGGTAGTGGGTTAACTACGCACCGGAATAACAAGGATGATCTAATCTCTCGCCCTCCAAAATCCCTTATCTCTTCCATTAATGCGGCTTTTATAGGCGTAGAGGGCAAAAGTTCCGTCCCTCCGGCATGACGGACGCGTGTTGCCCATGCATCGGACCTACCCTCGGACGGCACTGTCATCATACACGTGGTGACCTGGATTTGACCCTGACTGCCGGTAATGTGATCGGGAGGTCGGACAATAAAAGAGGACTCCGACCATGACTCGGACTCAAAAGGTAACGACTGGGGTCGGCTTCTTACTGCCGATCACCCAACCTTACATTCCCGGGTCGGATTCCAAAGACTAACCGGGCCCCGAAAGAAGCTCATACGGATCAAACGCCACCTTCCGTATACCGGGAGGATATTTCCTATCAAGTATCCCCCTTCAGCTCAGAATCTGAGATGTTCGGGTGAAGAATTCGAGCTGAAAAGGTACCGTTACTGATGTTGTGTGTATGCGGTGAGGTGAATGTGAATGGTGGTAAGTGATAAAACGAAGAGTCCAGACTCCCCGAGTGTCGTATCTCTCAAGGATGGCGAATGGGAACCGAATACGTGTTGGCATTTAGGAAGTTGAAAGGTAAGAGTTGCAAGAACCGTAGGGAGAGGTTTTGTTCATGGTTGGTTGAAGAGTTTGAAAGTAAAATGAGATAGAAAATACAAATAAAGGTAAAAGAAGGGGATGCATGCCAAAGTTAAGCCAAAGGATTGATTATCGTAGGTAGCTTGGAATTGGGTTTCGGGATTGAACTAGGGAGTCACGGTATTGGTACCGAGTGCCGTCACACTCAGACTCTCAATCCTCATTCGGTTGAGGCATTTTATCGAACACCTTGCCTACCACTCCTCTCTGATCTCGTCCTTTCAGACTAAGAGCGGAGATATAGATGAGTTGGGCTCGTGAGAGGCCGCTATCGTGCACTCTCTCACTTCCACTCGGTTCACTAACTATCCCGGCCGGAAATAGAAGCAAAGATTGAACAACATCATCCATACAAACATCAATCATACTCCCACAATACTCAAGATCATAAGATAAAATCTAAGCATCAACCCATAGGATAACAAGGGCACGCACACCCAAACTACACTACTCTAGCATGGAAAACATTAATAACAATAAAAGAAACAAAGCAAGAATATAAAAGATCAAACTTTATAATAAAGAAGTATGTTACCTAAGGAAAGCTTTTGATTCTACATCATCTTCTTCATCTACACTAAGCTAAGCTAATCTAAGGAGGATTATTTGTCTTCCTCCCCAAAGGGGAAGAAATTGAGAAAAGAAAACTTGATCTAAAATTATTGGGTGCCTCCTCCTCTCCTCCAAAGGTCTAAAATAATAAGCCTTATATAGGGGGAACAAAATAGGGGCAAGATAGTCAATTTTTCCCGCAGCATATTTTAGGGCTGATACAGGGCTCTCGACGCGTCGAGCCCAGAAGAAATTTTTCTGCGATCTTCCACACGCGTGGTGGTGGGCGTGGGGAGTTACTAGAATGTTTCCACGCCCCTCCACATGCGTGAGAGGCTGCGTGGGAGGCTCCTACTTCATGACTTCTTCATTTTCTGCTCAATTTCGGCCTTAAGTCCTCCTTTTGGCTGTAGAATACCTTAAAAACATCTTCCATGCTCGTGTTAGTGGTTTTGGTCACATCTGAGTCTAAATGCATGAAATCCTTATGAAATGGGTAATAAACTATACAATTCTAGCCCGTTAATGACCCCTAAAATAAGCTATTCTTGGTGCTTATCAAAGTTTCCACACTTAAATCTTGCTTGTCCTCAAGCAAGCATACTTTTCTAAACTCTAATCATATAAGCACCAAGGATAGTTCGTTCTCTCATTGTCAATTGATCAAGCGATATATGGGTGTTTGGAGTTGAGTGGGTGAAATTCCCTACACTATCTACCAAGACCACTAAACTCATGCCGACCAAACGTAAGAAATATGCTAAGGAAGTTAAGGTCTTAAGAGATGGATATAACATAAAAGTTTTGTTCACACCTTTCAAGCATGCAAGTGACAAAATGGTTTCACCTTGTATTTTCTAGGGGCCTCCAGCCGATCCGACTAGTGGGAACGATGTTCACCCCATAGCCAATTTCCAACCTAAACGCCAAAGCCCCTTTACGTTAATATAAGTGAGGGCAGGGACATGGACCGCTCAGCGCCATGGCTTGGGCGATAACTCTATTTTCTCACTTCCTAGGATAACGTCATTAGGCGACCCGACTTCACATGGAGCCCCATGCTTTTTCGAAGACAGTGCAATGGGTGCCTGAATCCTAGCGAAGTGGCTCACCTCCTCTCTATTTTTCTCATCTTTCAGGATCTCTTCGGGGTAACCGACTTCACATGGATCTCCATGCTTTTTCGAAAACGATGCAATGGTTACCCCGTATCCAAACTAGATGGCTCACCTCTGTTTTATCTCTAGGAGTGACCTTTGCTTTTTTTTTTTTTTTCTTTTCACCATATCAACCCCTCATGCCTTTTTCTAGGGAGTAGGGATTTTTTACTCTAAGCTCACTTAGGCTCACCTTTTGCCCTATGTCCTGCTAAGATTAATTCAATTTCCGGGCTTCGCAATTTTTATCTTTCTAAAACTCAAGGGGTTTACACTCCCACTTCGAGAGATTTTTGACTGAGGTCCAAACAAAATACAATGTGAAGAACATGCAAGCACACATAAAAATTTTCCAATTTTTGGGTCAAATTGTGCAAATTGGTGCAAAATGTAACTTCCAAAGCATATTTAAGACATTCATATTTGGCACAAGGTTAGGAGCCTTTCTAGATAGTATTGGCAATAACACGCCCTCTAGTTCCTATACCTTATCACTCAATTAATCAACTATTTCAAGAAACATAAATCCTTTCCACACTTAAAAGTGAACATCGTCCTCGATGTTTCCATGAGGAACGGAGGAAAAAGGATTAGGGTCTTAAAAGATTGTGCATTAAAGCATCTTTCCACACTTAAAAAGTGTGCTCTGGGCTTCAAATAGATTTTCTAAGAAATATTATACCCATTATAACAAAATCATGCGACTCATCCTCTGTGTACCAAGGTAAATTTGCTCATAAAAACTGAAAGAAAAGTTAGAATGATATACCATAAAATGCGTCTACGGCCTTATCTGCAGTTTACTGCCCATCTATTCTCTTTAAGATTGTCCGCTCATCATCCTCTTGCCTTTGGTAATTGTAAGTCTATGCCTTCGGAATATTTGTCCTGCATTTGTTAGCTCAAACGGGTGCATAGAAATAAACTTAAACCAACTAAAACAAAATAATAGCCGTAAAATAAAGTTTGCTTAAAAATGTTGGGATTATTGGCACGGCCAGACCTGGGAGACTTAGGAAAATTGGATGAAAAGAAAATAATGCACGAAAATCTGTTAGGACCTGTCCACGCGGACTCACACACGTGTAGGTCCACGTGGATCAGCACTGGAAAGATTCCACGCCTGGCACCACGTGTGTGAGCAGGCGTGGTCATCAGTGCTGATCATCTTCTTTGTCTCCTGGCTTTTGCCTTCCACGTTTGATCCGGTTTAGCTCATTCGTCATGCCTTAGCACCAAAATTACCTGCAATGTTAGCTCAAGCAAGGCTATTCTAAAAAGAAAATTGCTAATAAACAAAGGAAATTAAAAAGTAAACAAGAAATAAAGTTCTAATCTAAGGATGACGTTGGGATTGCCTCCCAAGTGCACCATGGTTTAACGTCTCCTGGCCAGACGTTGTCTGCTCTATCCTTCGAAGCACACAGATTTTGGGACCTTACCAAGCGTCCCGTGAACCCTTGCTTCAAGGAATGTCCCAAGATGTAGGACATCCTTGAATTCCCACAAGGGTAAAGGAAGAACAACATGCATGATTGGAAAAATTTTAGCCTCAAACACCCTCCTTAACTCCTCTAGGATGGTGTTCACTTCCTTTTCCTCATCCTCTCTTCTCCCCCTAAAGATCTTCTCATTTGTTTCAAACCATATCTCCTCACTCCCTTCCTCAATTTCGAGTGTGGTCAACTCTCTCCACTCAACTTTCTCCATAAGATCAAACGTGAAAATCCTATCATTTCCTACCATCTCTTCCTCACACTCCTTCTCTTCATCACCCCACTCTATTTGATTAGAAAAATCACTCACACTCTCACATGAATAGAATGAAGCATCATCCCCTTCACTCATCAACTCATTTTCACCCAAGACAAAGGATTCATCTTCCGAAAAGTTAAAGCAATCATAATCATTAGCAAACAAGATAGAATCCTTACAATCATTAATCAATATATCAAAATTTTCCATGGAATCATCCTCCTGAAATTTAAAGCAATCATAATCACATGTAATGGAAATATTAATGCAAAGGGAGTCATCCACACAAGTGTCAAGGGTGTTTTCAAAAAGAGCACAAGAATTTTCAAGAATATTAGCACAAGAAAGATTAGGAATTTTACCACATTTTGGCTCTTCATCTTCCCATATCGTCTCAATGTCATCATCCTCACTCTCCATCTCTACCTCCTTTTGATTTTCCAATTCGAAGATTGGAACTTCTTCAAGCACCGGGGCATAACAATCCTCTTTCTCTTCAACATCCACCTCTTTGCTAGCATTTTGCACTTTTTCAACCTCTTGTGCAATCCTTGGATTGGCTTCCAAAGTGGGAACGTCATCTATGATGGTGGAGTTAGCTCGGGACTCATTCATTTTCATGAGCTCCTCCATCATGGATAGCATCTCCGTTTCAACCTCTTCTAGTGGAAGTCCTTCCTCCCGGAGGGTAGCGAGATAATCTTTCAATTCGCTCTTGATTTCGGCTTTTAGATTAGCCGTATCCTCCTTGGCCATCCTCGTGAATGCATCTATTTTTGCTTTTAGAATTTCAATTTCGTCCGTGGTTGGAGGGATATAATCACAAGGGTTTGTATGGGTATTATATGGGAAAGAGGGTGGTGTTTCAAAGAAATGGGTAATATTGTTTTCTAAATGAATTTGTGATGGAGGTGGGTAGTAGGTGTTTAGGTGGGAATTGGGGAATGAATTTGACTGGGGAGTATATCTTGGGTCGATTGTTCTCATCATTTGTGCAAGCTTACTCTCTATGTTTTGGGATATTTCTTTGGAGCTTAACGAGTCAATTTCTTGAAAATTGGGTGATTGTGAAGGGCAATTTTCTTGGAAAGGTGGATGTGGTGTTTCATATGGGTGTGGGTGATGATTGTGTGTATGAAATAGATATGGGTAGGGAGGTGGTAAATGGTGATGTGGAAATGGGTAAGGGTATGGAGGTGGGTAGTGGTATGTTGGTGGACGGTAAGCATATGTAGAATGGGGGTAGTAGGGATATGGTTGGGGTGGAGTATTTTCATAAGATTGTCCTCCATGGTGTGGGTAACCATGGGGATGCATATAAGCACACATTGGTAAGCTTCAATTGATTTGATAAAGAAAATTTCCTGCACAAAGCTTAGCCAACAACAAATATTTTGCAACTAAAAGTAGTTGCAAGTGAGCACAAGATATACAAGGCAATTTAAGCTCACTTCTCAAACAAGTAACAAAAATAAGAAAACAAAATAAACAAAAAGAAAACAATTCAAGAACTCTTACAAATCTACTTCAAAAATGTCAGCACAATTCAAGAACCGTTTGCCATCCCCGGCAACGGCGCCATTTTGATATTGTGTGTATGCGGTGAGGTGAATGTGAAGGGTGGTAAGTGATAAAACGAAGAGTCAAGACTCCCCGAGTGTCGTGTCTCTCAAGGATGGCGAATGGGAACCGAATACGTGTTGGCATTTAGGAAGTTGAAAGGTAAGAGTTGCAAGAACCGTAGGGAGAGGTTTTGTTCATGGTTGGTTGAAAAGTTTGAAAGAAAAATGAGATAGAAAATACAAAAGGTAAAAGAAGGGGATGCATGCCAAAGTTAAGCCAAAGAATTAATTATCGTAGGTAGCTTGTAAGTGGGTTTCGGGATTGAACTAGGGAGTCACGGTATTGGTACCGAGTGGCGTCACACTCAGACTCTCAATCCTCATTCGGTTGAGGCATTTTATCGAACACCTTGCCTACCACTCCTCTTGGATCTCGTCCTTTCGGACTAAGAGCGGAGATATAGATGAGTTGGGCTCGTGAGAGGCCGCTATCGCGCACTCTCTCACTTCCAGTCGGTTCACTAACTATCCCAGCCGGAAATAGAAGCAAAGATTGAACAACATCATCCATACAAACATCAATCATACTCCCACAATACTCAAGATCATAAGATAAAATCTAAGCATCAATCCATAGGATAACAAGGGCACACACACCCAAACTACACTACTCTAGCATGGAAAACATTAATAACAATAAAAGAAACAAAGAAAGAATATAAAAGATCAAACTTTATAATAAAGAAGTATGTTACCTAAGGAAAGCTTTTGATTCTACATCATCATCTTCATCTACACTAAGCTAAGCTAATCTAAGGAGGAGTATTTGTCTTCCTCCCCAAAGGGGAAGAAATTGAGAAAAGAAAACTAGATCTAAAATTATTGGGTGCCTCCTCCTCTCCTCCAAAGGTCTGAAATAATGAGCCTTATATAGGGGGAACAAAATAGGGGCAAGATAGTCAACTTTCCGTTCTCTACTTGGCCATTCTCCTGGGGGTACGCTACAGATGATCGGGCAGATTTTGTGCCGACTTTCGCCAAGAAATTTTGAAAATACTTGCTTTCGAATGTTTTCCCATTATCTGTGACCAAGTGAACGGGAACTCCAAAACGAGAAATGACGTTTCTCTAGACGAAACGAGTGCACTACTGGGCCGTAATCGTTGCCAAGGGCTTGGCTTCGACCTACTTAGAGAAATAGTCGATTACGACAATCACAAATCTCTTCCGAGCTGCTAACATCGAGAAAGAGCCTATAATGTCTACCCCCTAGCGAGCAAATGGAATAGCCGTACTGACCGGCTGGTAAAAGGTCGCGGGTCGGCCTGGGATCTTTGCGAATTTCTAGCAAGGTTCACATTCTCGGACGAGCCTTTCGTAGTCCAACTGAATGGATGGCCAATAATATCCTATCAGCATGATTCTCTGAGCTAATGACCAGCTTCCCTGGTGAGCCGAGCATAATCCCGAATGTAACTCGTTCATAACGATGTCATCTTCGTACGCGTTGAGACATCTCATCAAAGGACCCCCATTTGATCTCTGATACAATTGTCCTTCAACTACTTGAAATCTTGGGGCCCGCAGCTTCACTTTTCGAGCTCGGTCTTCTTTCTCTAGTAATTTTGCGTCCAACAAGTATTCTTTTAGGTCAGAGATCCACTGGTCTTGAACAATATCAATTGGCTCAATGGTCAAAGGCTCTATGCAGGCCGCAGTTGCTTCCATGATTCTAGCGACCATGGAGATGTATTCGGGAGCTTCGTGCACGAGCTTAGACAACATATCCGCATCAACATTCTCAGTTCGCGGAATATGGACGACCTAAAAAGCTTCGAACTCCGCCAATACTGCTAAAGCTCGATCTCTGTACAGAGTTAACTTGTCTCCCTTCGTGACAAACTCTCTGGTCACTTGGCCAACTACCACTGCCGAGTCGGTGCGGGCTTGGACACGTTTGGCTCCTAGAAGTTTAGTCTGTTGCAAACCAGCTATCAAGGCCTTGTACTCTGCCTCATTGTTGGTGGGAGAGAATCGGAATAAAATGGCATAGTATATCTTGAATCCTTTGGGAGTTGTGATGACGATTCTTGCTCCCGAGCTTTTTTTCCCATTAGATCCGTCAGTGCTGACCTCCCACCATTCATTGGACTTGCTTGTACTATTATTGGTCTCGACATCCCACGCGGTGCATTCAACAACAAACTCAGCTAATGCTTGTGCCTTTACCGTAGGTTGGGGCCTATACTCTATGGCAAATTGTGTTAACATCATCGCCCATTTGACCAGCTGACCTGAGGACGTCGAAGTTCGCAGGATAGCGCCCATCGGTTGATTAGTAAGTATATGGATATTTCGGCCTTGAAAGTCGGAGCTAATCTTTTTGCTGCCGTGACCAAGGCAAACACCACCTTCTCGAGCCGAGTGTACCGAGTCTTCGGTCCCTATAATGCGTGGCTGACATAATAGACGCGCCTTTGCACTCTCTCACCATCAACTCGGCAAAGAACCGCGTTGACAGCCCGATCTGATACTGCTAAGTACACATCAAGGTCTTCTCCCGACTCAGGTTTAGACAAGACAATTAGGGATGCTAAATATTCCTTGAGGTCTTCAAAGGCGGCTCGACTTTCTTCATCCCACGTGAAACCAGTAGACTTTTTAAGGATCTTGAAAACTGGATGAGCTCGATCAGCTAGCTTTGAAAGGAAACGGCTAAGCGCTGCCAATCGGCCTATGAGTTGTTGCACCTCCCTTATGCTGGTCGGGGGCCGCATATCTAGGATCGCTTTTATCTTAGTTGGGTTTGGTTCTATGCCTCTTTTGGTCATCTTGTACCTGAGAAATTTTCCCGTTTGAAAGGCGAATGTGCACTTCTTTGGGTTCAATCGCAAGCGATGACTCCTCATAATCTCAAAACAGTCCCGGAGATGACCGGCATGGTCAGATTGGCTGATACTCTTTACCAACATATCGTCGATGTAGGCTTCCATCAACTTCCCCAAGAGTTCTCTGAATACGGCATTGATCATCCTCTGATAAGTAGCCCCTGCGTTCTTTAACCCGAACGACATTACACGATAACAGTACAACCCGTTGGGGGTGACGAAGACGGTTTTTTCATCATCATGCTCGGACATCATTATTTGGTGGTATCCCTTGAATGCTTCCATGAAACTCATCAACTCTGCTCCAGTGGTCTCATCGACCATCTGGTGTATACTCGGGAGCGGGTAAGGGTCTAAAGGGCATGCACGATTCATGTTGGTGTAGTCAATGCATATGCGCCAGGCCAGTGGCTTGGGCACCAAGACCACATTCGCGACCCACTCTGGATATACGACCTGTCGTATGTGCCCGACCTTCAATAAGGCTTTGGCATCCGCCTTCACAAATTCCCGCCTGTCAGAGGACATGTGTCTTTGCGTTTGTTTTACCGGTTTGAAGGTCGGAATAGTAGATAACCGATAGCAAATCACAGTCCTATCAATCCTCGGCATATCCTCAGGTCCCCAAGCGAAAATATCAGCATACTCGCGCAGCACCGCTAGAATCGAGTTCTTGAGGTAGGGACAAAGAGCCGCTCCGATCTTAACACATTTCTCTGGGCAAAACTCTATCAATGGGATTTCCTCAATGGCTTTCGAAGGTTCCATGTAACACCCCCAATTCTAAACAGGAAGAATTAAGTAAAAAGGGACAAATTTTAGAAAGTTCAACGCAGAAATTGAGTGACAAAAGAACTTAATTGGGGTGTAACCGCCACATTTGAGTCAACATGATCCCAAATAGTAGAACATCCCAACCAATCCAAAACATAAGTCTAATACCCAATATACAAATATCTAACATATGCACCAGCACCCAAGAGTTTACTAATAAGTACTCAACCCAAAAAAAAAAATACAAGTCTTGACATAATAAGAACTAAGGAGCTAAACTAGCAAAAGGTCGATATCGCGCCCTCAACCAAGCAGACAAACAAACTACTCCAGACTTGAAAACATTACTAAAACGTTAGCGAAAATGCTAAATAAAATCCTACTCCAATCCGTAAAATAAGTGCATTTATAGTTTTCTAAAAATAGATATACTTGATAATAGGTTTTGGTACCTTAAGTACCACACACGCTACTTATCAAACTCTACAACGTAAAGTCCAATAGGCTTGACTCAAAACGAGAATGGAGGTTTAGTAAAAGAGGTTTAAAGTATGGTAAGTAGCACCCTACTCCCAAGGATTACCATAGTAAAGAAGAAAATATTCATAGCACCTATTTTCCTTTGCAATCTCACTTCATATAAGTATAGTATTTGAAAACATAAGGAAATTCATATAGTTATGGAGGAGTATGCTATTTACTTTCTCAAAACATTATCCATATCAAGA
>CM008340.1:36769524-36781815 GCA_002525835.2 Ipomoea batatas
ATTGAGTTCAAATTTATTGGATTTTGTCTCTAACTATTGAAAAATTGTTTGTTACTTTTAGTCCTACTATGTCCGATAGAGATGTGTAAATTTAAGTAAAAAATTGGTTAATTGAAAAAAAAATTAGTTCGATGAATAACTCGAGATTTTTTAGACATTTAGTTATTAGTATTTGGTTCTATCAAAAACATCAATTAATTGAATTGGCTGATTTTACGAGTGTGTATTGATTTATAAAAAAAATTAATTCGGTGAGTGATTTTGTTATAATATTACTCCGTATTAATTGTGGACATGAGTAGATTGTGTAAGAGTTGGAACAGTTGTCATTATTGATTTTCGTTATACTGATCGAATGTTGGAATGAAAATTTCTATCGTTACAATATTACACGTCACTTTTCCTTTCTTACTCCCAAATCGGGTTATTTTTTCCTTTCTTACTCCCAAATCGGGTTATTTTCTATCGGAGAGGCTAAAAGGGAATCAGTTACAACACGATTGTTCAAGTTGACTATATTTACATAATTGTATTTAGTTTATATGCTTTTGGATATTATTTGATATGGAATATGTTTATGCCTAAAATATATGATATATTCGAATTCATACCATTTTACATGCATATTCATAGTAGTTTTATATATACATATTTTTCTAATAAAACAATAAAAAAAAGATGCAAATATTCTATCGTATGTATAAATATATTTTTCGAAAACAAATTATTTTGAAATATACATAAGTTTTTCAAAAAAAAAAAAAAAAAAAAAAGGAGAATACATCCTTATTGCTATCACTGTTGCCGGTGATGCTAGCTAGGTCTAGGATGCCACTCATTCCGATGGGTGTTGAGTGGCGCAGGTAAGTGGCGGTGATGGCGGCGTTGGCCATCTCGACAGCACTCTTAAGTGAGGTTGCCACTACCGTTCATGATATTCCAAATCAAGGAGGTTGTGGTGATGGTGGATGCGCGGTTCTCCGGTGGAGGGAGGCGGCGGCGGCAGTCGTCGTTGTCGCCATTTGCTTCGTCGAAATCGCAGGAAGCCACGTCGTCTTCTCTCTAAGCACTACGCCACAAAGCTGAGAAAAAGGATTTTTACCTTTCTTTTACGCAAATTTTACTATGGGCCTTGGTCCACAATGCATGGTAGTTCATACATCAAAACGACGTCGTTTTGATTAATGAAAAGAAACGGCACCCATTCCACGCCGTTCCGCAAAAAGTAACTCTGTGTGTATAACATATTCAGTTTCATTTTATATACACTGCAGTTTCCTTCAAACACAATTATAGTTTTTTTCGATATAACTACAATTTCATTCGACATTATACTCTCAAATATGTGAAATTGTTATTCAGTTTCATTTTATATACACTATAGTTTTATTACAATACAGCTACAGTATCATTTCGATACAACTACAGTTTCATTGGACAATATACACTCAAATATGTGAAACTGTTATTCAGTTTCATTATACACTATAGTTTCTTTTCAACACAACTACAGTTTCTTTTCGATATAACTATAGTTTCATTCAACATTCTACACTTAAATATGTGAAATCAGTTCATTTTAAATACACTGTAATTTTATTTCAACACAGTATCATTTTGATATAACTACAGTTTCATTTGATAATATAAAAACAAATGTGATGCAGTATCATTTGAGATGAACTGTAATTTCATTTACGGAGCTCCGTTAAGATGTGTCGACAATTGTTTCTTTACTTAAATAAATGATGTCGTTTTTGGACCATGGTCTATGGTATACAAAGCTTTGTGAACCATAGTCCACGATATAACAACAGTTCTTTTATTGTTTTGACCTAAGTTTGGGCCATTTGGCCCAAATTTAGTAATACTAAAAAAAGGCTTGGACTTTTAAATACTTTGGGCTTGTCACTCTTAAAATCATATTCTTTCATGTTATTATTATTATTTTTTGGGCTTGCAATTTGGTTTGTTCAAGAATTGAAATTATATTGTTTAATTTTTTAAAATTATTATTTGAATTATATTACTGAATATGCTCATATATTAAATTATTATTTTGTGCAATTTATTTGGATTATATGATTTTATGAGTTCCTATGTATATTATGTCATATTAGCATAATATATAGTTTTGATTATGCAGATTATAAATTATACTTTAGAAGTGGACCCTCGAGTTTAGCCAGACTTAGTATACATAGATATTTTTGACAAACTATAGATCATGGCTGCTATCACCAAACGTGAATTTACCAAGCTTACGGGAACCATTATTTAACATGGGTTCTTGATGTTGAGATTTATCTCACATCTACGGAACTTGAATACATGGTCATTGAGAAGTCGACGAGCGATGCAGCCTAAAAAGCCAAAGCCCTAATTTTCTTATGCCACCATCTAAACCCCAACTTGAAAAATGAATACCTCACTAAAAAAGACCCTGTCTTATGGAAATCTCTCGAGAATCGTTTTGACTAGCAAATATCACTAGCCCTTCCTCAGACACAATTTGACTAGCTTAACTCGAGATTTCAAGATTTTAAACTAGTGACTAATTGCCAAAGACCTTGTGGTCAAGTGGCACCTGTTGTATACTCCCATGTGGAAGGGAGTGGGTTCGAGCCTCTGTGGACAGATACTACATTGTAAGTATGCAAACTTTGGTAAAGTTTTGGTTAACTGACCGAACAGACAAAGTTTGGTTAACTGTTTTTTAACCAAACATTTTCGGTTCGATTAGTGGTTAAAGGTTTTTAAAAATTTCTGTTAACGGTTAATTCGATTCAAAACTTCGGTTAACCGAAATTTTATATATATATATATATATATATATAATGTAAAATGCCTATAAATTTGTAGTGTTGTTATGGTATTATTTGTGTATATTTTCTTATAGAGTTAATTCCACTTTTGGTCCTAGATTTATAGGTGACAATCCACTTTTAGTCCCTTTTTATTACAACATCCACTTTTGGTCCTAGTATTATTGTGGCATGACCAATTTTGGTCATTTATCAACAAATTAGTTTAAATATCGTTAAATACAATGACATTTCGGTCTTCAATTATGAATGTTTTTAAAAAAATAAACATAAAAAATATAGCGGTTCAACCTACTTTATATAAAAGAGATTGAAATGTCTTTGTATTTAACGATATTTCAACGATTTTGTTGCTGGAGGACTAAAATTGGTCATGCCACAATAATACTAGGACCAAAAGTGGATGTTTTAATAAAAAAGCACTAAAAGTGGATTGTCACTTATAAATCTAGGACCAAAAATGGAATTAATTCTTTTGTTATAGATTTATTATTATATGTATTATTTTAACTGGATTTATTATTATTATTATTATTATTATTATTATTATTATTATTATTATTATTATAATTATTATTATTATTATTATTATTATTATTATTATTATTATTATTATTATTATTATTATTATAGGTGGTATTTTTAGGATTTAAAACTTTAGCTTAACCTTTTCAAAAAAAAAAAACTTTAGCTTAAAAAACATCTTAGAGTTTCAAATTAGAGTTTTCCTCTCGCTCCCTTCGCGAGTATTCTAGGGTTTTTTAGGGCTTTACGTTTTGCCGCCAGTCACTGGTGGGTGTGTCTTATTCACTGATGGCAACGTCAAACATTGCAAGCCGATGTGCAAACTTAACGTTAGCTGATGTTGAGGATGATGATCTTGCCATGCAAGTCCCGAATGTTCCTGCTGATCAGACAGATGACGATGGCTTTTACTACGCGGTGTGCCGGATAGTTACGGAGAAGCCGATTCGATTTGCCTTCTTCTAGGAGACCATGGCTGGGGTTTGGAGGCCAACTTTTGGCGTCACCATGCAGCAGCTTCAGCCCCATAGATTCTTGGTCCGGTTTTACAATGAGCTTGATATTGATCGTGTTCTTACTGACGGCCCATGGACTTTCGAGCAATGCTTACTGATTATGCAGAGGTTGCAGCCGGGGATGGATCCGGAACGGATGGTGTTGCAGCAGGTAGAGTTTTGGGTACAGATCCATTCTTTACCTATTGGTTTCCGGTCTGAGATGGTGGTGTCTGCCATAGGATCCTTCTTGGGTACTTTGATTCATACTGATCAGAAGAACTGGGATGGTTCTATGCGGCTGTTCTATAGAGTTCGCGTGGCGATTGATATATCGAAACCATTGAAGAAGCAGATGAAGCTAAAAAAGGACAATGGAACTTGGGCGTTCATTGATTTTCGATACGAACGTTTACCCACTCTTTTGTTTCTTCTGTGGGGTAATTGGGCATGGGGATCGGTACTGTCCGAAGATTACTACTGTGCTGGATCGGAAGGCGGAGAAGCCCTTTGGGGCATGGCTGCGAGCCGGTGGTAAAAGGTCTGCACCTTCGTCTGGCCAGCGATGGGTGGCACCGGAGTCGAACAGTGATAGGGAAGGGTGGCAATCGCCGGCAATGGAAGTAGGGGTGGGTGGGATGAATGTTGCAGCTGGGGAGAAAGGAAAAAGTCCTTTGTTTGAGTCTGGAACGATAGTTCCACATACTGAGGAAAACCAAGCCATAATTCCAATTGTGGTTTTGAGTGAACAGAAACGAAAACGGACTGATGAGGGGGTTTCAGAGCAGGCTACGGAGATCACAAGAATGGACTGCGAAGAGGAGGTGTCAAAAAATGGTTTGGAGGCGGGTCATGCGACGCAGACCCGCCTAGGATTATGAGTCTCCTATCATGGAATTGCCGGGGGCTTGGCAACCCGACGGCAATTCACGTACTTGCAGACCTAGTCCGTGCTAAGCGGCCGAGTGTGGTCTTTTTGATGGAGACTTTTGTAGATAATCAGCGTATGGAATTCATCCGTGTGCACTTGGGATTTGATAACCTGTTCACTATTGACGCTGTTGGTCATAGGGGTGGACTAGCTCTTTTATGGACAAGCTCAGTTGATCTTACTGTTACTGGGTGTTCTTCTCACCATATTGACACGAAAATTGCACTAGATGCCGGCATCCCACAGTGGCGCTTCACAGGTTATTATGGGTATCCGGAGCGGCATAGGCGTCGTGAAGCGTGGTAGATGCTTAGAATGCTGGCTTCACAGTCCGATCTTCCTTGGGTAATAATGGGCGACTACAATGACCTTATGGATCAATCGGAGAAACGTGGCCGGGCCCCTCACCCGGTCTGGTTGATCAATGGTTTCAAAGAAGCGGTGGTAGATTGTGGGCTGTAAGATCTCCCTTTTAGTGGAAATCAATTTACCTGGGAGAGGTCTAGGGGTACTAGTAACATGATCGAGGAGAAACTAGACCGCATCTTGTGTACTGGTGATTGGCTGAGTCTGTTTGATGGAGCAACTGCTAGTTTGATAATGTGTCCGTACAGTGATCATTTACCGCTGATACTTATTCCCCGGGTGGTACAGCGTTTTTGTCGACGGAAGCAGTTCTTGTTTGATAATATGTGGTTACGGGAGGATAAGTGCCGTGAGATTGTTGCGCAAAGTTGGTGCCGTTCTGTCGGCCGTGATACGCTCTTCAGAATAAAAAGTTGTGCAAAGGACATTTGGAGGTGGGGCCGAAACTACAATAAAGATTTTCAGCGTAAGATTGAAAATTGTAAGGCACGTCTGGAGGGTTTACGTAACCGACGTGATGCTGATGGATTGGAGGAGTATTCATGTGTTGAGAAAGACATCCTGAATCTACTTGAACGACAACATATTTATTGGAAGCAGCGTGCGAATGAGCACTGGTATAAGGGAGGAGACGTCAATAGTAAGTACTTCTATAACTCGGTGAAATCTAGACGTCGTAAAAATAAGATTAATAAATTAATGACTGATGATGGACAATGGGTGGAAACTGAAGATGAAATTGGCAATGTATTAGACTATTTTGGAAAGCTTTTCACGTCTGAGAGTGGTGATATGCATGAAGTGATTGACACTATTGCTCAAATGGTAATGCCACAAGATAATGAGCAGTTGACACGCATGGTAAGTATGGAGGAGGTGAGGGCCGCAGTATTCCAGATGCATCTGGATAAATCCCCGGGGCCGGATGGTTTTGGTCCGGGCTTCTTTCAGCAATATTGGGATATTGTGGGAGGGGAAGTGACTTCCTTTTGCAGAGATTTTGTTCACACTGCGAGGCTGCCCGAGAGAGCAAATGACACGTTCATTGTGTTAATTCCTAAAAAGGTTAGTCCAGAAACTATGAAGGATCTACGACCAATCGCATTGTGCAATGTGGTTTACAAAATTGCGGCGAAAGTGTGCGCGAATAGGCTAAAGTCGTTACTCCATAAAATTATTTCCCATGCACAGAGTGCGTTCGTCCCAGGGCGTCTGATTTCGGATAACATTATGCTAGCTTATGAGGTTTATCATTACTTGAAGCGTAAATCTCAAGGTCGTGAGGGTGTTGTTGCTTTGAAAATAGACATGAGCAAGGCATATGACAGAGTTGAGTGGCATTTTCTTGAGGCTGTAATGTTAAAAATGGGGTTTGACCGGCACTGGGTAGATATTCTGCTTGAGTCTGTATCATCTGTTCGGTACCACGTTTTGTTTGAGCAACGCCAATTAGGTTCTGTAATTCCAGGTAGGGGTCTCCGTCAAGGAGATCCGCTATCTCCATACTTGTTCTTGCTGGTAACTCAAGGCTTGAGCAGGTTGATTGAGAGGAACATGGCGATGGGCAGGTTGCACGGTGTAGTTGTTGCGAGGGGAGCTCCTTCGATCTCCCATCTCCTCTTCGCAGATGACTGCTTCTTGTTCATGCGGGCGAATACACTAGAGACCGAGCAAATGAGGTACATACTAGACTCTTATTCTATAGCATCCGGCCAACACATAAATTATGACAAATCCGTAGTGTGTTTTAGTGTACATGTATCCCAGAGCGTGAGGAATGATGTTATCGATATCCTTGGGGTGGTTGAGGGTGACACGAGTGGCAAATATTTGGGTCTGCCATCTCTTGTTGGTAGGAGGAAAAAGGCTATCTTGGGTTTTCTCAAGGACAAAGTTCTATCCAGAATCCGAAGTTGGAATGCGAAATTCCTAAGTCGAGCGGGTAGGGAGGTTCTCCTGAAGAATGTTCTTCAGGCAATGCCAGCTTATGCAATGATGGTCTTCTTGCTGCCTTTGGGTTTGTGTCGGGAGATTGAAGTTATTATGAATCAATATTGGTGGACAGGTCAGGTGGGAACAGGAAGAGGAATACGATGGCGATCTTGGGAGGGCTTGTGTCTACCTAAGGCTAACGGTGGCATGGGTTTCCGTAGGTTACATAAAATGAATAAAGCTTTACTTGGGAAGCAAGCTTGGAGACTAATCACTATGCCTTCATCTCTTGTTGCTCGTGTCTATAAGGCACGATATTACCCGCGATGTGTTTTTTTTTATTGGAAAGAGGGTAGCAATCCCTCGTATATTTGGAAGGGAATGATGGAGGTACAGGATATTCTCAAACGAGGGTGCCGGCGGAGTGTTGGCGATGGTATGGATACTTTGATTGATTTGGATCCTTGGTTGCTTGAGGATGAGAATCCATATGTCCAGACAGCATTGCATGAGTCATTGTGTGGAGCACCAGTCTCATATTTACTGAATGGTCAAGGTACGGGGTGGGACGTAGATTGTGTGAAGGATATTTTTAACCATCGTGATACTAATTTGATTTTGAACATTCCTATCAGTAAACGGAAGCCACGGGATCGATGGGTCTGGAATTGGAGCCCAAGAGGAGACTATACGGTTAAAAGTTACTACAAATCCCTTACCATGGTAGATGCAGACAGTCGGCCTTGGCATAGGATTTGGAATTTACATATCCCACCCAAGGTGAAGAGTTTTTGCTGGCAATTAGCTTCTTCGTATCTCCCAACCAGGGATGCTTTATTAGCAAAACATGTTCCATGTTCATTAATGTGTCACATGTGCAGGGAGGAGGATGAGTCTGCCACACACTTGTTTGCTAGCTGTCGTGAAGTATGGCACGCCTGGGCAGTGTTGGGATTGCCAAGTTTAACAGGTTTTGTTGCTATGAATATTAGTGAGTGGTTCTTTAATGCTCTTAAGGTCCTAAATGATGATTTTCTTATTAAGTTTGCAATGTTATGTTGGGCCATATGGAGTAGCAGAAACGATTTTGTGTGGAGGGGAGTGCTTTTTGATTTCCATTCAACAATTCAAAGGGCCTTCTCTTTTCTGGAAAATTGGAGCAGTGCGAATGAGGTTCATCACCAAGCTGCTTCCCATGTTTTACAAATTCATTGGAACAAACCGTCACTAGGCCGCATCAAACTGAATACTAATGTCGCTATTAGTGCAACTAATAATGCTATGGGGCTTGGGTGGATATTACGAGATGATGAGGGAAGGTTTTTAGCTGCGAAGAATGTGTGTACTCCTGGGAATTACATGGTTAAAGAGGCCGAGGCTTTAAGTTTACGGGAAGCTCTAAGCTGGTTGAAGGATACGGGTATGGGAAACGTTGATGTTGAAATGGATTCCCAGGTTGTTTATCATGCTTTAAAAACTCTTCCTTTTTACTCTGCTTTTGGTAGTTTGTTAGATGATATTCGAGAGTTAGCATCTGAGATTGATGGTGTTGAGTTCTTTTTTATAAAGCGATCTGCGAATTGTGTCGCCCACTCTGTTGCTAGGGAGGCCTTTTCTGAGTCAGGTTGCGGGGAATGGTTTGATATTCCCCCATATTTCCTTGTTGACATCCTTGATCATGATATAATGCATTAATCCTTTATTCTCAAAAAAAACTTTAGCTTAAAATATTTCGGTTAACCGACCGATTAATCGAAAAACAAAAACTTCGGTTCGGTTAATTTGGTAATACAAAGTATGGTTTGGTTAATGGTTAAAATTTTAAAAACTTCATTAACCGTTCGCCCTACTAATTATAATTCAGGTTTACACAAAATTGTATCCCAACTTAAGTTATGTAAGTAGGATGTTTCTAACACAGACTTGATTGAAAAAAATATTGTCTACTTTTATGCGAATAACCTTATACTCCAGCAACAGTACAAGGCAAAGAATTATGCGAGACATTCTGAGCTGATTTATGCCCTCCTGGTAACTGAAAATCACAACTAGCTCTACACTAGTACCCGAAGCGCACAATGTAGCCCAGTCAAGCAACACCAGGAGCAGTCAAGGGCAAGGTTGCAGGATTGAAGGCACCAACAACTCTCAAAACCAAAATAGGTAGCCAAATTATCAAGCTCGTCGAGGACAACCGCATTCATCCAACTATAACTCTAGCTAGCAACAAGCATGCTTCAAGTGTGGGCGTCAAGGCTATTGGTCCCATACGTGCTGCACCCCGAAACATTTAGTCAATGCCTATTAGCAGGTCCAAAAACGAGATAATGAGCAACGCAAGAATGAATCTAACAGCGTTGTATTGCCTGAAGCAAACACTCTCGTTAATGATGATGATGGCCCGCTGAAATATGAGCTCGAGGATTTTAGTGATCAAGCATGATTATCATTGTTTTTAGATCTTGGATGTTTGTTGAACAATTTTCTATTTTTGGATATGTTTTATCGTAGCAATCATTCAACGTTTTTCGTATTAATATTCTTTTTGAATAATCATTTTTATGAATAATCTCTGAATTTTCCCTCTCCTTTGCGTTGTATTGATGCTTATCCATTTAATTATGGAAGATGTTTTCAACGCTATGCCTAGTAGATAGTGCAACCACGCATAATATCCTGATGGATAGAAGATCTTTCCAAATGTTTAATTAATAAACACAAGGGCAATATTTCTATTATTGCAGACGATAAGGTTTCCTTTGTGGGCTCTGGTAGAGCTTCACTATTACTCCCTCAATATAAAGACATTAAGTTAATTGGTTTTCATGACTAAACCGCAAAACTCTTCATAACTTAGAATATCATATCATAATCCAATTTGTTAACGACAGAAAACAGGAAGCGAAATAACTTGCCTCTTTTTCATCAAAATTATACTATTCCTATATTTGACCCTTAAGGTTCGTGTGTTGCACTTATTTTAAACAAAAATTCAAGGACTTACATTCTTTTAACATCGAGCATTAAGGTAGAGCATCAAATACCTTATGTCCACACCCAATATTTTTTTTGGGTGTAACCTAAGGTCTCCACCGTCAAACACAGTGGCTAACCCTCACTGGATTGTAAGCACCTCGACCCAAAGCCAAGGATTGAACCCTTGACCTTTGGTTAAGGATGAATGAGTCATTTCCACTCAACCACACCCTGCAGGTTTGTCCACAGTCCACACCCAATATGGTTTAACTGAATCCTTGATTAAACAAGTATAATTGATTGCTATATATACCATTATTTCAAAAGTCCAGTTTACTGGTTATTTGTTGGGGAAATGTAGTATCGCATGTTGTAGGTTTAATTTAACTCTAGCCCACTACGTATCATTATTTCCCCTTATACCTAATATGTGGTTTCAAATCAAACATTTCACAATCTGTGTGCAGTCCATTATACTATATCACCACCGTGGCGTATCTCTAGGGGCTATCAAATGCATATTGGTTATAAGCCTCTTTTTGTTGTCTAAATAATTAGAGCCCTTGAAAGGAGATCAATAGATACGCTAATTGCATACTTTATGAAGATCGATTCACAACATTAGGGGGAGTTTGGGGAGATATGATCAAATTTAATGGAATGCCGAGAAATTTCATGGAATGAAAGGATAATTTAAACCCACTTACCAATATGCCAATTGATTATACTAATCATAAAAAGAGTGACTAGGTATCATATACATTCTCAAATTGGACCATATATATCCACTGAAGCTGCTTGGCACCAAAATTGTGGGAGACCCGTCAGTGTAGAAAAAACAAGAATCCACAATAACTAGATCTAGTAAAGAATTTTCGTCGCTCTTCAAAAATCTTAAAAATTTATATGTGTAAAACGTTTGTCCAGAAGATGAAAAAACCTAGTAAATTTATATGTACACCAAATAATCACAATACTGTGATACGGAATAACCAGATATGAATATCTTTAGAAAATGGCTAAAATCTGATTGACTTATAAATTAATATGACATTTATATATATGTGAAAGAAATTTATGAAAATGTTATAGTTGTCGACAACACAATTGTCTTCAAAATTGCTCATATTATATGACAATCTGGATCTAAAGCTAGGCGCCAGAAGCACCCTGATTGATTAATGTATAAAAGGAGCAATTAAGGCATATATAAATCAGCTCGCTAATAAATGTATTCTCTTTATAACATGTACACCATTGAAATGTTTACCCTGTAGGTTACAAATGTGTGTTTGTACGAAAGAGAAAAAAAATGATGAGGTAGTGTGATGTAAAGCAAGTTTGTAGCCTAAGGGTTTACGCAGAGACTCAGAATTGATTTTAATCAAGTATACTCTCCCATAATAGACGTCATTAAGTTCCGCTACATAATTGGTAGAATAATAAATTTAGATATGCAATTGATGAAAGACATGACTATATAATTATGGGTCATTAGACACTAGTTTTTTTTGGGATAACTCTTTGATGGATTTATAAGTCTCAGTCTGAAAGAAAATAAAAATCACAACATGTTTGCTTTTGAATTAAATACAAAGGTTTTACTTAATTTGAAATATTAAAGTAATTGACTAAGTAATTTCCTTCTAAAGTAGGAATATATAATAATGAATATGTGCCATTATGTGCTTATTAAATAGTTGCTAATGGAGTTATTTAATTATTATCTCCATCAACGTTGATTACATAACTATTATTGAAATACATAAAGAGCTTGTGATATTTATCGAAACACAGAGTTTAAAATAAAAGACTTAGAAAATCAAATATTATCTTGACCAATAGATCGAGTATTTCCTTGAAAGGAATTTATACACCAGTTAGCCTATCTTGAAAAATGTCTTTGACGCATTTTATATGGATAAGTACAATTTATTTATCACAGTAATGATTTCTAATATCTTAGAGAAGAAGATAAGGAACCATTTTTTAACCAAAAGAGGATGATGAGGATGTGTTGTAAAAGTCCATTACTTATTTATAATTGGAGCACTACTTTATGACCAGAGATTTAATAACCGCACTAGGTCTTATATTATATTTGAGATGGAATTGCTAGTAGCATTTAATGTTCCTTTTTGCAACTAATATTGGAATAATGTTTAAACATATCCTCACATATCTTCGAATTACAAAAGATTTTGACGTTTATGAGAAAAATCAATGTATATTTTTATAGGTT
>CM008340.1:36782433-36793998 GCA_002525835.2 Ipomoea batatas
TAATTTAATACAGTAAAAGACAAATTGTGATTAGCATATTTTGTAAATTTAATCCTTTTTATTCCCATACTGAAGCTACTGCAATAATGGATCGTATTTTGGATAGGAATTCATATATTATGAAATTGACATATTATACATAAATGGACAAAAATATCCTCACGAATTACACATTTCGACATGTTTTAGCGGAGGGGTGATTGTCGTGATCAATTTTAACACGAAAATAATAGTCATTGATGAAAATTAATAGTAATTAAACATGTGGACAAAAAATATCACTTTGCTAATATTCATAGGGCAAATTTAATATTTTTTCTAAATTAAATTACAACATGCACGTCACAGGGCGTCCTTTGGCGCCGTCCTTATTTCAGCAGCAGGGGAGTTCATCGCAGCATGTGCAGGTCCATTATCGAGCTGTTTGACTCCATTAATGGCCGAGGCGTTAGCTTCAAAGGAGGCCCTCTCGTGGTTACGCGACAAGGGCATTTCCACAGTTGCAGTCTACACCGATTGTTCCCAGCTCCGGACGTATCTAACCAAGGAGGATACCATTCGCTCACATGAAGGATTTGCCATTGAGGCTACCAGGGCTTTGTTTTCTTCGTTTAATTCTTGTGTGGTTAATTTTGTTCCGAGATCAGCAAATGTCATAGCACATACTCTTGCGGCTACAGCCTATTCGCAGATTAGTACTATGTACTGGGACTCCGTCCCCCCAAACTCTATTTCTGCTCTTTTTGATTAATCAAGTTGGTTTGTTGCTTTCAAAAAAAAAAAAAAAAAAAATTACAACATGCACGTAATTTTGCACACATGTGAATTATCTTATGGGAGACAAAAAGTAGACATAATTTTTTAACATCAAGGCAAAACAAATTTATAAAAATCTATATATACACGTACTTTCATGGATTCTATCTTTGTCAAATGTCTATTATACCCTCAAGGACTATGTTCTTGTTTTGTTTTTTAATATCTTGTGAATTAATAGTCCGTAATTATTAGATATTGTAATCATGCTATAAATTTTTAAGTATTCTTTGCTCAAATTGCTCAAAAGGTTGAATCCCCAACTCCAAGGGCCCCACGTTCTGATCCAACAAAACATTTGAGAGGATATAAACCATGGTAGCTCAACTGAACACATGGCCCCTCACTTTGAGAGATTGACCCCACATTGCCATATTAAAGGAAGCAAATTCTAATACAAATTATATGTAACCTGGTTGAACGCAGCCAACGCAATCTACTGTCACGTATTTAATAGATGTACATATGTATGAACTATAAAATTTAAAAAAAAAAAGAGAGAGAGAGAGAGAGAGAGAGAGAGAGAGAATTATTTATTTTATAATAAATATATGAATTATACGTCTATGTACATAATTTTGAATTTTTGATCTGTAAAGTGATATTTTTCGCACACCTTTCATCAATTGAGGTAAGACACAAAGTATATTCACTAGAAATGATTTGACGACTAACAAAATCGAGCTAAATATGGATCTCACGTTGATTTTAACCACCAGCATTACAAATATTGAAGATAGTATTGGAAAGTATTTAAGTCATTTCAAATCTATAGTATTACAATATTATAATATCAAGTCAAATGTACATCAATAAGCAACGATAGTGAATTTTAAGCACACAACAAAACCATTGTCAATTATAAAAATAAAATAGATAAATTCTCCCAAAGTGAAAATGATGACTATATATGTAAATAAAAAACAATAATATTTTTACAAATCAAATGATAAGTCAACTTTATTATTTATAAAGAGTTAATTTTATGTATGGTCTATCGATTATTTACATTTATCTATTTTTATTATCCATGATTTTGAGCAAATATCAATTTTAGTCCCACGATTATTATGTAAAATGACAATTTTGGTCCACATGTTTAATTTCTACCAATTTTGATTCCATGACTATTATTTTAGTACCAATTTTCATTTGTGACTATTGTTTTAGTGCCAAAATTCATCGGATGGTCACCTATCCGTTTAAAACGCGCAAAAATCATAAATTATTAAGGGTATGTTTATCATTTTCAACTTAGTATCCCAATTTGAACTTGAATAAATGGATTTAAGTCCTAAGATCGATCAAAATTTATAATTTTTCTCTTCATTTTACCTTAATTTGAGGAGGAGAACTGTGAATTGTGATCGATCTTAGGGCTTAAATATCTTTATTCATGCTCAAATTGGGATATTGAGTTGAAAATGACGAAAATACCTTTAAAATTTTTAGATTTCAGCACGTTTTAAACAGATGGTGATCGGCGAGATGAATTTTGACACTAAAACAATAATCGCGGGACCAAAATTGGTACTGAAATAATAGTCGTACGTGAGACTAAAATTGGTAGAAATTAAACATGTGGACCAAAATTGTCATTTTGCTAATAGTCGTGGGACCAAAATTTGTATTTGCTCCATGACTTTCAATTGGACCATAATGGTCTCTTGACTATTTATCTTTACCAATTTTCATTGACTTTTAATTTGACCATAAATAGTTCATTGGCTATTGATCTTGTTCCAATTTTGATTACACAGTTAAATATCAATTTAGTAAACATTAAATTTAAGGGTAATAATGTAACATTTTGGTCATTCACATTCCTATTAATGATGAACCTAATGTATTAAGTTTATGAGCCAAATTTGCCCATCTCAACAACAAGCTAATTTTTACATTATTACCTTAAATTTAATGTTTATTGAAGGGATATTTAACTAGAGGACCAAATTTTGAACAAAATTAATAGAAAATAAACTATTTATGATCAAATTGAAAGTTAGTGATGAAAAGTAATAAAAGTCAATACTCAATGGACTATTTATAGTCTAATTGAAAGTTAGAGATAAAAATTATTAAATGTCAATAATCAAAAAATCATTCATAGAATTAACTCTTTTTTCTTTCTTTCTTTTTTTGGTAAATTCATCGGGTCTTTCTCCCCCGTTTAGCTCTATTTATAAACATCACTATTATTTTTAATTTATAATAGTCATTTTTTAAAAACACTCATGATTCTTAACAAAATAATGCGTTCTATATTTATAATGTCCCCACCGTCGGGGAGTTGCAACACACTACATGGTAGTTGGTAATAATACTTAAATATAATTAAAGTTGATAATCCTAACTGAAATATAATTAAAGTTGATAATCTTGAATCCTTAATTAAATTTTTATTTTGCCAAATAATTGGAGGTTTAAAATTATTATGTTAAGTATTTCAAAAAAAATTATTATGTTAAGAAAAATGAAATCAAGAGATCAAGAACATAAAACGAAAACAAAGAGTTTGCATGGTTCGGCCGAGAGCTTACGTCTTGCCGTCTAGGGAGGGATTGAGATTTTTATTTTCCTAAATTTTCATTTAAATGAGCTTGCCACATTCATTTCATTACATTTCCAAGGTAAAAAGAGGAACAACGCTTCTTAATTTCTTTTACATAACTTGATTACATCACCATTTGATGAGGAGTATATATGAAATTTAGTCTATTATTTTGTTGGAGTTTGTTCATTCCTGATTGTCTATGGTGGAGTGCAAGTTTTGCCAAATAATTGGAGGAAATATAATTAAAGTGGATAATCTTTAACCCTCCATTATATTTTTATTTTAACTATGCCATTATTTTCTTTGGACCTACCACAAAAATTAGTTTATTTGTTCACTTCAGTATTGTCTTGTAATAGTAGAAAATGTGAAGACTAAGATTCAATATTTTGGTAACGTACATTTAACAATAATAATTTCTTCAACGGCAATAATTTCTTGTCTCTTTTCATTAATGTACATGCAGTACTGCAGTGCATCCAATTAGATCACACTACTTCATCTTTTCAAAATCAAAATCTACAAATCACAATTAATTAGAGAGTATTAATTATTATTATAGCTTTGTTACTACGCCAATGACTTTGGTGTTCAAGCGGCATAGCTGTAGCTCTCCCAAATGGGAGGTTATAGATATAGATAGATACTACATTGTAATAGAATCAGTAGTACTAAAAAGTAGCTTTATTACTACAGTCAAAACTAACATTTTTTTTAAATTTTAAATACTCCGTATTATATTGATAAATTGAGAGTGAATCCCAAGTATAAATTAAACTACTTCTATGGTATTTTACGATGTTATACATCACGCGTTTATATTATTATAAATTTTTCTATTAAATATATTCCGTGATTAAACAAAGTCAAAATAATAATTTTACCTTTACTACAAAATTTTCATGAAAAATTTACATTTTGATTATATGATGACTCCATCTAATTCTAGCTTATTATAAATTTTAATTTTTGTTGGTACTTTTAAGTTTTATTTGTAAAAGTATAGGGGTCGTTTACCAAAATGGAAAAATGAAAAATTTTCTGGAAAAACAGAGAATTAAAGAAGTGGAAGAATGGAAAATGGAAAACTTGTTTACTAATTTTAATTTACTCCTCCAAATCATTTTCCATCTCCATTCTCCACTTTTCTATAGGAATTTGGAGAAGTCCAAAACAAGCTTCTCCAAATGGAGAAATAGAAGGATGCGGGTGAACAGTACTCGTTAGGCTGAGGGCTTGGGATCAAATCCTGAATCCTGCTAGCGCTTGAGACTGCTGTGCCTTGTCTTCTTCATTATTACGTAGTATTATTATTATTATTATGTTTTTGTTTTTGAATCCTGCTGAGTGCTAGCGCCTCTTATTATTATTACTAGTTTTTCTTATGCGCGATGCGCAAAAAATATGTGCTCAATATTAATATTTTATATTAAAATTTTAAATTTATTTACATTATAGATATTTAAATTATTGTAAATAATAATAATAATGTAAAATATTTTTATAAATTTTATATTTATATTTTAGAAAATAACTAACATATAACTCCAATATATAATCTTTATATATTATTATTATTGAAGAAAATAAGAAAATATATAGTGGATGCTTGTGCATGGTAACAATAGTGGAAAAGATAACGGAAGTTATAACGGTAGGGGTATGTTTGTCTAATATATTGTTATATACAACTTTTATAGCATAATGTACAAAAAAATTTAACGGAAAAAACGGACATAAATGAAGGGTATAACCTTCATTGACACTTATTATGCATCATCATCATCATCATCATCATCATCATCATCATCATCTTTGTTGTATAAATATAAAAAAGTTATATGGGATGATCGTATTTAAGAAATAAAAAAATTAGAGAAATGAAAAATTGGAGGAATGGGGAATGAAAATTAGAAAATTGGAAAAATGGAAAACTAGAGGAATGGAGAAGGAAAACTGGAGAAATGGAGAAATGAAAAACTGAAAATGGAAAAACAGAGAAATGAAGTAAACGACCCCATAGTATTTGTAAAAGTAGATTAACTTTTGCTATCTTGTAATATACAAGATTATTTATGTTGTTATTATGATATTGTATACTTTGTCACGTCATCATTGACATATCATACATTTGTCATATCATGCATTTTTGCCATTTCATAACAATAATACAGATTATTTGTCAAAGCGATTGATATATATGGTGAAGCTTATGTGTTGTTATAGAGCAAAAGTGCAATACTCACTGATGTAGCAAATACAGACAGTATGAAGTACAAGATACAGACTAAAGGTCGGCGCAGGTTCGGGCCCGTTAGCCTCGTCAGCTGGTTGATTTAGAGTGTTGGGCTCGGGGTACGAGACAGTGGGTTAGAGGTCTCCGAGCTCAACTATAGCTTCTAGAAATAGCCAATGTGGTATTTATAGTTGAGTCTGGGGAACAGATTCCTCCCTTCTGGCATGTCAAGCGTGTGAAAAGCCTGCATAGGTTGATGTCGGGGTGGAAGGAGAACTGCACACATGTTCATAGATGCTCCTATAAACACGGGACGTGATCACAGGGATCTAAGTCTCAAGACCGGTCCCGGGCTGAATAGGTAGATAAAGGAATCCGCCCAAGAGTTAAGCACGTAGGCTGGCGTGTAAGACGCTCGGGAAAGGTCTAAATGCGGTCGGCAGTGATCGATTTAACCAAGACACGCGCTAAGGGCTCGATACCGACCACCGTACAAATACGAGCTCCAAGGAATAACCCCAATCACTCACAATTAAGAAAATATATAAAATTTGAAGGATTTATACGTAATTTTAAACTACGCTCCTCTTTAATTATTCTCCCATAATTAAATAAAATGTCATCTTTCTTTAACTAATAATTTAAAATTACATAAAAGTCCTTCAAAGTTAAGATTTTAGACTATTTCAGTTATAGTTAACAAGGAAATTGCTCTTTTTCCCACCAAATTTTTCTCTCATAAGGTGACTTTTGTTCATTGGGTGTCAATGAATTAGTTGACCCCACTACTAATTACAAAATAAATTAAATGTAGTTAAGGAGGAGGTGAAATTTTTAACAAAAATATATAATGGATTTGTAGCATTGCTCATCTAACCATTTTGATAAATTAATCACTTTAAAAATAATTGAAAGAGAAGTATAATGTGTTTTAATTCAAATGTCAAAAGTGTATTTTCTCAAAACATAATAAATAGCATGCTAACAACATTATATTGTACAAGATATGGTAAAAATTGTGTAAAAGAAATAATATATCTAACCTTTTTTTTTATCAAAGACCTCGTGGTCTAGTTACACTCTCATATGAGATTATGAATTCTCTTTGTGATTTAGTAAATTGACAAAATAGTTATGAACAAATACTGCATTGTAAAATTCAGTAGTTTTAAAAAAATATCAAACTTTTTTTGAATGAAAACAAAAAGATGACTTGTAAGAACTCTGAATCGTCCACATATATATTTTTATTAATGTTGTTGTCGCTGGCGAGCTATGTTGCCTGTGATTGCGCTCCTCCATATACATATAATCCATCCTTCTCCAGTACTATACTATCATTGCATCTTCCAGCCCCACATCTTTACACCATTTTACACATCTTCGCTATCATTATATTCTTAATTTCATTATAATACAGCTTGCCGACACACCCATCTCTCTCTCTCTCTCTCTCTCCCTGTATCTTAAGAAACAGGTTTTCCGGCGGCTGGGGCGACCCATTTTTGAGCTAGCTAGCTGCCTTCATTTTCCATGAATCTTCAGTACTTGGGTTGGAACTGACTACTAGTCTGAAGGGTCGAAGGAGATCGGAGAAAAGGTTAAAGCTTTAAGCTTTAGTGGTTGAGGGGAAGGAGAAAGATGAGGCTAAGGAAGCCGGTGCTGTTCTTGCTTCTGGTCACGGTTCTTTCCCCAATCGTCCTCTATACTCACACTCTCGCCACTTATTTCGCTTCCTCTTCTTGTAAGCACCAGTCTGATCTTCCTTCTTTTTCCAAGTCATTTCTGTTAATTGTTAATGCTCGAGGAATAATAATGTGCTTTTCTTTTTTCTCGTTTTGCAGCTAGAAATGAATTCGATGAAGAAGTCTCCACTTTTGTAAGTCTGGACCTGCTCGATAACTTTCTCGATTTATAAAACTTGATTTTTTATTTTTTGGGTTCATTTAGATTTCTTGGATTTTGATTTTGGAATTTTGCAGACATTGGGTGGTGAAATCAGACCATTAAATGTGCTGCCTCAGGTATCGGTATCTTTAATTTTCTTTATTTGGGGAAATATGCAGTTTTTGACTCTTATTTTTCTTTCTATTTTCTTGGTTGCCTTTGTTTCTGTTCCTTGTTTTACCCTTCCAATTGATTTTTTTATTTTTAAATAACAGGAGTCTGATACTATTCTGAAAGAACCATTAGGTATTGTGTATTCAGAAAATTCAAGCCTATCTCTTTTGAATGGCTCAGATGGTAAAAGCAATGAAAATGCGCGTAAAGCCAGACAGCTTGCTGAAGGTTCTTGCTTATTATATCTGTGACTATGTGTATATTTAGAAACTATGTGTTGACTTCCATATTTGTGTTATTTCATTTGAGTATTTATTATATGCTTCCTATATACCACCAGATTTCCTAGAAAATGAAACAGCCAACACATCTACCCGGGGATCTGAAAAAGGAAATATTGAGAATCCCATACGGCAGGTAACTCTTGAGGGGCATGTAACACGCCAGGAGAATGAAGTTTTAGTAAAACCTGAATCAAATGGGGCCACTGGAAGTACTAGTAGAGCTAATGCAAGGGAAATCAAGCACGCATCTGACAGTTCCATCTTGAATGTGGTAAGTGTTACTGATTTATTCACCCTTTTGATTTGCCCGGCATTTATTTATGTTAAGTGTCCCGCATTGAAAATATAAGAAAAAGCATATGGGTTTATAAGACCATGAGTTTGATTAGCTAATTGATTGGATTCTGTCTTTTTAGTGTTGTTTTACCCATAGCCCAGTTGAGTGAGAAGGATTTTTTGGGGTGAATATTTGCTATGGTATGAATATGAAATGGGTTATGTTGAAAACCTCATTTGGTCACAAGAATACATCAATGTTATGCATGGACCTGGAAATATCTTTGTCACTTGTGAATCCCCATATTTTTAATCAGCAAGGATCCTCTCACAATACTTAATATACAATTTGTCTCATTTTGTGCATACTTATCAGCCCTCTGGTGGTAGAGCTGCTTCCCGAGGGCGGCCTGTTAGGAACAACCCTAAGAGTCAGAATGATCAAGTGGTTCCACCAGACACTCTTATTCACCAGCTTAAAGATCAGCTTATCAGGGGTAGAGTTTACCTTTCACTCTCAGCAACAAGAAACAATGCCCACTTCATAAGAGAACTCCGCTTGCGTATGAAGGAAGTTCAAAGAGCACTTGGTGATGCTACAAAGGATTCTGACCTATCAAGGAAGTAAGTGTTCTCCCTTGTTTTTATCATAGAAACCTCTCAATCAAATGTTCTAACATGAAGGGTCTATTTTATTTACTTTTTAATCTTTATGTGCACAATTAACAAAAAAGTCCTTTCGTTGTAGTGCCTATGAGAAGTTGAAAGCAATGGAGCAAACATTGACCAAGGGGAAGCAAATACAAGATGATTGTGCTGCTTATGTGAAGAAGCTTCGTGCTATGCTTCACTCTACAGAAGAGCAGCTTCGAGTCCACAAGAAACAGACATTATTTTTGACCCAGTTAACTGCTAAAACACTTCCTAAGGGTCTTCATTGTCTTCCTTTGCGTCTTACAACAGAATATTTCATGTTAGATCCTTCTCAACAGCATTTCCGGAATCAAGAGAAATTAGAAGATCCCAATCTCTACCACTATGCAATCTTCTCGGATAACATATTAGCAGCAGCCGTTGTTGTAAACTCTACTGTGATCCATTTGAAGGTACTAAAATAAATATGCTGATTGCTGATTCATTGGCCTAAAAATCTATATGCATGTTGACAATCCAAGAAGGCAGAGTAGTTTTAATTGTGTATCTTTGTGTTTGTGTGTGCATGTATCAATATGTCGTAGACACATTCGTATTTTCCCTGTATGTTCTAGTTTGCAATGTCTATATCCCTCTATTCTATATTTAATGACTCCTTTAAACCTCTGAGCAGGATTCTTCAAACCATGTTTTCCACATAGTCACTGACAAGCTCAATTTTGCTGCAATGCGGATGTGGTTTTTGGCAAACCCCCCAAAAAATGCTACAATAGATGTTCAGAATGTGGAGGATTTCACGTGGCTAAATTCGAGCTATAGTCCAGTTCTCAAACAATTGAGTTCTCCTTCCATGATTGATTATTACTTCAAGGCCCGTCGTGCAAATTCTGATCCAAACATGAAGTTCAGGAATCCCAAGTATCTCTCAATCATGAACCATCTTCGTTTTTACATGCCAGAGATCTTCCCGAAGCTGAACAAGGTTCTCTTTTTGGACGATGATGTGGTGGTTCAAAAGGATCTTACTCCCCTTTGGTCTGTTAATCTGAAAGGTAAAGTCATCGGTGTGGTGGAAACATGTGGAGAAAGCTTCCATCGGTTTGATCGCTATCTCAACTTCTCAAATCCCTTGATTTCCAAAAAATTTAACCCCCGTGCTTGTGGCTGGGCATTTGGAATGAATATCTTTGATCTAAATCAATGGAGGAGGCAGAACATTACCGAGGTGTATCATACTTGGCAGAACCTGGTAATAAAAAAGGCTTTTATGCTCAAGAGTTATAAATTTTACATTTGGATTTTGATTTTAATTCACACTGCAGATGGTAATGTCTTGAATGCAATATTATTTCACGTTATGCCAAACAATTTCTTCAAGTCTAATATCAATCCCACAGAAGATTAATTTATTCAAATGAGTAATTTATTAAAAGGAGTTATGTCTATTGAAATTTTATGTTTAACTATTATAAAATAATATTAGAAACTCTAGATTCTAGAATGTTATCTACTCTCTATTTGAATAGGCTGATTGTTAAACAGGAAAAGGAAGGTCTCAAGGGTGACCTATATCGAATATTTTCTAGTCTTCATAATCTTGCTTCTTGGAAGGATGTTGCATCTCCGTATTTTTGTTTAGTATCAGTGCCATGTGCTAAGCTATGTGCTTTTTTATTTTTTTGATACATAAATAAATAAAATGGAGTGGCGACCCTTCTTTATAGCCCTTGAAATTATTTCTGCTTCAGGTTTGAAAATAATATAATAATTCTAATTGCAGAATCACGATAGACAGCTGTGGAAATTGGGTACTCTTCCACCGGGTTTGATTACCTTTTGGAATTACACCTATGCCCTTGATCGATCCTGGCATGTCCTTGGCCTCGGCTACAATCCAGGTGTAAGTCAGAAGGATATTGCACAAGCAGCAGTGATACACTACAACGGTAACTTGAAACCTTGGCTCGAGATAAGCATCCCAAAGTTCCGAAACTACTGGTCAAAGTTTATTGATTATGACCAAATGTATCTGCGAGAGTGCAACATCAATTCGTTAAGCGACAGCTGATGGTTTTTTCCCCTTCCTCTCGCTCTTTTTTACAAGTCACTATTTTTTTTTAGGTATATATATCAAGAATTAGAGTTAGCATGGTGGTTTGATTTGTTGTGCCTGACATCTCTAGATTTCTCAGTTATGCCCGAGCGCAGATGTATCTGTAAATGATTAAGCATACTCTTATCAATTTTGTATCTCCATTTTTTGTTATCCTGACTTATTAACACACGTCTCAAATAACTGAGACCATTTGCATCCATTGTTTATGCTCAATCTTTATAACTATTCCTTGGTGTTGAGAACATGTTTTCTTGGCTATTAGTGCATCATATCTTCACCGCGAAACCGTATTTTTATTGTCTTTTGCTGCTGCTATTCATAGTGGTTTGGTTCAGGCTTGTATTGCATGCCAAAAGACACCAAGCAAGCCATATGACTGCAAAATTTATCAGGTTACACTCCTGATGAAAAAGTTTGTTTGTATTTAATGAAATTTACAAATATATGGTTGTCTGTTGTGGTGTACCAAAATTGTATGCTTAGCTGTTATTGATAATGATGTGTGGGGTGGGTATTGGTATGAGACATCATGCTTCCCTCACATGTCTGTACAAGAATCCAGCTGTGA
>CM008340.1:36800156-36812998 GCA_002525835.2 Ipomoea batatas
TTTTTCTTGTTTTCAAACACACCCTAAGACTCTAAGAGCATCCCCATCTATGATTTTTTGTGAACATATAGTTTTATATTTGTGAACCTATAGCTCTGTATTTGGGAACATAGAGTTCTATAACTGTCAACATGTAGTTCTATTGTTGTGAACCTAGAGCTATGTGTTTGTGAACATAGAGTTCTGTATTTGTGAATGTATAGCTCTGTTATTGTGAACATGGAGTTATATATTTGTGAACATAGAGTTCTGTATCTGTGTAAAGCTATGTTGTTGTGAACATGGAGTTCTATTTTTTTTAACATATTGTTCTATGTTTGTAAACCTATAGCACTGTATTTGTGAACATAGAGTTCTGTATTTGTGAACCTAGAGCTCTGTGCTTGTGAACCTAGATCTTTGCATCTATGAATGCATATCTCTGTTATTCTGAACATATTGTTTTATGTTTATGAACATATAGCTCTGTATTTGTGAACATATAGTTCTGTATTTTGTGAACATGGAGTTTTAATGGAAACGTTATTCTCTTTGTAGAGCAAAGTTGGATTTATTCAGCATTCCCATCTCTCCTCTACTAACATATTATATTTCCATCAAATATAAAATTTTTGTTATCCTTGTTATACTTGAGGTTGCATTCTATTTCTAACCTCTTCATTGGCAGAAATGAAGGGATCAGATCCTACACTCCGAGAGATTGCACGTGTTGACAAACAAGTAAAGAAGACAAGGGTTATCCTTAGCCCTCAGGCTGCTGAGGCATCATCACCAGCTGAGTCACCACAACCAATACTAGCTGAAACTGAAATGAGAACAAAAAAAAAAAAAAAGACAAGGCATTTGCTGCTCCAAAAACAACTGGGAAGAGGAAAGCATAGGAAGAAGAAGGAAGATGTCGGGATGAAAGAAAAGGAAAGGAAAAAAGAAACTTGTAAGAACGAACCCACAGACTGAAGAACATGAAGATGTTGGGAGAGGAAAAAAAACCTAGAATACAAGGATGAGCCCTAAAATTATGGTTGAGTTTGTCCAGCAATTAACTGAAGAGCATAAGAAAGCTGTTGAAGAGATTAGTTTTGGAGGGATATTACACCTCAAAATAACCAAGAGTGAAGGTCCTTTGATGAAGTACTTGATTGAAAAGTTTGGTGTATATCGATGTGCTGTTAGGTTGGAAGGACGTGAACTCTTCCTCATTGAGGAGGATGATGTTGAGCGTACGTTGGGGATCCCCTAGGAGAAAAAAGAGGTTGATAAGGCCACAAAGGGGGTGTTTGGTTATTGGCTTATAAGCCAAATTTTAGCTTATTTGACCAAGTTTTACTTTTTGACCAACCAATAAGCTATTTTGAAGTGTTTGGTAAATGGCTTATTTGCATTGGCTTATTGGGTCAATAAGCTGAAAATTGAAAAGCTAATGAATGTAGCTTTTTGTATTAGCTGGTTGGAAACAATGGTATATTGACTATTTTATCCTTTAAAATCAATGAGATTTACTTTTAAATGGGTGGTGTGTTTGTTATTTTATAAAAATAATAGTAATAATACCCTTAAATGTCATTTTACATTCAATCAGCTACTAATAAACAACTAATTTACCAAACAGTTTTTTATAACCAGCTAATACAACCAGCTGGTCAAACCAGTTAACGCAATAAGCCATCAACTACTAGCTAAACCAACCAGCTATCAGCTATAATCTATCAGCCGTTTGCTAAACACCCCCAAAGTATGAGGATAAATGTGAAGACAGTGCTGCTGTAGAGTACGCCAAGCTCATAAAGTTATGGAGGCAGCGATAGGGGCTTGAGGCTCGATCCCGAATCACAACCTCAATGCTTGATGAGATTGTGAGGAAAAGAGACCACGGCGAGATGTTCAACCGGGACTTTGTCCTATTTGTAGTCTCGGCCATGCTATATGGTCACCAACACATGTGTTGTAACTTTAGAATTTTAAAATCCTTGATCCACGTTGATCGAATCAAGGAGTACAACTGGTGTGCCTACACACACAAGTCTCTGATTGACTCTATTCAGTCACTCCAAAAGAACCCACACCAATTCTTCACCAGACTGGTTGCATTCCTCCTAGTAAGTTGACTTAATTTTGAATATTCATTACTATTTTTGTAAATACTTGCTTATTTATTTGTGAATATAGAGTATACAAACTGTGGATATAGAGTTATGAATGTGTGAATGTGGAGTTTAAAAATTGTGAACCTGGAGTATACAAATTGTGAATATAGAGTTATGAAGGTGTGAATGTGTAACAGAGGTAATATAATTAATTAACATGTAGCCCTGAAATGTGTGAATGTGCAGTTTTATAATTGTGAATATAGAGTATACAGACTGTGAATATAGAGTTATGAAGGTGTGAATGTATAACAGAGGTAATATAATTACTCAACATGTAACCCTGCAATGTGTGAATGTGGAGTTTACAAACTGTGAATATAGAGTTATGAAGGTGTGAATCTGTATCAGAGGTAACATAGTTCTAGTCAACTTGTAGCCGTTAAATGTGTGAATGTGGAGTTTAAAAATTGTGAACATGGAGTCTTGTGTTTGTGAATCTTCAGTTCTAACTTTTTTTTCCCTGGTTTATGCAGTTGGTGTACTTTGACCGAGTACAGTTCAAAGGAATGAGAGTTAACAGAACATACCCAACCATCATTGGTTGGACTGTAGAGCTTGCAAGGAAGAGACTTAGAGAAGAAAACAAGTCAGGGGGATTTGGAAAATGCAAAGTTATCCCTAGAATAGAAATACCAGTTGCTGCTGCTGCCACCTCCAGGCAGAATGTTAATGCTCCTGTTACTGCTGAACCAACCGTGACTGTGCCACCATCGAGTGTGGATAGAGTGGCACAGGTATTACAAAATCTTGCTTTCAGTGTGGTGGAGTTTGGGGAAGTTATGGTTGACATAGGAAAACAAGGAGCACCCGTAGACGTGATGAAGAAAACTTTTTCGGGCATATCTAACATGCTCAATGTTGCTAGCACAATTGAAGCTTCTACCCCAACACCTTCACAGTTGGATGACATATTCTATGGTAGGGAAACCTTCACTGCAGCTGTGGATGCCCTTGTCGAAGCATTTGAGAAGACAATGAAGCAAATGGCCTCCGGTGGTCCTTCTTTTGACTTGGGATTGTCTCAAACCCCACTGCCATCACATCAAGGAGATGCTCCTACCTTTGAATTGGGGTTGACTCCAACACCATCCCCACCACAGGGGTTGATGCAGGGCAACCAGGGATTGATGCCCTGGTTGATAGAATTGTAATGGATGCTGGCGTTTCAAGTTCTCAACTGCCTGAAGAGTCAACCTCTACTACCAGCGAAAAACTCATGATGTGATTAAGGTGCCTTTTGCAAGAGTTGCCTCTCCTGCTGCTAATGTTAATGACTTTGATAGGTAAGGCCATACGTTTACTTAGCAATGTTTAGGGCTTAGGCTGCAAACTATGAACTTAGTACTATGAATCTGAAAAACGTTATTTTTGAGTACATGGCAACTTGATCTACTACATATATTTTAGACAAATTTCATCTCTAACTTCTGTAGAATATATAGAATTTTTAAACTGTAAAAGTTGCGACATAATTGTGAACAAACAATTAACAAATTGTGAACATAAGGATCTAAAGTTGTGAACAAACCACATGGACACCTAAAACTAACACCCTCAGACTAAAACCTCCAAAATTTGAAACTGTGAACATACATTTCACAAATTGTGAACATGGGGCTCTAGAATTGTGAACAAAAACATAGATGGACACCTAAAACTAACACCTACACACTAAACCTCTAAAATTTGAAATTGTGAACATAGAGGTTTCAAATTATGAATGTAGAGTTCACAGATTGTGAACATAGAGTTCAAAGATTATGAATATGATGTTATGTACTATTGACTTTTAAAACTGTGAACAAAAACTGTGAATATGGTGTTATGGAAAAGTGTGAACGTAGAGGTCACAAGTAGTGAACATATAGTTCACAAGTTGTGAACATAGAGTTCAAAACACTAAATTTCTTAAATCTAAGGTTTTGTTTTGTCGACTAAATGGTTCTATTTTGTGTGAACACAGTGCATTGGCAGAGAGTGAGTATGATGTCGAGGATGTGGTTTTCCGAAGCAGGCCACAACGGAAATTCAAGAACATCCCCTTATACTTACGGTCTCCTTATTGGAGTTAACATGGAACTCACATCCACACTGCTACTGGCAAAGAAAGGCTAATATCAAACTATGCCTTTGTAGAAGTCTCTATTGACCATTCGAAAGAGTATGTTGCATCTAAATACTTATTTAACGTGTATTAAGTAAATTTTCTATTATTTTTAATCTTTTTGCATTTTGTAGTGAGCTGCTTTTCAGCTTCAATGACTACTTTATTAATAGAGATCACTTCACCACGCTGAGCACCAGTGAAGTGGAAAGTATATTCTTAGATGTATGGTCATTGAGGCTCATAATGCTTGATTCAAGACGTGCAGTTGGGTAACCAAAGCGGGTCTTTTTCAGCACGGCAGTATATGTAAGTGTTTTTTTTATTTGCAAGCAAGTATATAATTTGTGAACGTATAGGTTAGAATTTGTGAACATAGAGTTTTGAATTTGTGTGAATGTGGAGTTTAAAAACTGTTAACATGAAGTATACAAACTGTGAATATAGAGTTATGAAGGTGTGGATGTGTAACAGAGGTAATATAATTACTCAACATGTAGCCCTGAAATGTGTGAATGTGCAGTTTTATAATTGTGAATATAGAGTATACAAACTGTGAATATAGAGTTATGAAGGTGTGAATGTGTAACAGATGTAATATAATTACTCAACATGTAGCTCTGTGTGAATGTGGAGTTTAGAAATTATGAGCAAATAGTTTAGAATTTGTGAACATATAGTTTATAAATTGTGAACACAGAGTATGCAAATTGTGAACATAGAGTTTAGAAGTTGTGAACATCGATTTTTTTAAATAATTGTTTATATGTAGTTCTGACATAAAAGTATTCAAATTGAGAATGTTTTTTTCATCTCAGCTACAGCTAGACCCCACAGAAGAATGGATGAAGTGTCTCCCAATAGATACAAAGAAACAAAACTTCAATGAACGCATGTCATATGAGATAGAAAGACTACACAATCTTGACATAATTGATGCAGACTTGGTTAGTTCTATGAACCACATTCAATTTTTTTAATCATATTCAATACATTAATGACACTATTTTTTTCTTTTTTGAAATTAGATATTTTTCCAAGTGCTTCGACACAATCACTATTTTATAGTTTGCATAAATATTTGAGCATCAAAAGTTCAAATCATAGACATCAAGATCTTACCAGCTGATGTTACAAAGGAGGACAAGTATGGAGAGTGCACGAACATCTTGGTAAGTTGATCAACAACTTGAGCTCCTTTTCAATTGCTATAAACAGACTCTAAAGCATTATGTACACTTATATATTTTTGTCCAGCTTACGAGTTTAAGAGAATACCTGGAATTGGGGACGTCTGAACTATTCTGGAAGGTCAATGAGCTTACTGAAGAGGTTGTTGACATGAATTGGAAAGGAACAAAGAATTATATTGACTATGGCATATTCGTGATGCGGCATATGGAGACATACAAAGGAACCCTCACAAAATGGAACCCTGGATTCAAAAGAAAGACAAGATTAAATATAAGTAAACAAATACTAGCTTTGAATAATTTTTTTTTCTAACATTGCAATAAACTAGTAATTTAATCTTGTATATTTGCAGGAAGATTTCTTATGTGAGTTGAGGGCCAAATATGCTGCAACAATTATAATGTGGCGTGCTAACACAGTGAAAGACAATGTAAAAAAAAAAAAGCAAAATATTTGTACAACAAGAAATGAACAATTGGACAACTTTTTTTTCCTTTGTTAATTAGTTAGAGATGAATGTATTTCTGTGTCCATTGAACAATTGGAAAACATTATCTAATCTGCTAAAAACCAACATGTACAAATTTTCAGAGCTGATTCAGTGACAACATTTTAAGAGTTGTATGTTCACAGATTTATACCTTCACATTTATAACTTGAATACTACACGTTCACGAATTGAAAGTACATGTTTACAATAATTAAGTTATTAACTCTGTTCCACATTCAAAATTTTAGAACTCCACATTCACAGTTTGGATACTCTATGTTCATAATTTCAAAACTCCACATTCACACTTTCAGAACTACAAATTGACTATAATTATGTTAACTCTATTAAACATTCACAACTTCATAGCTCCATGTTCACAATTTGTAATCTCTATGTTCACAATTGCAAAACTCCACATTCACAATTTCAAGACATAATTAAGCTACAATAATTAAGTTAGAACTCTGTTACACATTCATAATTTCATAACTCCAAGTTCACAGTTTGTATTTTCTACATTCACACATCCAACGCTCCACGTTCACAACTTTCAGAAATACAAGTTGAATATAATTATGTTTAGAAATACAAGTTAACTATAATTATGTCAACTCTGTTACACATACACAGCTTCAAAACTCCATGTTCACAAATTGTACGTACCCTCTATGTTCACAATATTAAAACTCCACGTTCACAATTTCACAATTTCAAAATTAAACTCTGTTAAACATTCACACTTTCATAACGCCATGTTCACAATTTTAAAACTCTAAGATCACAATTTAATAACTAAATGTTCACAAATCTACAAATACATTATCATCTCCTATTAAAATGAACTAATTCTGAACTCCCAAAACTTGGATATACAAGATATCCATCTCTAGCAATCTTAGACAAACTTTCCAAACACTATAGATTGAACAACACCCTTTGTAGTTGAAGCAACCTTGTTTGCAAAACTCTTTCGCCCCCTAGCTACAACAGACTTCTTTTCAATAATACTACTCCGCCTCTTATTACGCTCACCTTTCAATCTCCGGTTTGATGGATCCTGTACAATACCACTTGAAGATGAGACATCAAACTCTTCAATATGGACATAACTAACCTCGGTTTCAACTCTTTTCTTTGCACTTTCAAAAGCTACTTCAGAACACTGTCTAGTTGCACTGTTGTCTTGACTAGAAATAATTAGTCTTTGAAATTTCCTGGTCATCTAAACAACTCAAATTGAAGGAGCAATACTAACATTAGAAGACAAAGAAGCCATATCAACAGTTCTGCCTTCAACAACTTTTTTTGTCCACATTTTCAAAATGTATTTATCAAGAATAAAACAAACGCGATGTACATTCAAAATGCGTAAACAATGGCAGCACATAATTCTTAATTTAGAAAACAACTTACAGCTACAACAAAAATCCAAATTGATAGGCTTAAAACTAACTTTATGCCTTATAACATCTTTATCGGGGCGCCAAACATGATACTTGAAATGTCAACCATCATCCAAATCACTATCTTGATGACAAGCAATACCTTTCAAGAATTGTTCCTCAAACAAATAATATATTTCAATGATATAATAGACCTCTCTAGCATGTGAAAGAAGTTTCACATCATCCATCATCATACTAGGCATGCCTTGAGCACACCGAAAATCCTTCCCGTTTTCCTTACTTCTCCATTCAGAAACAACGCTCACAAACGACGAGTAGAAATCACAAAGCCACGCTGTCTTTGTTAGCCTCTTAGAAATTGAATGATTTGTGGACTCACTTTTTGTGAGGATAAAATGCCACCAGAAAAGTAATCCTTGTTAAATGCTGGACACCATTTCTCCCTACAATCATACCGTTTTTTCTAACCAAGGACTCTTATGACACTTATAATCAATCACCATATTGAAAATCATAAGATCACTAAAGGAAAAACATTCACAATTTTAGAAAACTATATTCACAATTTCATAACTCTATGTTCATAAATGTATAACTATATGTTCACAATTACACTACTCTACATTCACAGTTTTAAAGACTATGTACTCATAGTTGTAGAACTATGTAATCACTTTCAAAACTCTATGTTCACAATTTCAATACTCTAGGTTCACAATTCTAAACCTCTATGTTCGCAATCAGAATTCCATGTTCATAACTTCATAACCAAATGGATACACTGCTTATGTTAGAACTCTGTTACACATTCCGCTTTTAAATCTCTATGTTCACAAAGCTAATACTCTATGTTCACAATTCAAATACTGTAAAACACAAAGTGAATGAATAAAATACAGTAACATAAATCAACAGACATACCTTGACCAATACAATTCAAACTCAGCTTCTGCATCTATGTACTTCAACAAACAATTAAATAGATCCATGAAATCCTTATTCTTCCTTAGTGTCTTGATGTGCGTCTTCGAGTTCTCATCGATATGTCATATGCAAAGACGATGGCGAGATGTTGTAAACACTTGAGAGATGGCAGCAGCTATGGCTGCACATTGATCAGTCATAATGGTTTGTGGACATTTGCCACCCATAGATCTAAGAAATGCTCTAAACAACCACACAAATGACTATATCCTTTCATTCATAAAAAAACTACACCCAAACATAACGTTCATGCAATGGTGGTTCATCCCTACAAATGGACAACAAATCATATCGTATTTGTTAGTGTAATATGTTGTATCATGCACTAACAAATCTCCAAATAACTCATAGTCCCGTCTCATTTTCCCATCCCTCCAAAAAAAACTAGTCAATCTTGCATCACCATCAGCTTCAAAATCAAAGAAGAAGTCAGACTCGTTACACTGCCTCCTCCTAAATATTTCAATTAAGGAATTCGAATCAGTTCCATGCAAACTCTTCAATGAATCAGATGCCAATGAATTGTAAGCATCTTGATTGGTGAACCCAACGAGTGGAGACCCCCCTGACTAATGTTTCAAAAACCTGATCCCATCCGCCAATGCAACCCCACTCTTTTTCAAATCTCTTAAATATGAAAGCTGATTATTTCCCACTCTTCTATGCGAACGGAGTAGATGATTCTTGTCTAAACTGCATAGCTCGTGGTTGTGAGTTTTCTCATGTTTTGTAACTGTCCACACCCCGTTACCATCTACATAAAACTGAACAAATGCGCCACACCCCGTCCTTAAATCAATTTTTGAATACGCCTTCACACAACTATTTTCCTTAGACTTATAACCAGCCTTAGAGCAGAAAAATGTCTTCATCTTAACATTGTTAGTAGACCCTTGGTAGCGTTGTTTACCCTTCCTCACACTAAAACCAACTCTATATGCATAATTGTTATACAACTCATACACTTTGTCACCATTACTTACTAAAACACCCACCAAATCTTGATCAACTGCACATATGAAATATAACCTCAAGTATAGAAAAACATAACTACGAAAAAAATCAAAATCAATCTAATGGGAATATATTCTCCAAGTAGAGGGGGGACAGGGAATGCCGAATAAATCCAGTCTCTACAAAGGAATGATATTTCCATCAAATTCAGAATTCCAAAATAGAACTCTATTACATATTCAAAATTATAGAACTCCACATTCACAATTTGGATACTCTATGTTCATAATTTCAAGACTCCAAGTTCACATATTCGAGAACTACAAATTGACTATAATTATATTAACTCTGTTACACATTCACAACTTCAAAACTTCATGTTCACAATTTGTAACCTCTATGTTCATTATCTCAACATTCAAACACACAGCCACACACAAATCATAAATCAGTATGAATCACTAATTTTACTCTAAAAACAATTAAAAAAAAACTTGGAATTGAAGTAGACTCCTCAACATTTAAATCTCCTTGATCAATGCTTACTGAGACAACCACCAAATCTGCATTCACTGCAAATATAAAATACAACATAGTATCAGTCAACAATGTGGATGTGGAGTTATAAAAGTGTGAATGTAGAACTATGTAACTATGAATGTGGAGTTGTATAATTGTGAATGTACATCTCTATACTTCTAACTGAAAACCTACATACGTGTGAATATAGAGCTTTTTAACATATGAATGTAGAGCTTTATAATTATGAATGTAGAGCTCTGTAACTGTGAATGTATAGCTACGTGACTGTGAACATATACTTTTGACAATGATCCCCAATAAAAACTCAAATACATGGTAAATAATCAATCTAAACCAGAAATCCTAAATTCGAAAACACAAACATGTAATGCCCCGTATTTTCCTAACATTATTATTTTATCCTAAGGCGTTGACATTCATAAGTTATGATCTTCAGATATTTCAAACGAATTTTTATAAGTGAGTATAGTTGTTATTAAGTTGCGATTTACGTACCGGTCACGAACTGTAAAATTTTTAGGAGCTGGTGTTCGGACCCGTTTGTCCTAGGAAATGGATTATTAGACACCATATTATTATTCTGGAATTTCCTATTTAATTAAATTAGCCCATAGCAGCGAAAATTTATTTTGATCGTACATCGCTAAATTTCGCGGTGTACTGAACCTAGCCCAATTTTAAGTTTCAGTCTGGGATAAATTTTTGGTTTCGAAAATTATTTGATTTAAATTAGTTTCTACCGAGAATTCATCTGTTTTAATCCTGATCAGTCTAAGCTAAGATATTTTTTAGATCCAACCATGGAATAGTGACAAGTGTCACAATTTTTCACCATGTGGGTAAATATTAATTTTTAAGAGATGATTTGGATAGAAATTAATCTAGCTTAGCCTCCAAGTCTTGCATTCACCCCCTTTGGCCGAAAAAAAATTATGGAAAGGAGATAGAAAAATAGATCCCATCTTCATCTTCATTCTTGTTCAAGACTCCATTACTCCATAGCTAAAATCCTTCACCAAGCTCTTCAACACTAGGTAAGCTTTGTAAATATTCGGTTTAAAGGATTAGAATTCTTTCTAGAACTTAATCATAAGCTAAGAATTCTTGAAAATGTTGTTATTATGGTGTAAATTGTTTAGGACCTTCGGTGGATATTGGGAGTATAAGATTTCAACACTTTCTATGGTTTTAAAGCTTCTAAAAAGGTAAGGAATCCCTTCAGTCGGTTTAGTCACTTGAAAATGGACAATTGCTAGTGAACTATGAGACTAGGAATTTTATGTGAAAATTATGTGTTTAACTTGAGGATCTCTTAGATGGTTCAAGAAATTACTCTTTGAGTTTTTGGTAATTTTTGTGTACATGTTCATAGTTAATATATGCATGTATATGTTGCATTTATGTCCATATAGACTTATACTTGTGAAAGTATTGAAAAAAAATCAAGATAGATTTTTGGCAGTAACTTCCGAGATTTATTGGGAAAATTTGGTAAGTTATTTTTATTCTATTTTATTCAGATATGTAGTTCAATAAGTGTAGAACCTGCATATAAAATTTCATGATGATCGGAGTAGTATAAGTATTGTTTTCGAATTTTTTTCCAAAACTGGTCCGGGGAAAAAATTCTGGACAGCACACTGCCAAGGGCAAAAATGGAATTTTCTGTGTTTATTCACGGATCAAAATGATCAAAACTTTTTATGAACATCAAGTACTATGAGTTGGGGTTCTACCATAAAAATTTCAAGTGAAAAAGAGTTCGGGAATTATTTTTACCGGCTCAATCTTTCGGACTCCGCCAAGCTGAATTTTCTGAAAAGAAATGATTAGAAACAATTTTGACAAAAATATTTTGTAACAAAACTTGTGACGAAATTTTGGGATGTCACAACCATATTTGGAAGAAATAAATTATTTTGAAAATACTATTTGATTCCAGTAAAGAAAAAACTGTTTTCAAACCCTTAGTTTCTGGAATAAGGTGGGGACCTTCAGGAAGGCTTAAATGCCACGGCCCGGGGTTGGAATAAGGTTGGACCTACGGGAGGGCTGGAGTGCCATGGCCCGAGGTTGGGATAAGGAGACCTACGGGAAGGCTGGGAAATGCCACGACCTAAGGTTTGAAAAAGGGAATTGAGAAATGTTAAAAAAAGAAAGTCTCGCGCTTACTCAGGGGAAACTAAGTGAATTTTTGACTATGAAAATTATTGTTACACTGGGCTGCAGTTCAGATTATTATGAGCACTAGAGCTGCGGTTCTATTTGCAAATGATGAAATTCCTGGAAATGTGAAATTTTGCAAACTTATCTGAAAAGGGCATGAAAATGATTTTGAGCGGCAGTTATGCCATTATTCTTATTTGAGAAAAGCTTTACATGATTTAATATTTATACGCTATTATGCTATCCATAAATCGTTTGGTTGCAGGTAGATTTTCAAATCATGGGTAAAACTTTATAAAGCTTTCGGATTATCTATGTCTTCAAACCTTTGTCTACTTTTAAGTGACAATGGATTTCCTTACTTAGCCGTCGTGCTAACTACACTTCGATGTGTTCCTTATCAGATGCAGTCTAGCGTGGGCTCCTGCAGCCCGAAGAGCTTTGAATAGGATGGAAGTTGAGGTTGGGGTCTACTCTTTGATGTAGACAGGGATTATTGTTAATGTTGTAAGTTTAGCCTGTGCACTTAGAGTGGAGTTTGTCAAGAGGTGATAGAATTCACTCTAGGTGTGGCGGTAGCACCCAGTTTTCTGCTGATAAGATGTAAGCTTCCGCAATGTATTATTATTGATTTGTAATTAATGTAAGAATTGAAAATTGGGGTGTTACACAAACATGAATCAATATAGTTCATCAAACTTAAAATTCAATGCACTAACAAAACAAATAATAAAATCAAATTCATACTGAGTTTAAAAAATCAGAAAAAAAACCTGCAATCAAAGATGATCTATCAACATGTAAACCTTGTTGATCTACTGCCTCCGCCATCAATGAACTCAATATTGCAA
>CM008340.1:36833447-36845667 GCA_002525835.2 Ipomoea batatas
TTCTTTCCCTAATTTCATCCTAATCCCATTATATCCTCTTCATTAGTAATCATTATACACTTCTTTCCATAACATAATCTTAATCCGAGTATATATTCTCTCATCTTCTTCCATTGTTGTAAAAAAATCTTCATCCTCCGAGTATGTATTCTCCCATCTTCTTCCATTGTTGCAAAAAAAATTCTCCATCTTTCCTCATAATTTTTTCCCTTTTCTTGCCAAAAGGAAGAAAAGAACTAGCAAACAAGGATTATCAACTATGAATGTTTCGAGTGTGCGCAGTGAATTTTGATTTCTAGGGTAAGTATTCATGTTCACCAAAATACTTTTTCTCCAAAAGTAATCATTTTCGTAAGTGTTTATGTGCACCATCTTTCTAAAATCCTTCAAAAATAATTTCTATAGTATTTATGAATAATTGTTATTTGACTCATGACTTTATCAAATATTTGTATGTGTCTAGAGCAATCTTCATCTTCTCCATCTACGGATGCTTCTTTAATTTGGGAAAAACAAATTAAGACTATATATTGCGGGAAGGATCTCTCCATGGTATACAGATTTCAGTCATCCAGAAGACTAGAAGCTACATATTCGACAAATCCAGAAGTCATCTCCATTGATGAAACCACTCCTGAGCAGTAGTCTTTGAAGAGAATAAACATGCATTGTTCATCATCTTCAAAGAATTTGAAATAGCCTAAGATTGAACCCAAAAAGGCATGATAGCCTTGGTTGTTTTGTTTTCGATTTACCACAAACAATATTTATTTGAGTTTCAGTTCTTCTTAATTTGACTGGACTAATTAAATGCTTAACATATGGATTAATTAACTCGTGTTTTCTTAAAGGAAACGGTAAAGGAAGGAAAAACTAAAAAAAGCACTAATTAACTCATGTTTTCAATTTTTTTTTTACAAAATGACAAAATTGTTATATATCTAGACAAAAAACATATGTTCCATACAAATGATTTAAGATAAGAATTGATTCCTATAACGGAGTTGCTAGAGAACAAGTACATCTGCCCAATTTATAAAAATCTTAAATAACGATATATAAAATCTCCAAAGTTACAACACCGCAAACGTAGATCTACACATTAGCTATTAATTTGAGCAATTATTTGCTCAAAACTCAAGCAATAATAACATCAAAAAACATAAATGATCCAAAACATATCTTCAATTGCACTATATAATATTTGATATTCTAATTTAAATAATTATATATTGATCCAAATATTTTTAATATATTATAACAAATTCATTCCGTGCATCGCACGGGCAAAAATACTAGTAGTAGTAATAATTTATGCTCAAAATATAGTTTGACTTATCCAATTTAAAACATTGTTAAAATATAACAATTTTATTTTATCAAATTTAATAACAATAGAACATTAAAGTCTTCTATATTTTAATAGAATATTTTATTAAAATCTTCTATAACAATTAGAAAACATTTACTAAGCTCAGTTTTGGGGACTGAGCTTGGGTCAAAATTTTCAAAACTAAGCTTGTACTATATAAATGTTTTCCTCTATATACTGCCGTACTAGCTTTAAACTCACTGTCCTCAAAACGATTTTTGAGCTTCGGGGACGAAGCTCGTTTTAAAGGGGTAGAGTGTAATGTTGGGTATTTTGTGCTGTAACAATGCCAACACGAAGTCTGAACATGAAGGTAGATGGTGTGTGACAACGGAACACGAATAAGAATTCCGAATGGATAGGAAACAGAACACTGTGCCGTGTTTCTGAAAACACTACCTTAAAAGCATAAAATTTCTGGTGACGGTTCCGGCATGCTTTTGACCGGCTACATAGTTATATATATATATATATGTATATATGCTCAGACGTGTATGAAAAACAAAGGAAGGAAGAAGTTTTTGCTCTGTGTCTCTATTCGAACAAGAACAAGGACAATTTATAGCGCAAGAGTCAACTAACTCCACATAGTTATGCGCTATATTAGAGGAAGCATGCGTTGAATGATCCCCATGTTACATGACTCGTGGACAAGGTGAAAGGGATATTCTGACAGGTCCAAAATTTTATGAGGGAAAATGAATAATAATAGTTTGGACCGGTAGCCTACTTTATGAATGGTTTATAATTATTTCCAACAATCCCCACCCATTCAGAAAGGAAGGTTGGAATAAACGAACAAAATTGTCTGAGCAATACACCAAAGTTGACCTTAATGTTAGTGAATCAGCTCTTGAACTAACACATAGTGACAACGAGTAATTTTCTTCCCATGAGTGGTATGTATCTTGAACTCTTTGGTCAGAAAAATTTTGAACTCTAATGTGCACATCAACTTTCACAAAATCCCCGTCATGTCTATCTCAATATAGACTTTTCAAACCCGTCAAGTCTCTCAATTTAGACTTTAACTCTGTTAAGTCTCTCAATTTAGACTTTAACTCTGTCAAGTCTCTCAATTTAGACTTTAACTCTGTCAAATCTATCTCAATTTTGACTTTAATTCTGTCAAGTCTATCTCAATTTAGACTTTAATTTTATCAAGTCTATCTCAATTTAGACTTTAATTTTATCAAGTCTATCTCAATTTAGACTTTAACTCTATCAAGTCTATCTCAGCATAGACCACCCATTACAGGCTACAGAGTGAATTATGGCAATTTATTTCATTATTAGGTGTAAGTTTTTCCATGATTTCATTTGACCACCTTAGTGGTATCCATCATGAATTCCTTACCTCACAGGTTTTAAACTCATCTCCCTTGATGCTTCAAGGTCGGTTTAAACCTTTTGTGAGAGGATATGCAATATTCCTCTCGGACTTCATATATTTCATTAAGATTACCCCGTTAGCAATTAATTGCCGTACAGACTCATGTCTAACTCTTATGTGTCTTCTCTTCCCATTGTAGACACTATTCTTTGCAACACAAATGACAGTTTGTGAATTACAATGAATGGGCACTGAAGGTGTTAAACACCCCCACAATGGCACATCTGCCAACAAGTTTCTTAGCCACTCTGCTTCTTGACTTGCTTGATCAATTGCTATTAACTCTGCTTCCATAGTTGATCTAGCTATGCAAGATTGTTTGGTTGACTTTCATGATAAGGTTGCTCCACACATTGTGAATACATATCCATTAGTGGAACTAACATCATCGCTGTCATTTACCCAGTTTGCATCACAAAACCCCTCCAACACTGCTGGAAATCTTGTATAGTCAAGACCCCAGTCTGGGTACCCCTGAGGTACTGAAACACTCGTTTTAGTGTTTTCCAATGTGAATCACTTGGGCTATGTGTATAGCGACTGAGTTTATTCACTGCAAAAGCAATATAAAGTCTAGTGTAATTCATTAGAAACATTACACTTTCAATTATTTTTGCATACTTCTCTTGAGATACACTTATCTGCAAACTTTTAAATAGTTTGACACTTGGATCATAGTTTTAGTTGGGGTTACAACATAGCTGTTAAATTTCTTTAACAATTTGTCTGTTTAACGACTTTGTGACAAATGGTAACCATTGTCAGTTTTTGTGACTTTCACCCCAAGTATAATATCGGCTTCACCAAGATCCTTTATATCAAATTTAGCAGATAATGTTCTTTTTGCTCATTGATAGCATCAATGTTTGAACTGAAAATCAACATATCATCTACATAGAGACATATGATCAAAATTATAAACTCAATCTCTTTGGTATATAAACAAACATCACAGTATAACCAAGGTCTAAGATGGTTTTATGGAACTTTTCATACCACTGCTTAGGAGCTAGTTTCTAGCCATATAGAGATTTTTGAGTTTACATACCTTTCCTTCCTAGCCAATAAGATCAACACAGCTAGGAGGCTGTTCTATGTAGATTTCTTCTTCCAAATCACGATTGAGAGATATTTTCACATCCATTTGGTGGACTATCAACCTATGTAAAGAACCTAAAGCAAACAAAACACGAACGGTTGCAATTTTTGTTATAGGTGGATATCTATAAAAAAAAATAGTCTTAACCAAATCTCTAAGTGTAGCCATTAGCTACAAGTCTAGCCTTGAATCTTTCAATGGACCCATCTAGCTTTAATTTTCTTTTGAAGATTCACCACTGCCACTTCAGTTGTGACATGAGATTAGATAATCAATCACTGTACTAATTCGGGTACTTATAGGAATTAGGTATAAGGAGCTAATTATCTCCCACAATGCACCACTTACAAGTACTTTTCTCAAAAGTACTTTGATATCTTCCCAAATTAGTCTTTGGTGCCCAACATTGGCTCCTTTGTAGACTGGGTTTTACAAATGTGCTTTGTAAAATTTTATAATAGCTCTGCGCATACTCAATATATAGTTGAATATGTTTGAACATACTTAGTTACCTTAAACCACCATAATTACCCTTTAAACAAGAATAGTAGGTCTTCCAGCATGGCTCAACCAAGATTTCAAATAATATATTTAGATACTCATTACAAGTAAGCCAAGCCAAATAAATGATGTTGTTTGGCATGCTACTTCAAGTTGAACAACATAACCATAGATTTCTCATAATCTTCTTGAGAGAAATTAATCTCATATCCAAAAATATATATTCAAATTGTATTTATTAGAGAATAATAAATTACAACAAGATGAACTCGACATGTATAATTCAAAGTTATTTTTAGTGTCACCATTTCTCCTTCACTTGAGTAAATCCATAACTCATATATATCATTGATTTAATACAAATCAATAATTCATATTTATTCTCAAAATGACAAATAGCCCCTAGTTATTTATAACATGGTAGTTTTAACTCAATGTTATCATTACACCTACTTAGCAATATCTATTTGCAATGCTTAGTTTTTAACAAAGTGTTGTATAACATATACATGTCTACCATGCGAGGACTTACCAACATGCATAGTATTTTAAGTTATGTTAATTTGTTGGACCTCAACATCTTCAATTGCGATACAAGCCTCACCTTTTTGAGACTCAACACTTTTCCAGAAATAGTAGGCACCGGCATAGAGGGTGAAACAATAAATTCCACTAACATAAATAACTTAGTAAAGGACCTAGAAGAATTTTTGGTAGCATTTTGCATAGCTCCAGCCGTGCCATTATTAACAAATGGTACAGCCTGTGAACTAATACCACCATTACCGGGCACCATTACCAGGTGGTTGCCTACAACTTTGGCAAAAAAAATATGTTCACAACTTGCAGCCACACTGCCAATATTAGCATTATTATTGAGATAAACACATGAACCATTATTCCCACTAGGCATATTAGCCGAAACATAATCATTAGACCCAAGCTCAACATTTGAGATACCAACATTAGAAGCAGCGCAGCCAAAGGAAATGATGTACCATTATTCACATGAGCAGGAACACTTGGGTCTCTAAGGTTTAAATTAGTTCCAGAATTATGCTAACCACAACTAGCATTATTAAAAGTATTTTGCCCATTCAAAGAAGTAGACATATTATTTACACTAGATGGATTAGAACAATGACTACCAACATCATTAACATTTGAAATTGTATGCAAATTATGAGTAACAACCATAGTATTACCAACTAGTGGTGTAACCCGTGAGCCATTACAATTATTAACAAAAGAAGAATTATGCACAGAATATTGGTCACTAGCAACTTGACTAATATCTCCCAACTTCGGTAAGATTAGTCGCACGAGTAACAGAATTTTGCAAAGCAAGCACATGATTATTATTTTCATAGAAACTGTAAATCCGAAATGGGGCCAGGGTTAATTTGCTCAGGATTTGTAACATTAGCACTAAGCCCCGTGTTCCAATTTTCACCAAGTGTTAGGCAAATTTTGCACATATATATTGCATTAATGTAAACACTAGGCACATTCTGACCATTAGTAGATCCTAACATAGTTAATAAACCAGAGGATGGTACTTATGCATGTACGACATCATATTATATCATATCCCATGCATATTTGCAACATTATTAACAAATAAAATGACTGGCAGCAGTACTAACACCCAAAGGTAAATGAACATTTGTAGCAGTATCCACAGTAGTATTACGCATATAAAATTATGTTTCACACCCGATGACACCATACCTGAATTAGCAAAAGCCTATTCTGCTCAGTCTCTGTCGAGTGAGTTCCGAGGATCAGTTTTTGGACTCTATAAAACTCCCCCTCCGGATTCTTCACGTCGGGGATCCATTCGATGGTGAGCCACAATGACTTGAGTTTGCCACTATAGATAAAATTATACGGATATGGAATGTTGCACTTCCGGTACTTGTTGACGATAGACGACATTGTTTCAGCAAATTTTTATGCTTTTAACTGTTGGGTATTTTGTGCTGTAACAATGCCAACACGAAGTCTGAACATGAAGGTAGATGGTGTGTGACAACGGAACACGAATAAGAATTTGGAATGGATAGGAAACAGAACACTGTGCCGTGTTTCTGAAAGCACTACCTTAAAAGCATAAAATTTCCGGTGACGGTTCCGGCATGCTTTCGACCGGCTACACAGTTATATATATATATGTATATATGCTTAGACGTGTATGAAAAACAAAGGAAGGAAGAAGCTTTTGCTATGTGTCTCTATTCGAACAAGAACAAGGACAATTTATAGCGCAAGAGTCAACTAACTCCACATAGTTATGCGCTATATTAGAGGAAGCATGCGTTGAATGATCCCCATGTTACATGACTCGTGGATAAGGTGAAAGGGATATTCTGACTTAAGTCTAATTAAGTCTAATTTTCCTCAATTTCGTATGACTTTGACTTAGACTTGGACTTTTGGAGATTGTACACTAGACTCAAAAATAAAATAAGGGGACTAATAAAAATTACAATTTGGTTCATCAAAACTATTACATTTTATTCCTAACAACTACTGTGTTCCACCACTGTGTTCCGCCAGTTCATTTTCTAGCCTGTTCCAGTAGCTATTTTATGGTCTGTTGACTCTATTTCTTCGTCTTTGATTCTGGAATATGTCCTGAACATATTATTGTGTATTCTACCTTGATTGTTTAGTAATTAGCCATGATCATTGGTCATTTGTCTTTACTTATTGAGCTAGTATTGTTGGTTGATTCTTCGGTTATTATCCTGAGTATGTCCTGTGTTCATATTCCGAGTTGAGCATTGTTGGTTTGAGTAATTCCTTTGGGAATGAATCTGAAGTTAGTATGTGGAGACCTTGAGTCCTCATGAGTATTTTTTTGGCTTATTGAGTCTTTGATATCCTTTGGGAAGTGGTTGGTGGGATTATGGTTTTGCTTGTGGTTGGTATTATAAGAAGAGTTGTTGGGCTTCGCGCCTCTGTGAATGAGCAATGTATACCTCTGTGATTGGGCTCGTATGCCTATGTGATTGGGCATTGCATTCCTCTGTGATTGGGCTCGTATACCTCTATGATTGGGCATTGTATGCCTCTGTGATTGGACATTGCATGCCTCTGTGATTGGGCTCGTATGCCTCTGTGATAATGGGCTTATATGCCTCTGTAATTGGGCTTTATGCCTCTGTGGTTGGGCTTTATGCCTCTGTATTGTGCTATTAGTATGGTGGTTTGGTTGGGTGGTTTGGTATGATGGGTTGGTATGTGGTTTGGTGGTTGTGGTTTGGACTTTATCTTTTGTATTGTGGTTTTGGGGTCACTCTAATAGAGTGATGTGAGATTGTGTTTGGTTGGTTTCACTTGTGGTTATTCTGTTGAATTTATGACTCAGTTGGTATCTCGTTATAGACTTGTTGTCTTATGCATTCGTTACTTGATATTGGATTCATTTGGAAATGTCTTTGGTTTGTGATTCATTCAGCTTGTTGTTGTTGAGTCATCTGATTTGAATAAAGAACAGTTTCGTTGGTGCGTATATTCTATACGTGTGTGTAAACCTATTTACAACCTATGTTATACTATGTATTTCTCACGAGTGTGAGTGGTTGATTACTTAGCATTTCTTTGCTAATGTTTTCCTAACTGTTTTCCAGGTATGGAGTAGACTGAGCCGAGAGTGCGCTAGAGATAGATCTACTTCACCTTATGCTTAGTCTAGTGGTCTGTTTAGATGTTTTTCAGGCCTGTGTGCCTCAGACTATGTTTATGTATTGACTATTACACCTATGTTTACTTTGTTGGATTAGTATTGTGGATTCTTAGCCTGTGCATCTAGGTTCAGATTTGCCTAGATGGCATGACACCCTTTTTGAGTACTAGTATGCTTCCGCTTTATTCTGTTGTTAGTTCTGAGATTTGCTAGCTTTTATGTTAAGTTTATGCCTATCTCAGCATGAAAATTTAGGGGTGTCACAGTTGGTATCGGAGCTTGTGTTGAGATCCAAGTAGGAACCCTAGGGCCTGAATATTTTAGACTCTAGGACTTGATCAGTAGAAATTAAGGTGATTGTTTATCCTAGGATGTGTGTGATTGTGAATACTAGGATGTGTGAATTCTTCAAGAGCACCCTGGTCGCTAGAGCTCAAGAGAGTATAGACATAGGTTTACAAAGTTGCTTCGCCGGAGCTCCAACACGCCATCGCCCACTACTACCGTCGGAAGAGGGGGAGAGAGAAGAATACGAAAGAGGGCTATTGGTGTGAGTTTTAGGCAATGAACACTTGAGAAGGAGATAATGTACATATGTATGTATATATACCTAGGATTTTGGGGTCTCAAAATCATATTTATACTTATTTAAAAATATCTAAATATATAATTTGGGTTAAAGTTTGAGCTAGTAAATTGGGTTAGGGATATTTTTAGGTTTAAACAAATCATTAGACTTAGGAAATTAAAACCATTTGGGCTAAGGGAATTTGAAACGTTTAAAATGACTTGGCAGGTTTGTCCCAAATAGAAATTTGGGTCAACTTTTTTATAAATAAATTTGTCTCTTAAATAAGATTTTAAAATCATAAATAATTATATAAATATTTTGTATCAAATAATATGAAATAAAGAGTTTAAAATATTTTATTCATACGCTCATTCAACAAAATAATCGTAGGAATAAAATTATGCATATGATTTTATTTTGAAACTTGATAAAATATGAGTTTTAGTGGAAAAGTATTTTGGGGTAAAACAAAATCACCTCCTCATCAAAGTCCTCAACTCCCTCCAAGACTTATAAGTCATCTCCATACTTCATTCTCTCGGCTATAACCTTATCCCACCAACTAGAAGCATAGTCAGTAAATTCTAGCACCACTAGCCTTAATTTCTTCCTCTCTAAATACCCGTGACACTCAAATGACCTCACCACTCTACTTTCCCATTCTAGATAAGCTTCCGACTCATTTTTCCCTTGAATTTAGGTATCACTAGTCGAACATCCCTCTTGTCATCATCCACATCTTCCTCTCCCCAATTTCTACCCCTTGTATTTCCCCCTACTAGGTTTTCTAATTTCCTCTACTTCTCGACTGCCTTCACCACTACTATCATTCCTTTGTTCCCTCTTATTTTGTCTTCCATTTCTCCCTCTATTTTCATCCTGTACCCTTTCTCCTTGTTGGTTTCTTTCCATCTCGACCATTCTACCATTCATCTCCTCAAACCTTTTGTTTATCCTCTCAAACTCTCCCTCATTGCACCCACCATGAACCTAACATCTGGATTTTGTGCTTCCATTCGCTCACCAGTCTTCTCTCTCTCCACCATCAAAACAATAAAGTTAAAATAAAAATAATAAGGAGATCACTTCACTCCCCCACATACGCTCGTTTTAGGGTAAGTCACTCTTCTTTTAGCAGTCCTGTATTAAAAAAACACTATAATGTTCACAAAACTCACAAATAGCAAAACAAAATCCTTTTCTACGAGTTCTGTAAGACTTTTTCCTAATACAATATAAATTATATATTGTGGGCCTTAATAATATGGTGCAAGTGGATTAGGCCCATTAAGCTATAGGTTGGATTGGACATCTAGGTTTAGTCCAATCCACCATATGGCTATATAAGTCTGCATTGATGGGATGCAGACAGACAATCATATAGACACCTATAGACATGGTACTCACACTGCTCAGAAAATACCAGGACACCATCTAGGGTTCTGAGTCAAGTGTGAGACAAAACGACTAACACAGGCAACACAACAAGGCATCAACTATGGCTGGAGATTTATGATCATCTATGCTTCCCCTACTACGAGTTAAGTTTCTCGTATATTTATTCTATAGATTTAGACAATATTATTGTTCTTACATTTGGTATCAAGAGCCTTTTACAATCTCTGCCTAGTTTGTTGTATTGTTTTGGATACAAAAATTATTTCGAAAAATTAATATTAATTTCATGTATATAGAGTTTTAGTACATGGTTTATTTTTCGAAATTTAGTATTGCATTATTACCTACTGCCTGATTTTTATTTTTTTTGGGATTTAATTAATTTATATAAAAAAAAAAGATTTGGCTTATCTCACTGGACTGTGTTCGCCGGTGTTTTTTGGACTCCGGTTATCATTGAATTGTTTTTTTTTTTTGCCGGATTCCTCGTCGTTGACTACGGTCATTCGCCGGATTCATCATCACTGCTTTCCTCTCCTGTCGCCGTACGGATAATGATTGCTTGTTCGACGGCCATTCGTATGGCGCTACAATGATGGTCGCCGGCGGGCAGAGGCGTCGCGAACAGAGGAGAAGCGGCGGCGGCGGCGAACCTGGTGTCGCGAAGAAGAGGGATGGTAGAAGCGGGCTGGGTTTCCGGCGTTGCTGCTGTCCTCTTCCCTCCTATAGGCGACACTGATTCCGGCCAACTTCGGATGACGCTGGTTGTGGCTGTTTCGCGACACTGCTACGAGTGGAAGGTTGTGGACGATGGCATTACAAAGAGGAGAATCGGCGGCGACAAGGCTGGGCTCCCCGGCGACGTGCGGCTTCCTCTTCCCCTCCAAGCGACGGATTGTCGCTGCTTCTTCATCGACGGCGAACCTGTTGGTCACGGTGAGGGCGGTTGCGGCTGGTGAAAGACGGCGGGCGCAATGGCGGTCTCCTCTGTTGTCGGCAATGGGCTGTTTTTCCGGCGATGCGAAGGTGGAGGAGGTGGTCTGGTCTCCTTCTTTAATCAACGTCATCGCGTTTTTCCTCTCCATAAGGTCGTCAGCGGTGGCGCATGGTTTTCTGGTGACATTGTTCAAATCCACGGCGAGCAGCTCGGGCACTGCAATGAGTGGTCGACGGCAAGGCGGGGAATGCGTAGCGCTGTGTTGCTTCTTCAGTAGCGGCTCTGCTGATTTTCTGGTGATGATGGAGAGAGAGATACGTATAAGAGGTATTTTCCTATTCCAATGCAATCTAATTTTATTTACCATATTTTTTGTTTGCCTCATTAAATAATGATTATATATTAATTTTGGTGAGGTAATTTTATTAGGTTTTAATATTACCCTATTACCTTAATTAATATTATAAATTGTTTTGGCAAATGGTAAATATATAATGATTCCTTATTTGTTGTTGGAATATTAATGCCATTTAGTTTTTTTCTTCATTGTGTATTAAATTCATAGTTAAATTATTATTCAAATTTTGAACAAATTATTAAGTTTTAATTTGTTTGAATTTTAATTTTAATATTGAATATTCGGTTTAAATTGTATTTAGTGTTACAATTTAAATATTTAATTGTGGAGTTTGAGTTCGTAATATGCATAATAATCTGAGCATGTTATATATATTTTTTTTTATTGCACTAATTATATTATTTGATTGTTATAATTATGCCTTTAGAAAAGTATGTTCATTAAGATTGTTTTTAGAGCCTTTTAGGACTGAATTATATGCTTATTATGCATGTTTTAGTGCCTTTAAGAATAGATTATGCATATTCTTACTTTTTTCAGTCAATACTCCACTTCTTTTGGAGGATTTCAAAGCACATAAAGTATATAAAACTTTTCATAGTACTACCATATTTAAAGCCTTATCCTTAGGTCAATCTACATTTATATAAATCAACCAAACGATTTTACTTCAAATATGAGAACACATGATTTAGGGAAGTTTCTTGGGGAGGAACACTAGTTTTATGGCCCTGGCTTAAAATGACTTGCTGGCTGAAACTGCCATAGTGCCTTCAGCCATATTGCTACTAGTCCCCTTGCGACGCTACTCTGTCTAAGGAGTTGGTTTTTAATGGAGCCTTAGCACCAACCAACTTTGCTGGGAGTATACCTAAGGACTGTCTATCATGTTTTGGTTTA
>CM008340.1:36847134-36870290 GCA_002525835.2 Ipomoea batatas
GTGGAGATTGATTATCACTTTGTCAGGGACAAAGTTGCAAAGGGGGACATTCAAGTGAATTTTATATCTACAAAGGATCAACTGGCAGACATTTTTACGAAGGCTTTATCAAGTTCTAGATTTAATTTTCTTAGAGACAAGCTACAGGTTTCCTGTTTACCCTGTGCTTGAGGGGGAGTATTAGGACTTTGTGAGTCTGAGTCATGATATGATTGTCTATCCTAGTATCTCTGTGAGTCTGAGTCATGATAGGATTGTCTATCCTAGTATCTCAGTGAGTCTTCTTGTATATATTCTACCTTTGTCATTGTATTCAATTCAACTCAATCAATACAGATATTGTGTTCTCATCATTAAAGAATAGCCACAGCATCTTTAATTTCCTGAAATTACGTATTAAGAATTAATCACATAAAGTTTAGGCAAGAAACCTTGTAGTTAACTCTGCGTTATATAACGAAATTTAGCCCACAGGCAATTTTGTTATATTTAAAGGGTTAATTAGGATAAAATACTAAACTATGATCATAATCTGCCCCCTGGGATTATGCATCGGCATATAGCTTGGTAGTTTTGTCATTAAGGGTGGATAAACCTTACCCAAACCGTACCCATTCCGTTTACACCATTCAATTTTGGTAATATTATGTACTTCAGTTACTCTCTCTCTATTATGTGTCTTAAAAATCCTCACCAAGCCTTAAGTTAACTGCTAATTTGGACTAGTCACATCTGTTATCTTTACAAATATGAAAACATTAAGAAGGTGTCTTACCATAATTTGGTTGTCATTGTTAAAAATTAATGGTGGTTATAATGTTGATTATTACCATCAAATATTTTAATTAATGAAACCGTTAATGTTAATATGGTATTCAGTTATAAATCCTGAATTGTTTCCAATTAAGGTTATGTGACAATGTTCCAGTCAAGAAATTTTTTTTCGGAGTTTAAATTTTATTAAGTTTCAAAATTATATTCGAGAATGTTTCTACAATTAGTGGTTTTAACTATTGTTTTTCCATATTTAGTCTCCTATTTAATGTGATAATATTATTATGGCTATTGCCTTTTGGATTATTTGCAATTTGCCATTAATGATAATAATATTAATTGGGTTATGAAGAATCAATCTAGTAATTTTGGAAAAACAGACATAGTATTTGCTAAGGCAACTGGCTATTGCCACTAATTCCATAATTCTTTAAGTTCTTTGAATTATGATTTTAGTACGCTAGGCCCATAATTGATTAAGTATGAATAAAGAATATTTAGTTTAAATTCACACTATCTAGTTAGTTCATACTTGTCAGTTAGTTTTATACATTCAATCACATTAAGTGCATAATATTAAGTTTAATTATGTAATTTTAGTTTGTGATCAGATTTTGATTTACAAATGACAATATATATTTTTGGTTAGATATTGTTGGAATTTGTAAATTCGGTCTATTTCTCATAAATTTGATCTTTATGTATTAAAAACATTTTTTAATGGGTTTAAAGTTTGAAATTTCAAAGTATATACGGAGTATTCATTACTTTACTATTCAAAAATTTGGGTCTCTTTTGGTTTGGACTCATTAGAGTTTGAATATTATGTTTATGCTTTGAAAGCTCATATTAAAAATTGTCTTAAGTTATGCGATTTGTTTAGAATATATGAGTTAAATGCCTACTTTTATGCATATTAATTTGTCCAACGCATAATATTTTGTTATGCAAATTTTTTTTTTTTACTATGCCTTTAGCAACGCATAAATTTAGGATGAAATTATATTAGTTCCTAATTAAGTTGGACTTATGCATAAACTTTAGTTACGGTAGTGCTTGAACTTAGTACTTTTGGACCGTTGTTTTAGTTCACCCTTTTAAGCTTTATCATAGGTGAACCATGCAATTTTGGTGTATACCCTACAATTTTAGGTTTATACCCCCAGACAATTATACATTGAGTGCATATGAATTGAGGAGGGATACTAGTTTTATGGCCATGACTTAAGAACATCTTGTGCCACTAGTCCCCTTAAATATCATATATTTGGATTTTCCCATCACAATCTGGTATAATTTGTTTGTTAAATTTTTTTTTAATAATTCCTTGCCAACACATTTGATTTCAGTTCATTAAAGAATAGCCATAGCATCTTTAATTTACTGATTACTCTTAAGTTCGAATCACATAAATGTTAGGCAATGAATTGATAATTGTCTAGTGATCTTATAATTTTAATTTGGTTGGGGAGTAGCCACAACATCCTTTAATCAGTTAAAATTATATATTGAGCAGTTTATCTTGATCACATAAAGTTTTAGACAAATCATTTGTGATTAATTGTATTTAATATGATGGAATTTAGCCCACAGGCAATTTCGTTATATTTGTATGATTAATTAGGATTAAATACTAGACTATGATCATAATTTAGCCCACTGGCAATTATGTATCGGAATGTAGTTTAGTAGTTTTATCAGTAATGATAGAAATAAATAAATTTATTTATTTTATGGTTATTTGAAAATAATTTACATCTCTATCATAAAGTTTAATTTTATGATGCAAACTTTAGATTATATTTCTTAATTTACCCACAGGGATTAAGAAAAGGAACATGATTTCTTAAGTTTTATCATAATAGTTGTAATGAATCTCGTTGATTAAAACTTTAGCCTACAGGCAAGTCTTATATCACTTTATTCTTCAACTCATTTGATAATTGTTTCATCATAAAATTTCAGTTGGATCTACTTGAGTAAAAGTTTAGCCCACATGCAAGTTTTATGTCTCTAGATTCGTCTGTCTATTTAATAATTGAGATGGAATTTTATCATAAGGGTTTTAATTGGATTTAATAGAATTAAAATTTTAGCCTACAGGCAAATTTTATGTCAATAAATCCATCACCCATTAGATAATAATTTTATCACAATCTTAGAATTTATAAATTTAGTTAAATTATACTTCTAATTAAGTTTTCATGGTTTGCATTGGTAAAACATGTATTTAGTTACTTCCCAAAATTTAACCACTTTTATTAATTATTTCGCGAATCTTGCTCGGTTATTTGGACTAACTGTAGTAAGTTACGTGATATATTCGATATACCTCTTTTGGTTTCCAAGAATAAAATGTACCTCTTCGAGCCAAATTCCAACTTGGTTTTGAAAAGTGTATTTTATTATTTTAGTATGTCCAACTATGGTTGGGGGTTATGTCCTCATTAGTTATTACTTTAGTTGGATTGGAACCAAATATTGATTATTTAGTATGCCCAACTAATGGTGGGGAATTATATCTTCATTATTTAGTTGGTCAAATCAATTCTGAGTACGTATATCATTAATTATGCTAAAGAATATTTTAATCAGTGGGAGTGATCATTTAGAAAAAGATCATTAAGATGCTCCACTAAAGATTCCACAAGTATCAATCTTGTATTTGTTCACATAAATTCATAAGTTCAAATTATTGAACATTTGGTTGTGCAACATATTTATGAAAATGTTGTAACAATATTAAGGAGTTTATTAGAACAAAACATTTAACTTGTGATATACTGTTATTTAAATAAATTCTTTAGCATTTAATAGAGTCTTTAGTTTCTTCAAAATTGATCCTGGGCTATTCTGATTTATAAGGCTCAAGACAATTTTGCAAGACATAAAAGTAAGACTCATAATACTCAGTGGACCTTGAAGTTATTTGGGAAGTTATATGGTGTATATTTAAAATTCCACATTTATGGACTTAGAGTTTTGATTTATTGTTTAAGTTGTTGGAATGCTTCTATGACTAAACTATCTTTTGGCTATTTTGATGAGTGGGAGTGACAGACGTGTCAACTCCAAGCTCTTGGCCGTTAGAGATAGTGATTAAGTTAAGTTATAAAACTAGTCATGCATGGAACATAGTTAGCATTATGCTAATATTAAGAGATCTCTACTTAAGACATAGTTAACATTAAGGATCTTAGAGATCATGAAGTGCACTCTCTTGTACAATTTGGATGGTTTTCTCTTTTAAGTTGTGCATATATATTTTATTTTGAGAAACATCCCTTAAGGTACCAAGAATAAACGTTGGGTTTGTTCATAAAGGACTTAAGTTGGGGAATAAAAATGCATGTGATGCATAGAAGATATTACTCTGTCGAGTAGAGGACATATCGCTATGATTCGTGTGTTTTGTTCTTTGATGAGAGTTGTGCTAGTACTTGCACCAAGTAGGAGACTGTAAGACTTTTTCCTAATACAATATAAATTATATATTGTGGGCCTTAATAATATGGTGCAAGTGGATTAGGCCAATTAAGCTATAGGTTGGATTGGACATCTAGGTTTAGTCCAATCCACCATATGGCTATATAAGTCTGCATTGATGGGATGCAGACAGACAATCATATAGACACCTACAGACATGGTACTCACACTGCTCAGAAAATACCAGGACACCATCTAGGGTTCTGAGTCAAGTGTGAGACAAAACGACTAACACAGGCAACACAACAAGGCATCAACTATGGTTGGAGATTTATGATCATTTATGCTTCCGCTACTACGAGTTAAGTTTCTCGTATATTTATTCTATAGATTTAGACAATATTATTGTTCTTACAAGTTCTTGATGGGCTTTCCAAAAACCTAAGGTGTATTTCTTCTACAAGGTGTTGGCGAGAGGCTATATGATATTTGGAGGTTTGGTTTGAAAGTAAGTTGGCATGACACTCAAAACAAATAACAAACAAGTGAACAAGCCTCTTAACATGCATAAATTTTTTTTTTAATTTATTTTCTTTCATTTTTTTTTATCTTTTCTCTTCTTTTTTTTTTTTTTGTAATTCAAAAATAACAACTAAAACAGTTTTTAACATAATTGAATCACAAAGCAATTTATGGCATATAGTCACTGAATTTGGACATAACTTCATGAAAATTCTGGGAACAATTGACCAATGGTTCCAACTAAAGTTTTTCAGGTTTTCAAGTAATATGGGTCTATTACTTTCACAAAAAATTTTAGGTCAAAATACGACATGAATGTATTTTTTTTTTGGAAATTTTGCAAACTGACTGTGCAAAGCTGAGAAATTTTGGGGCAGTGAGTATTTATCATGCAATTGGTGTTAAATGACAAGGAATTACTCAATGAAATTTAAAATAGGCATACTAGATTCAATAAGGAACATGGGAAAAAAAAAAGTAATCCTTGCTCCAAGTGCACGAAGACACACAGACAAACATTGTTTGATGTTTCTATTATACTCTTTTCTACTCTGGGAGTGTTGTATATGTTCCAATCCCTACTCCGAGTGCACTGAGACGAGGATTGATGTGTTAACCTTCGAGGGTGACACCGTTATTGTGATCCTGCACCAATAATGGCGAATTCGCTTATATGGCAGTAGTTATACCACGACACAACAATTATTTATTTTTCACTTTATCAACCTATTTTTTCACCATTACTCAATGAAATTTAATATAGGGATACTAGATTCAATAAGGAACATGGGAAAAATAAGTAAATTTTTTTGAACGAGAAGGGAGAGAAAATCAAGGAATAAACCAACAAAATATGTGTGCTAAATAAAGGGTAACAAAGAAAGAATCTAAGGAGAAAAAATATAGGGCAGTCCAACTAAGTTAATTAGACAGTAGGTTTCGTAATTACAAGATTTTATGTTTAACTCCCCATGACAACTTAGGACGGTAGGTCAAAAGACGAGTTTCACTAAAAGTATAAAAACGAATATATGAACAATTAAAATTATTTAAAAAACGATTAAGATTTGAGAAAGTGTAACAAAATATCTAAAAACTAATAAGAGTGAATGAATCTTTGTACCATTTATTTATATCTGTTTTTCTGTTAATTTTTTTTTCTATATATTATGGTTGTACTATACAATTTTTTGGACAAAATTATCCTTGATATTATAACTTTCGTTATATTTTCCCATTGTTATTTCCATGTGCATGTATCCACCATATCTTCTATTATAGGAATAAGGTTCAAATTGACCATTGAACGTAACATAAAAGTGCAATTAGACCACTGAACCAAAAAAAGTGCATTTAGGCTACTGAACACTCCAAATGTATTCCATTTCACCTGTTAGTAGGTTACCATCCATTTCATCAGGTTACTTGCTTATTATGTGGATGGTGAGTTGACATTTCTAAATAATTTTTAATTATAAGCTTTACAAATATAAATTAAAAATTAAAAATTAAAAAAAAAACGTCTGGGTGGCCGCTGACTACGTTGAACAACCGCTTACTACTGTTGTATCCTCGTCCTCCATCGCTGGATTTATCTCTCCTTCCTACAGTGAGCGCACAGTAGCTGTGATCTTCGGCTACTAACGGTTTTTGGCTGGCGACTCTGGTTCACCAGGCGAAACAGCGATGACTTCGACGGTTAGGGGGAGCAGGTGGCGATCAAGATCTGTGGCAGCTGGTTTTCCCCGGAGAGCTTGATAGGCGGCGGTGATCGACGACGTTGCATTCCAGGCTTCAATTTTTTTTAGTTGTTTTGTGAAAGAAGTTGACTTTCGGTAAATAATAAAAATAAAATAATAATTGTAATAATAAATAAATTAAATTTGATTCATCCACAGGTTTCCTATCAAGGTGGCAAGGTTATTATTAAGGGGGGAAGGGGGCGACTGCCGGTGTGGGTGTGTGTGTGTGTTTTTTTTTTAAATAAGTTTTTTAGTTTTTATTTTAATAATTTATTATTAAAAATTATTTTAAAATGTCAACTCACCATCCAGGTAAAGTATGTAACCTGATAAAATGGATGGTAACCTACTATCGGGTGAAATTGCATACATTTGGAGTGTTTAGTGGCCTAATTGCATTTTTTGGGTTCAATTGCCTAATTGCACTTTCAGGTTACATTCGGTGGCCAATTTGAACCTTATTCCTATATTTTTCAATGATAATAGTATATGTAGACATTATATATTAGAGTAATACATTAAATAAATTTGTTTTTGTTTAGATTTTAATTAGTAAGGATTAGTTAATTATTTCCTAAAATATAAATATCAAATTTATAAAAATGGTTCACATTATTATTGTACAATAAAATAAATATCTAAAACTTAAACTAAAAAACTTATTTGAGTAAATTAATGTTATTATCCATGGTTTATGTCTGTATTTTTAAGCTTATTGTGTTGTACGTTGCTCTAAAAATATTGTAATATCATTTTTATCAGATAAAATTATCTTACACTGTTAAACTTCATTTACTATATATTAAATATTATCATAATTATATTTAATCATTTATCATATCTAAAATTCTTACTTTAATAATTATTAATCATTCCATTATTATTAACCAATTTATCAATTCTATTTTTAATATAATATGAATTCTACAATTATGAATTTTAAAAAATTTATATACTATTATTTGAAAAAATTTCAGTATAACTAAGATTTGAGTTTTTTTCTCAAAATGGTCTCTCGACTATTGCTCATTCTCAATTTTGCATTTCAACTTTCAATTGCACTATTCTGTCAACTTTCAAAAACTCACCCAATTCAGTCATCCGTTAGGTATTTCGTTTACTCAATGTTAAAATATATGGCATTTTGGTCCGTTCACCTATTTTGAGCCTAATACACTCAGCAAAAGTCGATGGACCATTTTGGAAAAAAACTATTTTGTTTATTTCATTTTTGTTTTTAGACTCTATCAAATTAAAATTTCTATAAATTTTTGTTCTAAACCTGCTTTTATGTATTTATTTTTATTTTTATTTGTATACTATCAAATTAGAATTTTGATAGATTTTTCCTCAACTCTTTTATTTATTTTATTTTTGCTTATTTTAATGTTTGCTTTTATACTCAATCAAATTAGAATTTCTGTAGATTTTTCCTAATAAATATAAATAGTAAAAATCCCACTTCAACCCCAAAATTTTCAACTATCTACTTTTTTCCTATGTCTAAACATACAAACTTTTCATCTATCCTATCAAGTTTTACAGTACATTTCGCAACTTTCATAAATACTTTATTTTTATGTTCATATATATCTAAAAAAAATCATACTAAAAATTCAATAGACAACCAATCAGTCATTATGTATCACAAACAATATTATTTTTATTGTTGAAAAAAATATTATTATTTTTTTCATTTTAGACACCCAAAGAGTGCAAAATGTAAAAAAAATGTTGGACCGAAATGTAAGTTTTTCCAGTAAACTTCTTGACTGAGCCGAAAAGTAATCTTTAGCCTATGATCAGAAAGTAAGTTTACTTCTCGGTCATACCACTGAGGGGCGCACTTTTCGATTAGAGAGGTGCTTATGACACTTCTCGAAATCGTGAAGTGCGTTTCACTTCTTAGTCGATGGCAAAATGTTGGAAAATATTTTTGAAATGTTGGTTTAACTTAGCCCGGAAGGCTATTAGTTTTATTCCAAAGTTAGTACAAACTATATGTTGGAAAAAATGGCATAAATGACATTTTAAGTGGTTATTTTGTGGTATAAATATATGTAGGGTCCACATCCAATTTGGTTCGGGTCAAAGTGGATTCGAATTCTTCGTAGTGAGACGAAGAGATCGATATATTATACACTCAAAATGGATAATGGGTGAATGAGAAAATTGGTTCTAAAAGTGACCCATTTGAGATGGAATTTGTGTGGAAAAAGCTTTGGGTAAAGTCTTTTGTCCCACATTGGTTTGGGAAGAAGATTTCACCCACTATATATACAAAGGTCTTTTATGACTTGTTAACTTGTATAGCATAGATGTTCTCTCTCGCGCGCAGGGGGGTGCAAATAAAATCCCAGAATTAGCCCGGAAAGGCTTGACTCGTGTACGCGGGCACGAATCTCGTTCGGAAATTGGCTAACCTTACGGGCTAAGTTATGCCAAAAAGGAAGCTGGTCTCGCGGACCTCTCGCAGGCGGCTCGTAGTGACCTCCTGCAACGACGTATCACTTCCACTATGACCGTTCATAAGAATGACCTTTGGCATTATGGAATTAATATGATTAAATCCTGCCGTTCCACTATGACCGTTCATAAGAATGACCTTTGGCATTATGGAATTAATATGATTAAATCCTGCCGTCATGATTAAATCCTGCCATTATTTCTTATTAATAGACTGTTAGTGGGAAGTAAATATGTGCTTAGTGGGTGGAGGTTACATATGAAGAATGAATGCCATTATTCAATGCTATTTATCCCTTCCTCTACTATAAATTACCAGGAAAGTATGAGCATTTTATGAGTTTTGATACTCACGTTAAAATCACTCTGCAGACCGCAAAACTGAATTTTCCACCTCGAAACTCTCCTCTCCTTCATTTCTAGCCACCTGTGTTCATCTCATGTTCTCGTTCGCCGGGTCCCAAGTTTGTATGCTCAAACGCAGGGATCGTAGTATGTTTTATCCTGGGAAACCTAGGCCGCAACGCTCCAGCACCCCGAGAGGCGATAAATAAGGTTTTAAGGATAGAGGCAACTCGACTCGTGCTTACAACTACCCCAAAGTCCGTTCATCTTCGTCCCGAGTTATTCTAGGTTTATCTAACCTTTGTTGTAGGTTTAAATTCCTGTAATTATTTATTTATTTGTATTGTGGATTTTCTATTTGCTCATTTTTCTTGGGTTTTTTGAGAATTATTTCCTACAATCTTAAAACCTTATTTATTCTTTTCAGAATTCTCGAATACCACGGAGAAATGGAAAATCCAGCTTTGCCCGTGATTGTTAATGGGGACGAGAACGGTAATGTTGTTGTGAACAACAATGGAGGGAAAGGCACCGTTGTTGCACATTCCCAAGCACTGGTGAACGTTGGTTCACAGAACGGTGTAGGCATCACGGAAAATGTTCCTACGATGTAGGTACCTTCGGTACCAATTGGATCGGCTAATAGTCATGGAGGATCCAGTGGTGTGATTACTACATGGTCTGAGGACTGTGGTAGTGTGACCAATGACTTCGATCATAATCGAGTGAAGGCCAAGCGAAAGCTTAGTCCTGAACGATTTTATGTGAGGAAGGTGAAGGGTCATTACGAAGCGAACCGTCATCCTGGTGAAAAGGTTGAAGACAACTTTGCTAGGATTAATGGGTAAGGTGGATGGTTGGACGAGTGAAGGTCACAACCAGATACCCGATGTGCTGTGATGAGACCACTCCGAGGGAGTGGACTGCTAATCAAATGGAACAAGGCACACGGTGTGATGGACTACTACGAGATAGGACATGCAAAAATGGTTAATGACCAACGAATGTAACTATTGTGTTACATGATTGAAATCACGTAACGAACCTCGGTTCTAGATTTCATGGAAAATCAATTGTCAAAAATTGGGATAACCTTATAATCGTCAGCGTCACGGCTCAATTGTATCGAATATTTTTAAGTGATATTCTTAATGCGATTATAATGGTTTGATTCAACTAGTTGGAATTTTGGTTGATTTGGTCTCGTTAATTGTGTTAGAATTAACTTGATCGGAAATTCCTATGTTTTACTAGTGTGAAATTAATTTGAGACAAATGATTGAATGCTGGGTCAATAATCTGGGAATTGAGGTTGAGTGCTAATGTTGTAGTACTAACGGAAAGGCTGAATGTGTTGCTAATTATTTAGCAAGTCGGTATGCCGTAGTACCTATGTACAATTATTATAAAGCTTAATCGCTTAATGATAAATGTATTGAGTACTAGGAAAGTGGGTTTTTTTATGAACCACTAATGTACCAACGTAATAGTGTTTCGAACACTAACGGACTAGTGTATTATTAGCACTTTAAGGGCTAATTGAATTCACTAAGAAAGTGTTCTACGGCACTAACGTCCAAATGGCTTATTTAATGCCAAAATTAATCCATTAGTTAATGCACTAATCGTAGTGCTTAACGGGATTAAAAATGGAATTAAAACTCAAGCTAGTGGGCATTAAAATGGTTGTCACAATCGTTTGAAATGAAAGCATTTGGAAGAGTGTTAGTCTTCCGATGAGAGGTAATTCGAGCACCTCTCGTGGGGTTTAAATGCAACTTGCAAAAGGTTGCTTCCCCTTTCACCTCTCGTGAGGGGCAGTTTGGTACTGCCTATACCTTGCGAGAAGGGGTTGTTTATTGCTTTCTGATAAGTGCTTAATTGTCTATATTTTTCCCCCTTTCACTAAGTCATTTTGTTTATAGATCATTCCAAATTTCATGAAAATTAGTGCTTATTTGTGTTATTTTGCAAGTAGTATGAGTTGGTAAGCATTGAAGCAAAGATGACCATTTTCATGCATTTTGGTGAGCATTGAAGTCAAATGGAGACCAAATATGAAGCTATGGAGATGGATGCAACACTCCCAAGGAAGCCTAAGAGTGGTATTTTCAATGGTGTTGGTCATTTGGGCAAACCAAAACAAAAGAGAAGCAAAAGATCAAAGTGTTGCAATTCTCGCACTACACGATGGCGTCTTAGTATTTTGACCATATCTTGTCCTAGAAAAGTCCAAATGAAGTGATTCTTGAACCATTGGAAAGAAGACTCGAAGGTCTACAACTTTCATGAAAATATCAAAGTCTAAATCAAAAGGGAAAAGGATCAAAATCAGACTGCAAGCCGGATCTTCGTCACAGGAGGATTCTCGACGCGTCGAGAATTATCGTCGACACGTCGAGAATAGGCAGAATGCGTCCTTTTTCGCTCTAAATTAGCTCGACGCGTCGAGGCTTTGTCGAGGACTCTAGATCTGTAGATTTTTAGCACGCCCCTGCTCCTATTTAAGTGAGTTTTTACTCATTTCTCCATGGTTCCGACCCATCTTAGAACCCTAGCTATTTTCTACTCTTTCTTTTCATATTTTAGGGTTAGATTAGACTTATATTTAGGTTGTTAAACATTTTGGAAGCTTGGATTGTAGCATTTAAACTTGGGTTTCAAGGATTTCATATTCATTTTCATTATGAAATTCCTTGTTGATTATGAATCTTGTGATATTTTCATTATGATTATGTGTAATTAGTTCTTCTTGGAGGGAGGTAGGGATGTAGGCTAGGTATTTGATGGATGATTTTGAATTGGTTAAGGAAAGTTGAGACATGACTTTGATGTTGTTGATTGACATGATTATTTGAGTCCCGATTAGGGAGTGACAACCTAGCCTAAGTTCAAGGAGTTGATCAACCATGCTTCACCTTTGGGAAAAGGGGAGTGTGTGATGTTAAGAACACCAAGTGTTAATACCTCTTAGACATTCTTGAGTCATAGAAATGTCATTGAATGTTCTAGGAGTGTGGGATAACCTTGGGAAAGGCTTCCCTATTGTTATATGGCATCTATCATCTTTTGGTCCCCATTTTGGTTTCACTATCTTGACCTACCTTTAGTTCCTATCTACCTCACCTTTCTTATTATTTGTTTTCATTATAGTGTGTTGCTTGATATTGTGTTTGTATCCAAATCAACCCTTCGGTTTGGCTAGATTTTCATGAGGAACATTAGTATCTTATGATTGGAACACTAAAGCTCTACTCCTATCGCCAATCCTTGTGAGAACGATATCCGGTGTAAGGATACCCTCTAACACATCCACTCACCCAAAAGACTACTTCATCACTTTCAGGACCGCTGTTGCGGTGTGTTATTCTTTATAAGAATAAAGTGGAAACCAAATTAATTTGTAGAATTAATGTGGTTAAAAGTGATCGATGTGGTGAACAAGAAACACCTTCGGGTGATTTCTCTGTTATTATTATACTCAAGAGTATAATGTGGATTCACCTTAATCGAACGTTGCTACCGAACACAAATATCAAGATATCAATATGTTCGGGCCTACCCCAAGAATGTGAGGGTGAGGCAATTGTCTTTTGGACAAGAAAAAAACATTTTAATAAAGGTTCCCTACAAATAACTCGATAAGGTTCCTTACGAGTGTGGATAGATTTGAGCTATCCTATTGATACTTGAAATGTGGGGGAGGCTTGCCAAATGAGATTTTGTTCTTAATACTCAAAGTCCATGGCAAGGCTAGGCAGCGCGAGACATCAACGAAGATGTCTCGAGGTGGGCGAGAGACACGATCTCTCGAAGGAAGCTGGTCACGCGAGACGATGTTATCGTCACGCGGACCTCCATCAACGATGATGTCTCGAGGTGGGCGAGAGACACGATCTCTCGAAGGAAGCTGGTCACGCGAGACGATGTTATCGATCTCTCGAAGGACGCTGGTCACGCGAGACGATGTTATCGTCACGCGGACCTCTCGCAGGCTGATGTCTGGCGAACCTCATGAGCGATGTCCCCTGGCTTCCAGGGTAACTCGTAGTGACCTCCTGCAGCGACGTATCACTTCTAATGTGACCGTTCATAAGAATGACCTTTGACATTATGGAATTAATATGATTAAATCCTGCCATTATTTCTTATTAATAGACTGTTAGTGGGAAGTAAATATGTGCTTAGTGGGTGGAGGTTACATATGAAGAATGAATGCCATTATTCAATGCTATTTATCCCTTCCTCTACTATAAATTACCAGGAGAGTATGAGCATTTTATGAGTTTTGATACTCACGTTAAAATCACTCTGCAGACTGCAAAACTGAATTTTCCACCCCGAAACTCTACTCTCCTTCCTTTCTAGCCACCTGTGTTCATCCCACGTTCTCGTTCGCCAGTCCCAAGTTTGTGTGCTCAAACGCAGGGATCGTAGTACGTTTTATCCTGGGAAACCTAGGCCGCAACGCTCCAACACCCCGGGAGGCGGTAAATAAAGTTTTAAGGACATAAACAACTCGACTCGTGCTTACAACTACCCCAAAGTCCGTTCATCTTCGTCCCGAGTTATTCTAGGTTTATCTAACCTTTGTTGTAGGTTTAAATTCCTGGAATTATTTATTTATTTGTTTTGTGGATTTTCTATTTGCTCCTTTTTCTTGGGTTTTTTCAAATCCCTAGGTACCATTTTCCTACGCTATAAATATTTCCTACACTATAGCTACCATTTTCAAATCCCTAGGTACTAAGCACTACATCATGCTAAAGGGAGTCTACAACTATGGCTGCCAATCTCATAAGTGTTAAAGTACAAGTAAAACAAACAAAATGCAAAAATAATTAGAACAAAACAGATAATCCTAAACCTAAAGCATCATCCTTTAACTCAATTACAAGCTTTTGTCATTTTGAAGTATGTTTGTATTTTATATATGAATATTAATAAACTTAAATTTGAAAGCGAAACCTTTTTACCATGGTATGTAAAAACAATTATTTTCAATGATAAAAAAAATTTTATTGTGATACATAGTGATTGATTGTCTATTGAACTTTTACTAGATTTTTTAAAGATAAATATGAACATAAAAAGATAAAAATAAAAAAGGAGTTAACTATTGAAATGGTCCCTTGACTATAGCGAAAATACCGATTTGGTCATTGACTATTTTTTTGACCAATTAAGTCCCTCAACTTTAAAAATCTTAACTAATTTGGTCTTCCGCTTGTTTTGTCGTTAGGCATCCATTAACTCGGGACCAAATTGATAATTTTTCTATAGTCAAGGGACCATTTTGATCATCACATGCACTATTTTCTCCAAAAAGTTAATTACTAAAATGGTCCCTTGACTATAGTGAAATTATCAATTTGGTCCCAAGTTAAGGGATGTCTAACGACAAAACAAATAGAGGACCAAATTGGTTAAAAAATTTAAATTTGAGGGACTTAATTGGTCAAAAAATTGTCAATGACCAAATTAGTAATTTCACTATAGTCAATGAACCATTTTGGTAATTAACTCAAATAAAAAGTATATGAGTATTTATGAAAGTTACGAAACATATTGTAAAACTTAATATAAATAGAGGAAAAATTTGTATATTTAGACAATGGAAAAAAGTATGTAGAGAAAGTTGAAAATTTTGGGTTTGGAATGTGAGATTTTAACTATTTATATTTGTGAGAAAAAAAATCGAGTTTATTACCGAAATGGTCCATCGACAATTGCGAAATTACCAATTTGGTCATTGACAATTTTTCGTGCCCAATTAAGTCCTTCGACTATGAAAATTTTAACCAACTTGATCCTCCATTTATTTTGCCGTTAAATATCCATTAGGTATTCCGTTTACTCAATGTTAAAATGGATGGAATTTTGGCCCGTTCACCTATTTTGAGCTTAATACACTCAGCAATAGTCGATGGACCATTTTGGGAAAAAACTATTTTATTTATTTCATTTTTGTTTTTAGACTCTATCAAATTAGAATTTCTATAAATTTTTGTTCTCAGCCCGCTTTTATTTATTTTTATTTTTATTTTTATACTATCAAATTATAATTTTGATAGATTTTTTCTCAACTCTTTTATTTATTTTATTTTTGCTTATTTTAATGTTTGCTTTTATACTCAATCAAATTAGAATTTTTGTAGATTTTTTTCTCATAAATATAAATAGTTAAAATCCACACTTCAACCCCAAAATTTTCGACTATCTACTTTTTTCCTATGTCTAAACATACACACTTTTCATCCATCTTATCAAGTTTTAAAGTACATTTCGTAACTTTCATAAATAGTTTTATAGTTTTACCAAATTGATAATTAATTTTTCACTGAAATGGTCCCTTGACTATAGCAAAATTATCAATTTGATCTCTTGACTATAACAAAATTATCAATTTAGTCCCAATTTTTTAACGGCAAAATAATTAGAGGACCAAATTGGTTAAAATTTTCAAAGTCGAATGACTTAATTGGGCACGAAAAATTATCGAGGACCAAATTGGTAATTTTGCAATAGTCGAGGGATCATTTCGGTAATAAACTAAAAAAAAATCTATAGAAATTCTAATATGATAGAGTCTAAAAAAATGAAAATAAAATAAATAAAAAGTTTTTTTTTTCCTAAAATGGTCCTTTTTTTGTGAGAAAAAAATTACATAATTTCTAATTTTATAGAGTCTATACATAAAAATGAAAATAAATAAAATAGTTTTTTTTTCAAAATGGTCCCTTGACTATTACTGAGTGTATTAGGTACAAAATATGTGAACAGATCAAAATGCCCTCCATTTTAACGTTGAGTAAACAAAATACCTAACAGAAGACTGAATTTGGTGAGTTTTTAAAAATCGAGGGACCACATTTGGTGTAATTGAAAGTCGAAATATAAAATTGAGAATGAGCAATAGTCGAGGGACCATTTAAAAAAAAAACTTTGAAGATTTTAACATTGAGTATTAATACTATCAATTATTTACATATGTTCCATAAAAAAAAAAACTAAAAAAAACTAGTGTATAATATACCAACGAGAAATCTACAAATTTAATAAGAGCCAATAAAGTTAGGCCCCAACCGGGAACTAAAAAATGTTGGTGTAATTATTTGTTGAAATGAATGGTCTATATTATTTTGATTTTAGTATTTTTTTTAATGATTTTCCTCCTTTACCTCTATTATATTATTTTCTTTCCTTAAATAACCCTACATTCTGTTAGTATAAACTTTGGTCACAAAATATTCCGTTAACTATTTATTATTTTTAACTTATTCATTGATTTCAATAGGAAATGTCTTAGGTTCGAACCTCATCCCAATCAGAGTTGGCATAATTGTTAAACATGTACTACCAATATGTTAGAACGTATTAAAAATACTAGTTTTATACGCGCATTGCGCGAATGAGTTAATGCCCAATGTTTATATTTAAATAAATATTTGAAAGTATATCAATGCAAGATTATATAGGAGAAGTTTATACATGGGTAATTGAATGTCGAATTTTTTTATTTAAATATCTAACTCAAAGTATATGAATCCAATATAATATAGAAAATTCATTATAATTATTACTAAAATAAATGTTTGCAACATTGTAAAATCGATAGTCTAAATATTTGGTCTAAAAATGATAGTCTAAATAAATACTACTTTTCATTTAAATTTTTCTAAGTGTTCTTAATTATCTTTTGAGTAACATTGTCATTGTCTTTATCTTTACTATTTGTTCTCTTCCTTTTTGTTGGTAGTGTGTTATTTGCAATTCGGTTATTGTTGGTAGCATAGATGACAACGTCATGCAATGAGATTATGATATAGGAGCTATGGACTTTCCTTTAGGTGTTCTGCTTGGGGTTCATTTGGTTCAACCATTATTATTGAATGAGTTATTGTGGATAAAGAAATCCATAGTTTAAGAAAAATGATTAAATAAATTAATAAAAATTTGAAATTTGAAAATATTATATATTCCAAAGATATTAAAAGGTAGTTTCTCGCTTCAATTTGCTGGGTAATGGGTTATTTGAGTACTTTCATTGTCAACAAATCCCCTGAGTAGTTAATATGATTGGTTTCAAACTATTCTTTTTTTATTTTTTCATGGTATTAAAGAAATACATATGTATCATTTTTTGGTGTAACTACTAATTTATTTAATTCAATAAGAGTAAAATAGAGCGATTCCGCTTCAATTTGTTGGGTTATTTGAGTCTCTTTGTCAACCAATCCCCAAGTAGTTAATATAATAATTAGCTTCAAATTATTTTAATTTTTTTTCATAGTATTAATAAAATACTTGGTAAATAAATATATAACATTATTTTGTACTATAACTTTGATATTTAATTACAAGATATTGTAAAAATAAGATAATGGACAATATAATGAATATCAATTGATAAATTTGAATGTAAAGAATCTTTGCATGACAGAAAATAAAGACAGTACAATATAACTAATGAAATTATTTCTCTTATTTAATTTAATTTTTTGATAATGAATAATTTTTTTAAATAAAGGTATTGTAGACACATAATTCTAAATTAAAAAAATATATATGTATCATTTTTTGTTGTAGCTACTAATTTATTTAATTTAATAAGAGTAAATAGAGTGAGAAACTTAATTATGTCAAATTTGATTGAGATGAGGTTCGAACCTAATACCTTTCTTATAGGAATTAATGGGTAAGTTAAAAGTTAACGGAATATTAACGGAGAAGAGGATATTTAACGGAAAACTTAACGGATAATCATAAAAGTAAGGTTAAATTAGGTAATCTCTATGAATAATATTAATCTGAATTATCTTAACCATCTATTTGATTAAACCGCCATTTTTCTATCCATTTTAGGCCTAACTCTCTTTGGCTTTTATTCCATCCATTTGATTAAATAATTTGACCGTCATTTTTTCTACCCATTTTAGGTCTAACTCTCTTTGGCTCTTATTAGTATAGTAGATACAATATAAAATTTACCATAAACTTTGGTCAAATAAATAGCCCGACTAAATACATAACATTCAAAGTTAAGCATCAAAGATTATAAATAAGTAACCTTTAAAATCATTTTCTTGCATTTTTTTTTAAAAGGTTACTTTTTTTTTTTTTCATTTTTTTGTTTAATTAATATTTTTTTAATTATTTAGAACCAGACTCAATATTTCAATTATGCTTTTGCATTAATGGGAATTATTTAGGTCATTATGGTATTAATATTTTTTATTTGTATTTCGATTATGTAAATGGTTATTAGATCATTATCTTATGTTGCTACATTTAAAACTCATTATTTAAAATGCCAATGTAAAACAATAGAATATAGTGGCACACTTGACGCATCAAAAAGGTGCCGAGACTACAAATGCTGCAATAAAAAAATGTGAGAGAATGACAATGACAATGCTACCTAGAAGAGAATTAAGAAAACTTAGAGAAATTCTAACCAAAAGTAGTATTTATTTAGACTATCGTTTTTAGACTAGCGTTATTACAAAGTTGCAAATATTTATTTTAGTGACAATTATATTCAATCTCTCTTATATTATCTTGCATGCATTCGTATACTTTGAATTACCGATTTAAATTATAATCTTCCATTGATATACTTTGAAATACTTATTTAAAAATTATCATTAGACATTATCTCATTCAAGTAATGTGCGTAAATAAACTAGTATAATTAGGCCATCCCATTGATGATTTTTTTTCGCTGTTTTTAAGGCAAAAAATGCCAAATTGGAAGAGAGAGGGTGAGGTGAGAGAGTGTATTGGTATTTCCGACAAATCTTGAGTTTTTTTTCCAGATATTATGGGGCCCACCAATTGAGTTGAGAGTTGTGCCTCACGCACGTGAGGCGCAAGTCTCGCGCCAAGCCGGGCGTGTAAATATTATTTTAAAATTTTCTTCAATTTTGGCGCGTAAATATTATTTTAAATTTTTTCTTCAATTTTTTGTTTTGATTTGTTTTTTTTTTCTCCACTCCCATTTTTTCTTTCCTGATCACACTCACAAAAGCTTTTTAAAAATTACACCAGAATCTCCACTATTGAGGAAGGTCTTAATGAAAGTCAAAGAAAAAGGACAAAATTAGTTGTTAACGTACCTATACCATTTTCCTATTATTAGTTAATGATTTAAAAAAAAAATCATAAATTGCTATCATCACACTTCATACAATTGTCATCTCAAGTTTCACGTTCAATTGTTCATTACATATAGTATGCTTTTTTGGCGCCGAACAGTGGCATACCACATTCTAAATTTCAAAGGTCTATAATTACAAAATAGCCCTTGTATATGACAATTCGCGGTTTTGTCGTCAATATAATGCAGCGCTCCAATCTCGCTTCTCCAACTTAAAATCTGTAACTATATAACTATATATGCACAAAAATTACACCTATACGGAGAACTATATATATACACTCATTTATTTATTATTTATTTATTCATAATCTCTTCTCTGCGTTCGTGGAGTCATCTGGCTTTACTGGTTTTCTAGGGTTCCGCGACCTATCTGAATAAGACTCAATCCGTCTCTTCTCTCCAATCTTCCCTCCCGACAGGGAATACCACCAAAGCGACGAGGGATTTCGTGGTCCGGGAGTTGAGGAGGACGACGAGGGAACTCTCTTCCTAGGGTTTCGTTTCATGGTCTGAGTTGGAATCGGTAGATTTGTGTGGGAGATCTTGAGAAGATGGCGGCGTCCTCAGGGAGAGGGCTCGAGGAGCAGTTGGCGGAAGCTGGAAACAAGCTTCTCAAGCCTCCTTCTTCGGTTGATGAACTCCTCCCTTTACTCGACGTAAGTCCTAGGGTTATTATTACACTTTCAGTTTTCTGTTATTTCTGACCCCTTGCCGTTGCTGGCTTGGAATTATTTTTCTTCTCTGGAGTTATAGTCGGGAATGAATCAAATTCTATGCCGTTTCTATTATTTATTGTTTGATTTTTTGGTGTTTTTTTACACTATGCTTTTTTCTCTAACGACGCAGCATTTGTACAGTTGTTCTATGATTTCTTTAATTTGACGGAGGGTTAGTTCATAGTTCAGTATTAGGAACCAGACATGTTCGTTGTAAGAGAGTTGTTTTTCTGTTCTTGTGCTCAAGGTATATGATACTCTGTATCCGTTCAACTCCTATAATAGTTACTAAGATACTTTACTCTCTTCAAGATTATTTTGTTCCCTTAGGCTCAATCCGTCTGGGCTAGGACCCTAGATTGTCCAACTGAATTGTTGCATCCCTTTTGCTAATTAATGGTGTTAGATGTATCGTTTCGGAATCTCAGCTACCAATATAGTAATGCTGCTATGATTATTACTGGTCATGCCCTAATTTGCTTAGCGAAAATTTTGTGTTGAACGGTCATAAAAGTACAAAAAAGGAAGAAGGATAAATAAATTTTTTATCCTGGGATTTTATTGGGTGTGCAACAGATATTTTAGTTGTAGTTTTCTGCTTGACTTGAAACAAGAAGGAATTTTTTCTTCATCTGTTTTAGGTATTATAACAGATGCCTGTTTTTTTGATGAAATTTGAGGGTATGCTGATTGTGATGCCCTTAATTTCCAAAACCACATGTGAAATGAAAACCATGCTGGTTGGAATGCTCTTAATTTTTTTGCAAATGCAAATAGTCTATTTGGTTTAGAAGATAAGGGTCATAATTTCTTATGGTTCAAGATATCGTTATTTTCTCAGTGTTGTCTATGGACCTATGAAGCTTTTCTTTTGATTGGCCATCCGTTGAAGTGGAATGCTGTCAAATTTGTATACTGGTAGTGCACTAGTTGGTAATCTACCGATCTGCATAGTCTATTATTAATTAGGAAAAAAGGTTGGTTTTAGACATGCATTTTGGTAGTGCACTTATTTTGTTTTTAACTAGCACTGCATCTTTTGTATTCTTTACTTGAGTGTTGGAGGATATTTTTAATGGTTATAAGTTCTGGTTTCTCTTCAAACATTGTATTATAATACTTTGTGCTGCTTTAGTGAACAATTATGGCTGCAGTTTTCTAAGCACTCTATACTCTTAAATCATTGGAATATTGGATTGATCTTTTATCTACAAGGTTGTCATAATGGTCATACTATGAGATTCTAAATTTATAAGTATCACATGACTTTTATGAAGAACCTAAGTACCTAACCTTCTTAGGTGTGTGTGTTGTCTTATAAAAATGACTTAACTGTGAGTTTTGGTGCATTTTGGGGCAATTATATTACCAATGCAGTTCCAAATAAAAAAAAAAGATTAAGAGACAAAAATATGCAGTTACATTTCTTCTGTACTTGATGGCTGTTGGAGAGATAGTTTGTATAAGAAATTGGGAATTGTAACAAATTTATGAATGTCATCTGTTCTCTTCCTAATTATCTGTAAGGGATGATGCTGTTTTTGCATATCTGCCTTCATTTCCACATGCAATATAGTGGAAACACAGAAATCTATTCGTACACATTCAGCATAGTACATATCAGAATAATGCTCTTGGATGCATCAAGTATAGTTTCATGTTTGATTCTTCAATATTTCAGTAACTAAATGCTGTGATCTGTATTTAATTTAGATATAGATACTAAACTTGTGAACAATCTAAATGGCACTCTTATTATTCACTGTGATGTCTTTAATTTTTTGTTTTCATGGTCTTAAGGAAGCTGAGTCTTTCCTCACAAAAGTGGAGCAGTCACCAGCTAAATCCATGCATGATGCACTTTCTCCAATGATTAAGGCATTGGTAGCGGATGAACTTTTGAGGCATTCTGATGTTGATGTGAAGGTTGCCCTTGCTTCTTGCTTAAGTGAGATCACAAGAATTACTGCACCGGATGCCCCATATGACGATGAAAAGATGAAGGTATCAATATCCCATTATTTTTCTATTTTCTTTTTCATCAGCACCATGTAAAATTCTATTGTTTATGTACAGGTTGTCTTCCAACTAATAGTTTCGTCTTTTGAGAATTTATATGATGAGTCAAGCAGATCCTTTAGCAAGAGGGCTATGATTCTTGAAACCGTGTCCAAGGTCCGGTTATGTGTTGTTATGTTAGATCTGGAATGTGATGCACTTATCTCTGACATGTATCAGCACTTCCTTAAGGCCATTAGGTATGACATTATTACTGATAGCGCCCAACATTTTTGTTGTTGCTGTACCATAAGTTCCATATATTCAATGTTGTTACATGCTTGTTTTTCTTTTGGTGGGATTAATTTAAATTGGATATTTATTTTCACAACTATCTCTTTTTTACTACAACCATTATTGTTTCTGAACATAAGAATTGTAGTTATGTACTTGCTGAAATTTCAAGCTGCAATTCACTTTGGTGATGAAACACATCAATTTTCCACTTTAATCAATTTAGACTGATAGAAAATTCCACATCAATTTTCTATGTCACCTACTCATCCCCCAACTACAAATAAAATAAAAAAGAAATGATATAAATATGTCATGCACCTGGAAATCAAGCTGCTAGTTTCAGCTCCTTAAATTCGTTCTTCCTTTCTTTTTGTGAAAATTTATCTCATTGATCTGTAGAATTCACTGTGTAGCATCACTTAACTAATATATTCTTCAGGCATTAGATAACAGAGGGCTTCATATTATTAGGATAAAAATATGCAGTTACGACTTACGAGAGCATTGCATCAATGAAATACTTGTATTTTTTTAAAATGAAATATGAATTATAAACACAGGATGAATAAGTAATATCTAGAGTAGTGTCCTTTAAGATGCATTAATCATTGTTTAACTTTGACAACTTAATATGCATGTTGATGGAAATTGAGTAGTTTTCTCTAAGCTGTATCTTCAACTCTCAGAGAATATCATCCAGACAATATC
>CM008340.1:36870708-36890420 GCA_002525835.2 Ipomoea batatas
GGATAGTGTGTAAGTTCTTCTCATTCATCTATAATATAAATCAGGAGTTTTTGAGATCCTCGTCAGAAGAGGAGTGAATGATTTAATGGGTGTAGGTTATATGGCTACGGTTGGGTGTTCATTTTATGGGCTGGAATTTCACTGGGCAATCCCACCCTGCCTCATTGCTGTATTATTGTGCTAACTCCTAAGTACTGCCGGGTGTAACATGGGCCAATGGCTTGTTGGCTATATGCTTACATGTTTTGAAATTTTATCAAAAAGCTAACTTTGCTTTACCAATTGCAGATTTTATGAAGGTGTCGTAGAATCCTATGATCCTGTTAAAAAGAAGCATATGGTCTGTTCATTTTTCCCTTTGATGTTTTCTTTATGCCATGTGGCTCTTACAGAAAATGAACAGTTCTTTTTTATTTAATCAGGTTTTGTACACCGATGGAGATGAAGAATTTCTGAATCTTAGGAAGGAACGATGGGAAATTGTTGGTGAACATTTGATGGGAGAATCGGTATGTTTTCAGTCAATGTGCATTTCCTACCTTCATTTTAAAATCACTTTTAGACATTATTTGATTATCCTATTTTGACAGGACTTGGATGAACCATCTAGCCCTGATGCTTCTGCCGAGATGTGAGTGCTACTTTTTCATTAGATGAGCAACTTATTCTTTCTTGCTATTAGATGTTTTGTGAAAACAAGGATTGAGTTGGTGTTCTTACATTATCATTCTCTCTCTCTCTCTCTCTCTCTCTCTCTCTCTCTCTCTGTTCCTACCTGTTAAAAGATTTTGTTACTATATGTTCTCTGAGTAATCGAGGATATAAGTTGAACCTTGTTGATAAATGAATATTTGTTTTGAACATTGTCATATCATATTGGAAGTACCAATTAATATATTTCCAGCATGTGATGAAGTCTTTCTTTCTCTGCGACTTCATTGATGTCAACTCTTAGAGATTAGTGTTATCATTTTTTCCCAAACTTGTTGCTATGCTGTGTCTGTAAGCTTATTTCTTTATTGGACTTTGGACGTGCCAATGTCTTTTTAAGATCTTTTCAACCCTCCTACCATGTCTCTTTGATCCGTTTTGTGTGCTTTGGTGCTCTCTTTTAGCCTACTATTACAGAGTATTTCTTTCCGGAGTTCTGAATTTTGGGTCTAGTTAAGCACATTTCTATCTACAACAGTCATACCAGTCAATACTCAATATTATATGGATATGATCTTCAAGTGGTAGAAGGTTTTTATTATTTTGAGACAGCCATTAAAATTAAGCCTAGGAACTTTATGAATTAAAAAGGATGTTTTTGTAATAGCCATTATATAGAACATGTTTTCAATGTTGAATGAAAGTTTTGCATGGTGTCATATCATTCCATATTCTTTCCAAATTTTAGATCTTATTCCAGTATCCTGTTCCATATTGTCTGTTTTCTTGCTCCTGCTAATCAGACATAATATCATTTGTTGTCTTCATCATATTGTTATGTTCCATCATTTTGTACTCCTTCCATATTTTAGAACATTTCTTCAGGTTTAACCTTTTCTTTTGACTTTTGAGCCTTCTGCAATAATTGTTTTTTTTTTCTATTTGTTTATGTGCTCATTCTTTATTGCAGGCAGAAGAAGAAAAAAACCAGAAGACAGGCTGAAACATCAAAGCATGACAGGTCAGATGTTTCACCTAGGAGGTTTGTAATTAATTTATTCTTTTGTTTGTGTCAGTAATTTGTGTGATGTGAGAGAATATTCATTAAGGGGTAATGTTTAAGCAGTGGTGGATCCAAGGCCAAAGGCACAGCTACAAAATCTGGTCGTAGATCCAAGGATGATGCTGTTGTTGAGCCAAAATCCAAAGACCGCGGCCTAAAATCTGGTGGTAAATCTAAGGATGTGACTAGTAATAAACTTAAAAATGATTCTGAAAAGGGCTCGGGTAAGTTGAAAGATGTTATTAGCAGCAGCTCTCCGAGGTCTAAGTCCAAGACAGATATCTCTCCTAAGACTGCCAGCAAATCCCAGCAAGACACTGTGACAAAATCAATCCCCAGGTCAAAAGGTAAAGCTCCTCAAAGCGGTGGTAAGCCCAGTGCCAATGGCGGTACAGGCAAAGGAAAGTCTATGTCAAAGGGCAAGGAGACTGGGGATGTGAAGGAAAAGTCCACAGAGGTAGCAAAAACACCAGATAGCGGGAAGGGGAAAGTTTCGGGAGCATCCAAGGAGCAAGAAACTGAGTCAAAAATTGGGAAGAAGAGAAAGAGGAAGTAAAAACTGAGAATAGGGGGTGTCCTACTGTAATCTCTGACTATTGTCTTAGTTGCCTAGGTATTTTTTTTTTTTTTCGGTTGTTGCTCGGATATATTCTATTCCTTTAGAAATAATTTGTGTTATTATCTTATTTAAGTTGACTAGATGTATCATACTTCATTTCGTGGAGCCAATAGTACCATATGATATTGGTTAGTTTATAGTGCCCTGTGGATAACTGCAAATTCGGTTATGGAGCATTGCCATTGTGTTATTGTACTCAATTTCAGCCTCTTGCTTACTAAGATGTTTTTGGCATTTTACTATTTGTAGTGCTTTATCTCCTATGAAGAAAAGTAAGCATTTATGTACCCAAGCTTGATTGCTTAATAACTCACGGTAGCTCACACTCGAACCTTTATAATGCAAGTGTGATGCCTGACATTTTTGGTTCTACAACTATAGGGGTACAGACTGTACGGTCAATTTAGTCCAATTATAGTATAATGGTGTTTTTCCCCCTTCATCGGGCTAAACTTGTTCCATTGATACGGAACTGACAGTACATACTTCCATTGCAAAAAGTCCAGGGTTGAATAAATTTTTCAAAAGCTGTCACATTCTCAAGATCTTTTTTAGAATAGCGGGATTAAATAAGTTAATTTTTCAACATTACTTCAAAAAGTAGTGTTGAAATTTTAACTAAACAAGTTAATTTTTCAACATTACTTTAAAAAGTAATGTTGAAATTTTAACTAAATAATCTTGAAAACATGAATGTGTAATAAGAGATATTGGCCCTGTTTGGTAAATAGTTGTTGGCTGATTGGGTTGGCTGTTTGGGTTAGAAGGTATGATTTGTTAATAACATTAGCTGATTGTAAAAAGTTGTTTGATAGATTTAGCTGTTAGTTGTTTGGTATAATTTTTTTTTTCTCAAAAAGCTAATTAAAAAGGCTGCTTTGAGTAGCCTTTTGAATTTTAGTATTTTAGAGTTACAAAAAGCTTATTAACCAAACAATTAATAATAATCAAATAAGCCAAAATTGGTTGATAGGCTGATTATTTACCAAACAGGGCCATTATAGTGGTTCAAAAATTATATAATTTTTCTATTTTACTTTTTCCTTCTCACTAGGAAGAGATTCATTAGTAATCTTATTTCCAAACAAATTACAAGTTCATAATGTGTTTCGCAAGTATCCACCACTACTTGCTACTCATTTTTTCTATTTTCAATAGATCTTCTTGAATGATTTTCACCAAAGTTAAATGTTCCTTTGACATTTGGACTTGATCTTTCTTTGCAAATCTATTGGGTCTTGGAGTGAAGCCTTTTTTAGATTGCACTTGTGAGTGCTTGAATTTTTTTTTTTTTTTTGAAATAAGTGCTTGAAAATTCTTAGTAACTTGATTTGTGCATTGTAGTTATGTGTCTTATTCATATGTAATCTTCACTTTTATATTGCCATTTTGAATTTGTTCATAAGAAAGAGACACATACATTTTTTACTTTTCATCAATTTAAAATTTATATATATTTTTAAACCTTTTCTAAAAATATATATATATATATATATTTTGAAACCTAAAATTGATATTTTGAATATTTAATTACACTTATTCTAACAAAAATGCAGATTAGACAAGTCGTTCACTACAAGTTGCTTCTTAAAAGTATTATTTTTTTGTCTTTTTTTTTTGTCTTTTTTTTTTTGTCTTTTTTTTTTGCATTTTGCCCATTTGAAAAAAAAATTCTTATTGGTTTGTGTGTAGATAAAGTGCTTAATTGCAATACCTTATTTATATTGATTTTGGTTATGTCTCGTTTAAATTGGTGGAATATAGTGTTTAATCTATTACTCCCCTTGTCCCATTTTACCTGTACTATTTAATATTCATTGGTCAAATCAACTCTTTCTTCATTTATTATTTTCTTTAGTAATTTTTTATTATTTTCAAATTAAATTTTTTTGTGTTTAATAGTATTTTTAATGTAGTTTCTAAATATATAAATTTTATATATTAATGCTAAACTTAATATTATAGCAAATTGAATTAAAAATAATTTCAGTCAAGCCTCGTTAAACGAACCAGACAACCAAAATGCGACGGATGTAGTAATATTTTATTTTTAGAAATTTTCAAGTAAAAATGACAAAATATACACTTTGTGACATGTTAAGGGTATTTTGGTCATATCACTCTCATATGAAGTCAAATTGTGGTGATTCAAGTGTCCATGGAAAGTTAAGACAATCCCCTAAAACTTTCATATTTATAGTTTCAAAGATTCGAGATAAATCATGATAAAAAAGGCAGACATATTTTGATATATGCAATTACATGACCTTGCAACATGTTGATAGCATTTCAATCATATCTTTTTTTCATACAAAATCCATTTGAGGTGATTTAAGTGTCCATGAAAAGTTAAGATGATCATCTATCACTTTTCTATTCAAAATTTTGGAAAATTTGAACTAAAGCTTGGAGAAATATCCAAGCAGATTTCGATACGACTGTGTTGCAGGCTTGTAAAGTGTGTCACTTGGATGGTGACGAATTTCGACACCCCTTGTGACACGGTCGTATTATAGGGTATGTTGAATCTCACAAATCTATTTAAACAATATTTTAAATTATTTTGAGGCACTTTTTAACCCTAGACTTCAAAGATGATTCAAGACACTTTTCTAGACTTCAACCAAGCTTTGAGAGACATCTTTGCATCTCGGGAAATCTTGGACGAAAGATTTCTTCGCAGATTAAAATGAGTTTTTCTATATTCTTGAATTCTTCTATCATTTATTTGATTTCTTTCACCTTTGCCTCAATGTTTTGAGGATAAACTCGTAGTACTTGAATTTATGATGCATGTTAGGATGAGATCTTGTTCTTAATTATTTTTCTTACCTTAATATAATTGTTTATCCTTAGATTCAATTATTTTTTTTATCGTTCTTGAATTAATCATTTCTTGCTTATTAAATCCATGTTTGATACATATATTTGTGATAAAAATATCCTCTATATGTGTAGATTATCACACGATTGAAAGGAGTAGCACGCATGTAACCCTAGAAATAAGATGACATCAATCATCTTTGACCAAGTCAAATCATTTAGTAAAACTAGTAAATCTTTAATGCATTTTTTGGAGGGTTTTAATTTAGAAGAGGTTCTGATTAATCAACATGGGGATTAGTTGTTAATACTCCTAAGAAAGATATTAACATAAATTAGGATGTCTCACGATCTTAGGCATACACAATTATTTTGGACATTTATTTATTGTGGTCAATGAGGTCATATGGAGAAATCATAGGTTCAAGTACCTTTTTTTCACTAGTTGATTTTTTTCAATTGTGTTTTGGATTCTCTTTGCTCTTATTGGTTGTTTAGTCTTTTATCCTATTTTAATTACTAGTTTTACACGCGCATTGCACGACTGATTTAATGCCCAATATTTGTATTCATTAAATACGCAATTCAAAGTATATCGGTGCAACTACTGTGTAAGATTATATATGAGAAGTTCATTATAGTTGGCATTACAATTAATGTTTAATATGCATTTTTCTAAAAACAATTATCTAAATACTTATTGCAGTTGGTATGGTATTAGGTAGTGGATACTACTTTTGGTTGGAATTACTCTAAGTTTTGTTAGTTCGCTTTTGCATGGGTTTGTTATTGTCTTTGTCTTCATTGCTTGCATGCTTCTTTTTTGTTAGTGCAATTGGGTTACTAGTGCTAGTTTACAAAAAAGAACAGATTTAATCCAATAGTTTTGTTGCATTAAAGAAATAGATGCATGCAATCTCTAAGTTGATTCCCTTATACTAATATTTATAAAATTCACCCCATCATTTTTTAGCCATTGATCATACTAGATGGATAGATCAAATTAGTCCACACTTATCACGAGAAACCTATTTCACATTTATCTAAAAACCTAATAAGTCTCAATCAAGGTTATATCCTTAATTTATGTCACTCTTTTTGTATGCTAATAAATGTATACATTTTACTTTAAATGTTGTACACTTCAATGTTATTAGACAAAAATTGTCCCTATTACATTCTTGTTATACAAAACTACCCTTACACCGTTATAATACCGTTACTTTTTAACTCCATCGTTATTAAAATCATTATATAATTAATTTAATGGTTGATTATATTTTAATTAAATTTCTATGAATGATAAATCATACATAGTATATGTGTGTATATATAATTTGAATTATAAATTTGAATTATTTGTATTTATTAATGTTTTAATATTGGGCATGAATTTTTGCAAATCGCACGCACAAAATACTAGTGTGTGTGTGTGCGTGTATATATATATGGGGCACGCTCTAATGAGAACAAGCGCCCGTGAGAGAAGTAAGAACCATTTATAGCTATCCACGTGTCCAGATCAAAGAATTAGATGTAATTAAAAAAACGACGCGGTGACATTTTCGTAAATAACTCAAACTTTGGTGCAAGTAAATGTGTTATAAGTGCAAGTAGTTGGTGCACATTTGCAAGTAAAATCACTTACAAGTGCACCTATTTTCACTTACAAGTGCAAGTAATTTACTTTGTTAACAGTCGTGCACCTAGGTGCACTTGATTATAACGTTAGGTGCAACTAGTTATAACGTTATGTGCACTTAATATTGATGATCAGTGTAAATTTTACTTGCACGTGTAATACATTTTACTTGCACTTAGGTGCACTGTATGAAATTGCTACTTGCACTTGTAATATATTTTACTTGCACTTCGATGGTCAACTATTTACGAAATACCGCCGTGTATTTTTTTAAATCAGTGTTTATGATCCGTTAGATCTGGACACATAGACGGATGACATGCGTTCTGATTTCTTTCCTAGTCGAGTGGTTCTCATTTGAACGCGATCATATATATATATATATATATATATATATATATATATATGGGTTTATGTGCGGTTTATTGTCTCATGTGCGATTGTGCAATTAAATCTAAGCCATTGATCTTGCCTAAATCAACGTTTAGGATTAACAGTGATTAAAAAATGTGTGGTGACAATTTGATCCTTTTACATTTAAATCAAATTTAAGGTGCATGATTTTCTTTCTTAATGTGTGTGGTTTTCCTTCTTAAGGTGTGTGGTTTTTGTGCTTAATGTGAGTAGTTTTTGTACTATGCGGCTTAAGGTGCGCAAGGTGTTGAAAACTTAAGTGCGTCGATCTAAAGCTTTAGGTGTGTGGTTTTCCTTCTTAAGGGGCGTGATTTGTGTGCTTAAGGTGAGTCAGTTGTTAAAACTTGTGGTGCATTGGCCTAAAGCTTTAGGTGCGTTGTTTTCCTTCTTAAGTTGCGTGATTTGTATGTTTAAGGTGTGTCAGTTGTTGAAATTTAATGTGCGCCATTTTAAAACTTTAGGTGCGTGGTTTGTGTGCTTAAGGTGCGTGGTTTGTGTTCTTAAAGTGCTTTATTTGTGTGCTTAAGGTGCGTAATTTGTGTACTTAAGATGCGCCCTTTTAATGTTAATGTGCGTCTTTTCGAGTTAACCGTACAACCGCACAGGAGCAAATTCCCACACCAGAACTCATCCATATATATATAATATGCTTTCTTTCCCTAAAAATTCCCCTCGCACCCCACCCCCTCACCTGAAATCCATCCTAACATGACTTATAATAATTGAGTGTCATGAATTGAGACTTCACTAATTTATTATCAAAGACTAAATCATCAAATGAAAAGCGTCATGTCAAGAGGGAGATTTGGAGGGGTAGGCAGCATTACTCATATATAGTCTAACTAATAAATTGACCAAAGTCCATGTTAAATTTTATATTGTATTTTTTTTAATACTTGATAACAAAACTAGTACTTGTAGTCCATATGAGATACACCACTCATTACTCACTCTTTTATAATAAAAAACAATATGTGTACTTGTCTAATTGGATTTGTATAGTTGGAAATTAGGTATCATGTGTCAACTATTAGGACTCTACGTAGTTAAGTCACACTATGAGTCCATGTTTGAGTAAGACTATGACTCTCGTTATACATATATATACATGTAACCTGTACAATTTGGTTAAGCATTATTGAATACAATTACTATTGCTCTCAATTGGTATCAGAGCTAGGGTTAGGGTTTCTTTCGATCGCAACTCCAATTTCAATGACAATTCACGTTGGCAGCCTAAATGCCAGCTATGTGGCACGGTTGGACACACGACAGTAGCATGTTATATGCTGCCTGCTAATTTTTCTCCACGAGTTAAATGTTGCTTTTCAGGGTGATTCGTCAATTGGTGCAACGACTTCTCATACTTGGTTCCCCGATACGGGTGCGACTCATCATGCCACGCCCGATGTAGCTGCTCTTTCCAGTTCAGATGCATATACTAGTGGTGACACTCTTCGTGTCGGTGATGGTACGCAATTGTCTATTAGTAATGTTGGCCATGCTTCCCTTTCTACTCCTTCTCGGACTCTTTGTTTGTTTAATATTATGCATGTTCCTTCTTTATCTGCTTCGTTATTATCTGTTCAGCGCTTTGCGATAGATAATAAGGTCTTTTTTGAGTTTCACCCTTCGTTTTTTGTTGTGAAGGATATTCAGACCAATGAAATCCTTCTACGGGGCAATAGTTCTGGTAGGCTCTATACCTTGCCGGTTCCTGATGTTTCTCCTTCTGCTTTTCTCACTGCTCGTGCTTCGGTTTCTACGTGGCACAATCGTTTAGGTCATCCACACCAACGTGTCCTTCGTCGTGTCCTACAGTCGTGTTCGGTTAGTGAGTCGAATAAATCTGTTTCTAGTTTATGTTCTGCGTGTCAAATGGGTAAATCTGCACGTTTCCCATTGCCACGGGTTGAGTCTGTTAGTTCGCATGTACTCGATTTAGTTTATACTGATATCTGGGGACCTGCTCCTGTATTGTCCTCTGATGGTTATCGTTATTTTGTATTGTTTGTGGATGACTATTCTCGTTTTACTTGGTATTTCCCAATGAAATTGAAGTCTGATATATACTCTGTCTTTGAGCGTTTTCGTTGTCTTGTTGAGCATTCTTTCAATTGCAAGATTAAGGATATTCAATCTGATTTAAGTGCTGAGTATAGAAAATTGCATTCTATCTTTGTACAACTTGGTATTAATCACAGGCAATCTTGTGCTTACACACATGAACAAAATGGTTGTGTGGAAAGGAAGCACAGGCATGTGGTTGAAACTGGGCTTGCTCTTATGTCTCGTGCTTCTGTGCTTTCTCGTTTCTGGCATTTTGCATTTGAGTCTGCGGTGTTTCTTATTAACAAAATGCCTTCTTTTACTCTCTAGAATTCTAGTCCTCACCTTTTGTTGCACAAATCCCCACCCTCTTACTCTTTCCTTCGTGTGTTTGGCTGTTTGTGTTATCTTTATCTGCGACCATACAATCGTCATAAGCTGTCTTATCGGTCTTCTCCTTGTGTTTTCCTAGGGTACCCTGAGTCGTTTAGGGGCTATAGGTGCATGGACTTGCATACTAATAAGATTTTTGTCTGTCGTCATGTTCGGTTTGATGAGGGAGTGTTTCCCTTTGCTACTAAGACTGTTCTGTAAGCTCCTTTGGATTCCGTGCCAGGTCCCTGGGTCGAGACTATTTTCCACACTACGCCTGCTCTTTCTCTGGTGGCTCTCTCACCTCCTGTTGTGACTGCTCAGAAGCGACCTCGTGGCCGTTCTCGTGGTCGGACCGCTAGGCCCACAAAGCGGACTCATTCAATGGCTACTAGGAGCCGATCGGTTGCTCTGGTCACAGGTTTAACTATGCAGGCTTCTACTTCTGATCCCACTTGTTACACACAGGTAGTCAAGTTCCCTGAATGGCGGGAAGCGATGGATCAAGAGTTCAATGCTCTCTTGCAGAATCAGACGCGGTCTTTGGTTCCACCCAAGGGTTCTATGAACATCATTGGCTGTAAATGGGTGTTCCGCACCAAGAGGAAAGCTGATGGCTCTATTGAGAGACACAAAGCCAGGTTAGTAGCTAAGGGGTTCAATCAGGTTCCTAGTCAGGACTTATTTGACACGTTCAGTCCCGTGGTCAAGCCCACTACGGTGCGGTTACTTCTTTCTCTTGCTATCTCATCTGGCTGGTGTGTGAGGCAACTGGATGTTCACAATGCATTCTTGAATGGTGAATTAGGTGAGGCTGTGTATATGCGACAACCACCGGGCTACATTGATCCTCAGTTTCCTACTCATGTCTGTTTACTAAAGCAGTCCTTGTATGGTCTGAAGCAAGCTCCAAGGGCTTGGTTCACTCGTTTGCATACGTTCCTGTTATCTGTTGGTTTTAAAGCTTCAAAGACTAATGTTTCCTTGTTTTATTTTTCTCAAGACTCAGCTACTGTTTACTTGCTAGTGTATGTAGATGATATTCTTGTTATGGGCAATGATCAGGCTGTTCTGAATACTCTGCTCTCTAAGTTATCTAATGCTTTCAAAATTAGAAACCTTGGTGAGCCAGGGTTTTTCCTTGGGATTCAAACAATTAAATCTGCTGATGGTGTTATTCTTTCTCAGCATAGATATATGACAGATATACTCAAGCGCGCTGGTATGACCGACTGCAAGCCTCTTGCTACTCCTATTTCTGCTTCCCGGTCTGCCTATGCCAGTACGGATCTCTATGATGATCCCACGAAATACATGAGCTTAGCAGGTGCATTGCAGTACCTAACTGTCATGAGGCCTGACTTGTCCTTTGCAGTCAATCTTCTTTGCCAGCATATGCATGCTCCTACCACTGCGCATTGGGAAAAGCTCAAACATGTGCTACGGTATGTTAAAGGCATTCTCTCTATGGACCTATGCCTGAGGAAGACTGATTCAACCCATCTACATGCATTTTCAGACTCTGACTGGGCCGGCTGTCCTGAAGACAAGAAGTCCACCAGTGGCTATGTTGTCTTTCTTGGGTCAAATCTAGTGTCAATGGTGTGCAAGAAACGAAAGACTGTTGCGGATCTTCTATTGAAGTTGAGTACAAGACTCTTGCAGATGTTTGTGCTGAGGTGTTGTGGGTTCTGTCCCTGCTACGAGAGATAGGCGTCTCCACCATTCTAGTGCATAAGCTATGGTGTGACAATCTTGGTGTCACATATATGTGTGCTAATCCAATTTTTCATGCTCGTACAAAGCATGTGGAAATTGATTATCACTTTGTGAGGGACGGAGTTGCTACAGGAGACATCCAGGTTAACTTTATTTCCACCAAAGATCAGATTGCATACATCTTTACTAAACCGCTGGCTAGGCCTCGTTTTTCGTTCTTGAGAGACAAGCTACAGGTTGTTGCCATACCCTCCGCTTGAGGGGGAGTATTAGGACTCTACGTAGTTAAGTCACACTATGAGTCTATGTTTGAGTAAGACTATGACTCTCGTTATATATATATATATACCTGTAACCTGTACAATCTGGTTAAGCATTATTGAATACAATTACTATTGCTCTCATCTCAACGTCCAAAAGTGACAGTGAGCTGGGCTTAAACCTGTAAAGAGAGAGATTGAGATGAATTTACAAGTTCAACTTTGAGAAATTACGTTTTGAAACATAAACTAACACCCTTTCGGGAGAACCCGGGTAGTTCAAGTGGCAAGTAAGCTCTTTCCCACAAGTGACGATTCCCCCTGGGCCAGCTTCCTATGCTTCTCGAAGCGAATGCGGGTCGACCCGGACCGTTAAACGGACGGAGAAAGACCCGGTGAATTTACCAAAAAAAAAAACACCCTTTAATGGTTCTATTTTGATTAGGGAAAGAAAATATTATGCTAGTAATTGAATGACCAAAGCTAGAGGAACTTATTATTATTACTACTATTACTACTACTACTACTATTATTATTATTATTATTATTATTATTATTATTATTAGTCTTTTCTAAGCACAATGTGCAAAAATAGATGTTCAATATTAATACACAATATTAAAATTTTATTTATATTAAAAAATATATATTTTTAAAATAATAGTATATAACATTTAAAAAAAACAATTCATAATTGTATAATTCATATTATATTACATTAAAAGTATAGTTGATAATTTGGGTAATGATTATGGTATGATAAATAATTGTTAAAATAAAAATTTTAGATATGGTAAATCTACTATATTAATAAGAGCCAAAGAGAGTTAGGCCTAAAATGGGTAGAAAAAATGGCGGTAATCAAATGGATGGTTCAGATGAATTATTTAATCAAATAGATGGCTAAGATAATTCAGATTAATATTATTAATAGAGATTACCTAATTTAACCTTACTTTTATGATTATCCGTTAAGTTTTCCGTTAAATATTCTCTTTTCCGTTAATATTCCGTTAACTCTTAACTTACCCATTAATTTCTATAAGAAAGATCTTAGGTTCGAATCTCATCTCAATCAAATTTGAGATAATTAAGTTTCTCACTCTATTTACTCTTATTAAATTAAATAAATTAGTAGCTACAACAAAAAATGATACATATGTATTTCTTTAATTTAGAATTATGTGTCTACAATACCTTTATTTGAAAAAATTATTCATTATCAAAAAATTAAATTAAATAAGAGAAATAATTTCATTAGTTATATTATCTTTATTTTCTCTCATGCAAAGATTCTTTACATTCAAATTTATCATTACATTGTCCATTATCTTATTTTTACAATATCTTGTAATTAAATATCAAAGTTATAGTACAAAATAATGTTATATATTTATTTACCAAGTATTTTATTAATACTATGAAAAAAAATTTAAAATAATTTGAAGCTAATTATATTAACTACTTGGGGATTGGTTGACAAAGATAGTACTCAAATAACAATAAATTGAAGCAAAATCGCTCTATTTTACTCTTATTGAATTAAATAAATTAGTTGTTAAACCAAAAAATGATACATATGTATTTCTTTAATACCATGAAAAAAAATAAAAAAGAATAGTTTGAAACCAATCATATTAACTACTTGGGGATTTGTTGACAATGAAAGTACTCAAATAACCCATTACCCTGCAAATTGAAGCGAGAAACTACCTTTTAATATCTTTGGATATATAATATTTTAAAATTTCAAATTTTTATTAATTTATTTAATCTTTTTTCTTAAACTAGGGATTTCTTTATCCACAATAACTTATTCAACAATAATAGTTGAACCAAATGAACCCAAGCAGAACACCTAAAGGAAAGTTCATAACTCATATATCATAATTTCATTGCATGACATTGTCATCTATGCTACCAACAATAACCGAATTGCAAATAACACACTATCAACAAAAAGGAATAGAACAAATAGTAAAGATAAAGACAATGACAATGTTACTCAAAAGAGAATTAAGAACACTTAGAAAAATTCAAATTAAAAGTAGTATTTATTTAGACTATCATTTTTAGACCAAATATTTAGACTATCGATTTTACAAGGTTGCAAACATTTATTTTAGCAATAATTATAATGAATTTTCTATATTATCTTGGATTCATATACTTTGAGTTAGATATTTAAATAAAAAAATTCGATATTCAATTATCCATGTATAAACTTTTCCTATATAATCTTGCATTGATATACTTTCAAATATTTATTTAAATATAAACATTGGGCATTAACCCATACGCGCAATGCACGTATAAAACTAGTGATTAAATATAAGTATGGTAACATTTAATATGTATATATTAACGGGAGTTTGATTGTGTAAGATAATTTTATCCGATAAAAATAATAGTACAATATTGTAGAGCAATGTATACTAAATAAACATAGAATATATTGAATTGCAATTTAGGAAGTGACTTGATATATTGGCTTGATTGTTGTTAGATGTGGAATTTGTATAGACTCTTGTATGAGTAGTGGTCATATCATACAAAAGGCGTGGGATATGATGAGTGTGGTTGCCAAGAGATTCAGACTATACTCTAGCCCCTTCCATTTTCAATTCCTACCTTACGTCGAGAGGTGAAGCCCAAAAGGAGATGTTGACCTTAAGGTGTTCGATGTAATATCGTTGCCTATTTAAAGTTGCTACATAATTAGAACTTGAACTAGTTAATTTGGTGATGCATCTTCCAATGATCATGACTAATATATCACACTACTTCCTATACCTTAGACTAGTCAAATGCATCCACACAAAGGGAATCCTAATCCAATCCCCTCCATCTCCATTGTTCATTTACTTGTTTACTTTCTTGCATGCTTTACTTTGTGTTGTTACTTCTTGCTTTGCATTAATGATCAAACCTAGCTTGCTATCACAAGTGTACACTAGTGCTTAACTGCACACCTTTCAATTCCCACGGCCATCCTTAGAGAACGACATCCCGGAGAAGTCACATTTTCCAACCTACTTTCCATCGCACGCATACAACGACTTGTAAGTATTTATCGGGGTTGAGGATGGCAGTGCAACTTCCTCGAAGGCAGTGGTGGTGTTGGTAGAGTTGATAGCCATGGATCGTTAGGTCTGCTGATACTAGGTGAGAACAATAATTTTAAGAAGAATTTTGTTATTGAACAATCTAATTTACAAAATACATGAAGGGATGTATTTATAAGAATAAAAAGAGTCATAGTCAGAATAGGAATAATAAAAGGTAGATTCAAAATAACATAGAGAGTGGGAGAATGAATTTTAATGTGGGTTAAATATATAGTACTAATAATAATGAGTATCAAATCTAAAATAGCCCACCATATGCAACCAAAATTATTTTGATGAAATCAAGAAATTTGTCAAAAACTAAATAAAGAGGATGCATTTGTAATATCTCTAAACTGTAAGGACTAAGGAGCTCGTTTACAAATTGTCCAATCCCTCGCTCGCTGTTCATCGGACGCAGACGAGGAGTCTCTTATACACAGACAAATAACAAAAGGGATAGAGACGGAGACACGAGGCCACCGCCGCGGATACTGACTGTTCCGAGTTCTACCGTCCAATCAACCAAACCTACCGACGCCGGAGTAGGGTTAACGGAAGTCTAGATCGAAAACCCCTCCGATGGCGTTGAAATTTCTGAACAAGAAGGGATGGCACACGGGGAGCCTTCGGAATATCGAGAACGTATGGAAGGCCGAGCAGAAACATGATGCGGAACAAAAGAAGTTGGAGGAGCTCCGCAAGCAGATCCAGGAGGAGAGAGAGCGCGCCGAGTTTCGAGAACTCCAGGAACAAGCCGGACTCGTTCCGTAAGTATTTTTTTTTCTTTTTTTCTTTTTTTCTTTTTTTTTTTTTAATGTTAAATTTTGTTTTCTCCCCTTCGCTTCATGCTTGTTTTTTGAATTTTCACAGGAGGCAAGAGAGATTGGAATTTTTGTATGATTCTGGATTAGCTGTGGGGAAGAGTAGTGGGTTTAAGGCTCTTGAATCCTTGCCCACCAAGACCGATCCTCCTGATTCAACAGCTGCCTCTTCTTCTGCTTCCAAGGTAATGTTTTTCTTTCAAGTGTGTAAAAATTGTATTTCTGTATTGTTGTTCTGTAGGCTTAAATAATCTTGAAGCAGAATAAGCGTTATAGTTTTAGAATCGTGGAAAATTGGTTGTTTTGCACTTGTTAAGTTAGCTTATATTTGTTTCAGCAGCCACAATCATCAGCGCCTGGTGCCTTATTTGAAGATAAACCACAATCTGCCAATGACACTTGGAGGAAACTCCATTCAGATCCTTTGCTATTAATTCGTCAACGGGAGCAAGATGCTTTAGCTCGTGTGAAGAACAATCCAGTACAGATGGCCATGATTAAGAAATCTGTAAGTTGTTTTTTATGTTAAGATACTTTAAATTGTTTATATTAATTAGTATAGAAACTTATTCTTTTGTGTAGAACTAAAAAACTAGAATTTGATGCTTGCCCTTTTTATATTGTTTAAATGTGGGTATCTTTGACATGATGGGAATTATAAGGGTTTGCCTTCACCCTATGCTTATGAAAAGGTTGAGGAAATTGAAACTATGCTGCTGCTTATTTTTGGTTTGCTATTTGAAGTAGTGAGAATGGCAAGGGCACTACTAAATTTTGGTATCTTGGCCTTGGATGGGCTTTGTTGCTTATCAATGTAGGTATTTATTTTATTTTTGAAGTTGTTTGGTTTTGATTGGGGTGATGGAATGAGTACTAGTTCTTATATGGTGTTATGGGGTACTCTAACTTTCTACTTGGGTTACCTTAAAAGGGATGTAGTTATGTGTTCCACTACTTTTTGACTTTGAGTATCTGTTACATTGCCTATGTTACTTTTAGAATCCACCCCTCGAACCATTCATGTTTTTTGGGGAGGAGTAGTGCTTTCAAAAAGATAATATGGTACAGTGCTGCCAATTACCTCAACTGAAATTGGAAATGGAACTGGAGGAGAAATTTTTAAAACACAGTTTATTGGCTACATTGCTAATTCAAAACTCAAATCCCTAAAAATATAAAATTTGAAAGCCTTGTCTATCTTTTTGTGTTTTATTGGATGTGAAGGAAATACATCTTATTTGGAACTCTTATCCAAGATGCATTGATGTTATAATTATCCAGCAGGATTATTATACTTCCTTATCCTACTTAATCCTATATGATGTATGTATATATAATGTATGTATTAGGTGCAATCTGGCATTATTGTAGAGTTAAACTGTTGTGCTGGTTGTTTGACAGATTGCCTTTTTGTCATTTTACTGGCTTTAGTGAACTGTCTCACTTTTAATCCTTGTTTCAGGTTGAAGCAATGAAGCAAAAGGATAAGACTCATGAAAAAGATGGGGAGAAGCTCAGAAAGAAGCATCATCATAAGAAGTCTAAGCATCACAAAAAGTCAAAGCGCCGTAGTTCAAGTTCAGATGAAGATTCAAGTGCTGGGGAAGAACGAGGGAAGAGAGATAGACATAGGGACCGAAAACACAAAGATATGCAGACTAGAGAATCAGATGAAGATTCAAGTGAAGGGGATTACCGAGGGAAGAGAGATCAACATCAACATAGGGACCAAAAACACAAAGATATGCAGACTAGAGTGTCAGATTTGAAATCTGACGGAGAGCGTGCTGATTATAGACGTAAGAGCAAACATGATAGTAGTAATTACGGGCAGAGAGAATCTGGTGATGCAAGGGAGAGAAGAGAGCATAGAGACTTTACACGGAGAGACGCTGTACCTTCTTCAGATACAGCACCAAAGCGTGAATCAAACAAGCGCAGGAATCCCGTTAGACTTTCTGAAGAAGAGAGAGCTGCCAGGCTGCGGGAGATGCAGCTAGATGCTGAGCTGCACGAGGAGCAAAGATGGAAAAGGCTAAAGAAGGCAGATGAAAATGACGCGAAGGAAGCTGTTGGTGCTCACTCAACAGGTGGAAGAAATTTCCTGGATGCTGCTCATAGAAGCATATATGGGGCTGAGAAGGGAGGAAGCACCACCATAGAAGAGAGTGTGCGGCGCCGGACGCATTATCTGCAAGGGAGATCAGAAGCAACCGAACGCAATGCCTTTAGGAGGTAGGATGATAATAATAGTTATCTCCAGTCCTAGGTGTTGGTGTGACAAATTGAGTGTAACTTCACAAAAATATGTACCATCCATATTAGTTGTTTATGAGCATGAAACCTTTTAATTTCTCTGTAAAATGTATTGCCTGCATTTCATAAGAACATGGAATTTATGGAAGTCTATGCATGATGCCTTAATATCATATAATGAATCACTTAATCTGTTTGGGTGATCACTTCATCTCTATAACTTGGTGTACGTTGGTAAATGCTGTAGATGTATTATCAGTTATCACTATTTCACCAACCCCTTGTGAATGGTATTGCTTTTGGATTAACACATCTAATTAAACAGGATGGCATTTCGTTTAGGACACTTCTATCCTTTAGATTTGAAAAGCATCATAATCATTAGGTAATTTACTGCATGATGCCCTGTTTTTTTTTTATATAATAATTTTTATAAATAAATATTAGTGGTACCTGTAAATATTTAGTTGGAAGATATTTATAACGAAAAAAAAATACATTTTTAGTTTCTCAATTAGTTTCTCAATTATTTTCTACTAGTTATTCTAGTCTATAATTATTTGTTGTTACAGTATACTAGTATGCCACTGGTACGAGCGTGCGATACACAGTAAATAAATAATCAAAATATTATATGATATTCTAATCATCTTTTATTATAATAAAGAGCAGATTATACTATGGACCAGAGTTTACCTTGCATTGTGGACTTTGATCCAAAATGACATTCATATTATGCGTTTGCAATGAACATGTTATGTACCCACATAATATGTTAACTATAAACACATAATATGTAGTTTATATGCACATAATTTATTAACTATAGAAATATAATATGTTAATTATACATACATAATTTTTGTTTAAAAAAAAAAATACATACATAATTTTTTGACTAGGATTCACGATCCTCCTAACAATTGATAATAAAGTATCTATAGTACTTTGTATCAAATTTTGTTTTGTAATGAATTAGTCATAGGATTAAAAAAAAAAAAAAAACTGTAGACGCATCACTTGCCTGACTCTAAAAATATCATAGCGATACAAAGAGAGCTATATGAAAAAAAAAATAAAAAAATGAGAAATTTCCACTTTTGGTCCCACGACTATTGAATGATTTCCACATTTGGTCCCTAATTATTAAAATTTTCAGATTTAGTCCCACGACTTTTAATTCCCTACCACATTTGGTCCTTTCGATCAAAATCCGGTCACCGGTGACCAAATTTTCAGGCAAGTAAATTAACTTGAGGGTAAAATCGTCATTTCTTTATTTTTAATTTAAAAATTTTTTACCTAATCCCTTACTTTATCCCTATGCACAGCTTCATTCCACCTAAACCTAAAACATTGTTTCTCCAACGCAGCCATCTACCAATCTTCCCCATACGTCTTCTCCTTTTTTTTTTTTTTTCCCACTTCTTATTGTACTCTACCTAGAAAAGAAACTCACCGATGAAGAAGAAGAGAAGCAAACTTGGATTTCTTGACAGAAGCAAAAATTGAACGAACTTGGAGTTCGTAAAAATCGTAGGATTCAAGGCTTCCCAATGGGTCCTCATCCAATTGAATCAATTACTTCGCAATACGGTAAGTTCGTGAGATATTACTTAATATTTGTTTATGGGTAGCTATTATAGTGTGTATGCGCGGTGTGTATACTGTGTATATCTATATGCAGTAGGTAGTGTGTATATGCAGTTTATATGTGCAGTGTGTATGTGTAGTGTGTATAATATAGGGCGTATGGGTAGTGTTCATGTAGTATATATATGCAGTAGGTAGCAATATTTTTTGCAGTCTGTATGTGCATTGTGTAGGGCATGTACTGTTAACTCATTCACTGCAGCATTTAAACATCTACAAGAGTTGGATATCAAGGCGTTTGAATGGCTGTCGGATAAACA
>CM008340.1:36892036-36918917 GCA_002525835.2 Ipomoea batatas
ATTTTGGGGGGAAAATAATTTATTTTTTTAATTTAAAATAAGAAATGACGATTTTACCCTCAAATTAATTTACTCGCCGGAAAATTTGGTCACCGGTAACCGGATTTTGATCGGAAGGACCAAATGCGGTAAGGAATTAAAAGTCGTGGGACTAAATCTGGAAATTTTAATAGTTAGGGACCAAATGTGGAAATGATTCAATAGTCGTGGGACCAAAAGTGGAAATTTCTCTAAAAAAATCGTAGGGACTGAAATCAATTTGTGTGTATTTATAGGCAAGAGAAACTTAAAAGCTGGAGTGCAAAGTGACTTTGGTAGACACATATTTTGAATTTAAAATTTTTAATTAAGTGTAGTCAGCATAACAAACAATGTATTTGGCTGCCAAAGGTATTGTAATTTACATCTACTAAACTAGGGGTGGGCGTTTCGGTCTTCGGTTCGGTTTTTTTCGGTTTCGTTTTCGGTTTTTCGGTTTTAAAAAAATTGAACCATTCGGTTTAACATTAGAGTTCGGTTTCGGTTCGGTGTTCGGTTCGGTTTACGGCTCCCGAATTTTAACATTTCCTAGGAGACAAGGCGATCGGAGGTGCCGCGAGTTAGCGGGGCACTGTATTTACTATACATGAAACATCACATAACCCAAATCCAAAGTTTAATATTTAAATAATAAATACCACCATAACAAATTAACAATTCAAACAAATTAAAATAAAAAATAAAACTAGAAATTAAATTCCAAAACTGAAATGAATTTGGAAATTCATTCCAGTCATTCCAGTAACTGGAATGAATGAATTTCCAAATTCATTCTTAGTTTTGAAATATATATATTACGTATTTATAAATAATATATAAATATATTTATTTATATATATATATATATATAAAATTATATATAATATATATTTATATTTAATTATAAAATATTTCAGTTTTTTCGGTTCGGTTCGGTTTTAACCGAACCGTTCGGTTCTTCTAAAACATGAACCGATCGGTTTTTCGGTTCGGTTTAAAATCGAACCGAACATCTTCGGTTCGGGTAACATGAACCGTTTTGCCCATCCCTATACTAAACTGTTGCACTAAATGTAATATTAGTATATGCAAGTTATGTGTGTTGATTTAATTTAGGTTTCCAAAGATAATATATTTCTTTGGTAAATGCAAGTTATGCATATTGCTTCTTACGAATAATAATAATAATTTATATTCCAAATATATATTAATTTCAATAGCATTGATATTTACATATTGTCAGGTTTTAATGGCAAATTATATCGTGGACCAGGTTTCACTTTGCATGGACTCTGATCTAAAACGACGTCGTTTTATATTAAGTGCTAATTAGTAGGGGTGTTAGCGAGTAGAACTTTCGGTAAACACTCGTATTCGTGTTTGGTAAGCGTTCGCTAATTAAGGTAAACAAATATAAATGAACAAATTTCAAAGCTCGTTGAGTATTTGTATGCTAGTTTGCTAAGAACTTGTGAATATATTCATTTAATAATGTTTATAAACATGCTCATTTAGTTTGTTTAATAATATTTACGAAAATGCTTGTTTAGTGTTCGTTTAAGACTATCACTGTTCATTTTAATTTTTAATTATATTTTTCCTACTACTCCTACGGTCCTACCAATTATGAATAATCTTCTTCTTAGTTCTCATTTAATTTAGGTTTTGAAATTGGAGTTGAAGGTATTAACCTTTGTGGGAAGCGGAATCTAAATTTCTTGTGTTTTATATTTTATGTTTTTGACTAGTAATGTGAACAAACAATTTGTGTGTGTGTTTTGTTTTTTTGGGACTTGATATTTTGACTTTGATATTAAATGTTATTTTGGACTTATTTGTATTATTTTTATAGTTGTTATGTCGTTTGTTTGGCTATTGTTCATGAACATAGACTATTTCTTATTCACGAACAAATTATGTCATGAACATGTACATGTGTTTGTTTGTTTAGAGTTTGTGAATGTTAACGAACACAAACACGATTTTAAAAATCCAAACGAACGTGAACGCAAACACTCTAAAAATCTTAACAAACGAACACGAACAACCTCTATTTGTTCGTGTTCGGTTCGTTAACAACCCTATCAATTATTGCATCATATTTAAAACATTATCAAGTATGATGGTTTTTAATGGACAGGGCCCCACCATAAAACCAGGTTGATATTGGGTAATGTGTACGAAAAGCGTATTTGATAGATATGTCCCAAAACTATTACGGAGTAATATAATACAAATAGGCTGCAAGTGTACTAAATAAACAAAATGATAAATTTTGCCTAAGGGGTCCAACTACCAATCCCAACCATAGGGGGTGGACTACCACTGCTAACTAGCATATCGCAAAAATAACTGACGTACTACATTGTTGATTGAGGGAGAAGTCAAGAGAAAAGAAGAGCGGATGATGATGGTCCAGAACAGATACCCCCCTCGCATTTTATACTACTCCTAGGGTTGCATGTCATGGACAGGTGTGCTGACCACAATGCTCTACCCACCTCTGTCATACACGTGTCCCACCAGGTGTTTTGCTCACCCGCCAAATATTTCCCCATTCACCACGTCGCAGAGCACATTCTAGTCCTCGCTAACCACCTGAAGATCGCACACATATCTCCACCCAGCCACTTCACTTGAGCGGTTCGCCCCCTCCGAAAAATAGCCTTCCACTCATCGGGTTGATCAGACATAGCTGGCCGAACTAAGCCGCGACTCTTCGGTCACCGACGAACTGCCAAGGCAAGCTAGCGAGAGGCGAAAAAAGTGTTATGGCAGCAAAGCTGGGAGTGGTCCGATGGCCAGCCTCCGATGATCTGCTCCAGTTTGCTCGACCCCCATGGGTCCGCCACTTGCCGATAGACTAAGATCTAGTGTTGGGCTCGCTGGGCGATGCCCCTACGGCCTAGGCTGACCGCTTCTTCCTGCATGTCTGTTTTCTCATATTTTGCTCCATACCATGCTACCAAATGTGTCCTTTGCCATCTTTTCAGGGGAAAAAAAAAAGAAAAGAAAACCAACTTTTCTAATTGGATTCCCCTTTGGCCAAATCCAGATTTCACATTTGAAATTGTATCGTGGGTCTTGAATGCAAGACTTAAGGGTTTGAATTAATTAATGTTTTATAATTATTAGTCCAGATTATAAGTTCAATATAGACAAATAAATATAAAAGCATAAGTAAAAGAAATGAACCGGACACAAGAAATGATTATGCAGTTCGGAGCTAAAACTCCTACATCTGCGAGGCTACTCAGCTTTCGCCCAATCCACTAGATGATCACCAAGGTTACAACAGTTGGAATATATGCCCAAACATACAATGGTCCTAAACCAACACAGCCTTCATCATCTACACTTGAATTGGTTAGCTGCAAGGCGAAAATTCTTCAATAATCATCAATCACAACTCAACATCAAAGACACCATCAAAGTGATATTAATTCATCAATATAATCTTCTTAGTACCCACGTGAGAAGCTCTGAAGTTTAGTGTAGAAGTAGACGAGATAATGAGCTTCAAATACCATAATTTATATAGCTTATAAATCCATAACAAACTTCATCAAAGTAGCTGCTGAAACTCCTTGATTAAATGAGAGCCACCCAACCTTTAAAAGCTGAAAAATATGATATCCACATAAAATAAATATGTGGACCAATTCTGTTTGACTGTATTTGACTGCATGCTGTCTGAGACAGAATCTGCTGAAACAGTTTATCTTCCAGCAATGCTAGAAAGCCCTGACTGATGGTCCAGAACAAAAACTAATACAATATAACCCAAAGTGGTATTTTGACAAATAATTAAGTCAATAAAAAAGACCATGTATCATTTGTACACTTATAACATTAATTATTCTTTAGGTCGTACCTATAGGACCCATCAATATACTATGTTAATAATATTTGTTTTATATGTCCATAAATTTGTATCAAACCTTAATATCCATAAATACTAAACTAAATGTACATAATATGTATTCTCATTCATTTTATAATAGACTAATATTATTCATTCTATATGTTCATAAAAATAAAACTTAATGTACATAAACATTATACTACGAACACGTCGTGTTTAATAGCATTCATCATGTACTATTCATAATATTTGTTCAATATATCCATAAGCATAAACCTTAATGTTCATAAGCATTAAACTAAATGTACATCATATGTATTTCCATCCCCTCTATTGTATGTTCATAATGTTCCTTCTATATGTTCATAACAATAAAGTTTAATGTATATAAACATTATATATGCTACAAACGCATCAGGTTTAATAACGGATTGTATGAGAATGAGTTTCCAGGTAAAAAATCAACCACCGAAGATGAAGAAATTTTTTGAAAAATACGGTGGCAATTTGATAATTTTTTTTTAAAGGGAAAACTTAATTTATTAAATCAATAGCAAGACAATCAACAAGAAAAGAGGGAGGAGCGTCTAGCCACTCCCCGCAACCTGACACAGAAATGGCCTCCCTAGCAACAGTATGGGCGGCACAATTCGCAGATCACCTAACAAAACCAAATTGGACATCATTTATCGTGGATGCTAATTCTTTAATATCGTCAACTAGAATACCAGAAGCAGAATGAAAAGAATTACAAGATAAAGCATTAAAAAGTAGCTAGGAGTCAGTTTCCACGTCAACAGTTCCCATCCCAGTATCCTTAAGCCAACTGAGTGCCTCTCTCATACCCATTGCCTCAGCTTCCTTCACCCCTAAAATTCCATGCAATTGGACACTTTTTGCCGCAAGAAAATAACCATCATCATCCCGTAACACCCACCCTAAACCCATAACGTTTTCATCAAAATTTATCGCCTCATCCGTGTTCATTTTCAACCTTCCACGCAAGGGCTTCCTCCACTTCACCTCACGGGTTATGGGGTTCAACACACAGGTGGGTTCGTTCGCCGCTCTCCAATTTGCTAGCAATGAGCCTGCACGTTGCAAAATCATATTCATATCAAATGGAATCCCATTCCAAATATAGTCATTCCTACTTGACCACAATCCCCAGCAAGTCATCACAAACTGGTTTAGCATTTCCCCTTTCAAACAATTGACACAATCAAAAAACCAAGCAGTGGTATTAATACTCATTAAATGACCAATCATGACCCCCAAAGTAAACCACAACTTCTTAACTTCACGACATGTCACAAACAAATGGTATGCACTCTCTTCCTTAACCCCACACATATGACACATTACAGCACAATGAACATGCCTGATTAATAACACATCACGAGTAGGTAGATGAGAAGAAGCTAATTGCCAACAGAAAGTCTTAACCTTTGGAGGGATATGCAAAGCCCAAATTTTAGTCCACGGTCGGTCATCCTGAACTTGATTCGACAGACGTCGGTAGCAAGATTTGACTGTGTACTCACCCTTGTGATCCCAATGCCAAGACCACGTATCATGGGGTTTCCGTCTGCTAATAGGAATTTTTAATATCAGGTTCGCATCACGGGGTTCAAAAATATCATTAATACACTCCACATCCCAATACGTACCTTGATCATTCATTAATGAAGCCACCGGGGCACTAGATATGGAATCATGCAAAACAGTTTGGATATAAGGGTTATTATCGGTTGGCAGCCATGCATCATTCCCAATTTCTGTATCAAGCCCATCCCCAATGCAACGTCTACACCCATCTCATATAATCTCCTGAACCGCCAACATTCCTCTCCAAATAAAAGAGGGGTTACTACCCTCCTTCACGCCAAAAAAAGTGGTGGTTGGATAGTAACGAGCTTTATAAACACGGGTAACTAAAGATGTAGGGTTCGTTACTAACCTCCACGCTTGTTTTCCCAACAAAGCGAGGTTCATCTCATGAAGCATACGAAACCCCAACCCACCTTTTGCTTTTGGAGTACACAAACCCTTCCACGTTCGCCAACGAATCCCTTTACCACTACCAACCATGCCTGTCCACCAATACACATTCATAATCGTTTCGATTTCTTTGCAGAGGCCCACTAGCAAGAGGAAAACCATCATCGCATAAGCTGGCATTGCCTGAATCACATTCTTTAACAATACTTCACGGCCCGCACGAGATAAAAATCTAGCATTCCAGGTTCTTATCCGCTCAAGTATGCGAGTCTTCAAGAACCCCAAAATCTCCTTTTTCCTCCTCCCCACTAGGGATGGGAGGCCTAAATATTTTCCAGACATATCACCCTTCACCACGCCCAGGGTCTGCACTCACTACTACAAAAATACCTTTTAACGTCGGTTATTTTGGACATACGACGTCGGTTTTTTCCGACGTAGTTCCAGCAGACGTTATAAATATATTATACGACGTCGGTTTTAAAAATCGACGTCATATATTATTTTTTAATTTTTAAATAAGTACATACGACGTCGGTGTTTTCTAAAAACCGACATCGTATGTCATTTTTATTTAAAAAATAGAGATAAGGCGTCGGTTTTTCCAAAAAATCGACGCCTTATCTCCTTTTATTTTTTTAATACAGAGATACGACGTTGGTTTTTTGAAAAACCGACGCCTTATCTCCTTTTATATTCTTTAAATAGAGATAGCGTCGGTTTTTTGAAAAAACCGACGCCTTATCTCCTTTTAATTAAAAAAAAATATAAAAATGCAGCGAATCGTATCTGCAACCAATGACACATGCGTCAATCTGGGTGACAAAAAGAATTAACCTTTTAAAAAGAATATACTGGAGAGATGAAGAGTTAACCTTTTGGCACAAAAAGAATATACTTGTATATAGAGAGAGAGAATTTGTGTTTTGATTGGTTCTAAGCAGTTTCATTCAATTGCTCCGTTCACAGTTTTACTTAATGACAAATCGATTGCAAGATAGTTGGATCTTCTCAGTAAGAGTATATTACAAAATTTAATCAATAAGAAATGTTAATACTAATTAACCAATAAAAAAATTTGTGCATAGCAAGCAATTAGTAAACACACTAACCAATAATATCATTAGCTGTCAAGATCTCTTAGACAGATGATGACGTGCCAGCATTTCTAGTACACCAAGCGCAGAAATGCTTTCACATCCAAGAAGCTGCTGCAGCTTTGCATCACATTGTATTGCCATTGAGTTTATAGGGTCCTAGAATGTTTTAACAGAAAATACAATTAGACTATGAAATAGTTGGAAAATATAGCTCATAGAGAAGATTTCATCATTAAACTAATTATCAGGGATCACAAAAGAGCATTTAAGCAGGTTCTCAGCAAAATCTCAAAAATTCAAGACCACAGAAACATCATTTTTTAAAAAACTGTGACTAAATTGTCCTTAACCAGAATAGCTTAAACAGAAGCTTAAACTGGGGCTGTAGACTTTCAACAAAGCTCAAGCTTCAGCTTCTTGAACCTTTTAGGGTCATGATTGTCTCATTGTCCACTCTTTGTGGTTCAGAACACACAAATGTGAGCTTAAGGTGATGTATATCACTACATCACATGGTCAGCCCCAAATCAGGTGGACTAGTGGAGACAACATAATAAATGATGTTAATAAGTTATGAACTTATAGCTATTTTTTAAGTATTGCTAATTTGAAATCAAACGTATGTTATTATTATTTTTTATTTTTTATTTTTTATTTTGCGTATGACATACGACGTCGGTTATTTAATTAACCGACGTCGTATGTTATTATATTTTTTATTTTTTTACTTGCATATAATATACGACGTCGGTTATTTAATTAACCGTCGTCGTATGTTATTATTATTTTTTTATTTTTTTTATTCGTCTGACATACGACGTTGGTTATTTGTAACAACCGACGTTATATGGTTTTCTTCACTTTTAACGTCGATTTTTCAAAAAACCGAAGTCGTATGTCCGATGTTATATGTTGTTTCTGTAGTAGTGCTACCGTGCACTTTGGTTGTTCTGTGTGTGCCATTCTGAGTTCAATGCTACTAGTTTGAGTCCAAATAAACCACGTTGAATTACACGCACCTGCGTAATAATGTATGTGCCATTATAGTGATTTTGAGTGTGAACCATTTTGCACTGTGAGCGCCATTACGAATTAAATTCTAATAAGTTTAAACCACATATACAAGGATGATATTATACACACATATGTGCATTAACTTTAAAATGAAACTATTGTTATGTGTTTTCCACCCTATTATGGAGGGGAATGTTGACCTTACCGTGGTGTTCACACCCCCCAATACACATGTTGTGATCATGGCTGTTATTTACACATAATGACACACACATGATACCCTAAGTGCACATTCGACGTCTATATTATGGATCCTAGTCACAACCCTACTACTGTATGCACTTATGCTGACCTATGTGTGCCATTAGTAGAACGAGGCACTAAGTTTAACCTGCTGTGTACTTTGGTTGTTCTGTGTATGCCATTCTATATTCAATGCTACTAGTTTGAGTCCAAATAAATTACGATGATATTATGCGCACCTGTATGCACTTGCGTAATAATGTATGTGTTATTACGGTGAGTTTAAGTGTGTGTCGTTTTGTGCCGTGAGTGCTTGCTTTTATTGGTTAATTAAATTCTAATAGATTTAAACCACAGATACAACATTGATGTTATACACACATGTGTACTATCTTTAAAATGTATGTGCCATAAACACTATGCGCATGCACCTTAGTATAATGTTTGTGCCTATACTGAGTTAAAAATAAGTACAATGCTCCACATGTCATGCCGGCTTATTGGGGGGTTTGTAGAGTTAATATTGTATATGACGAGTTCTTCAAGTGTGTAGGTTAAGCATATGGCAACAACAAAAGTCTGACAGAACTTGCTCAACTACTGAAAGTGCATAGAGATAAGCCAGTGGTAAGCAGGGCTCAAGATGAATCAAGAGCAGGGAAGACCCATATGATACGAAGCTCTTACGGGTCTACAACATCACCCACCATCAAAGTTCACCCCCCTGCCATTTGAACAAGCTACTAAGGGAGAAAGAATGTGCTGGACTTGAAAACAACCAGGACACCATGACAGTCGAAACTGTATGCTCTGCATAAACTATGATACTATTACATAGATGTGTATGCACTTGCATTATAATGTGTGTCCTGAATCTTAGAATTTGTTTTTTTTATGGCATTATCTTTGAATACTTCTAAGTTTAATATTCTACCTGTGTGCACTTGTGTATTATTAGGTGTGCCACATTGCAATGCACTGTGTGCATTTATGCTGACCTCTGTGTGTCATTAGCAGAATGAGGTCCTAAGTTTAACCTATTGTGCACTTTGGTTGTTCTGTATGTGCCATCCTGCCTTCAATGCTACTAGTTTGAGACCAAATAAACCACGATGATATTACACACACCTATGTGCACTTGCGTAATAATGTATGTGTCACCCTACTAGCAAACGTAAACACAGACATCAGAATCATGCTACCAACAGAATGTTGCACATACATTTAGTTGTTGTGCACTTACGGTGAACTTTGTGTGCCATTATGTGTAACATTCTACAAGTTTTAAATCACAGAGAGACCAGGGTGACAACATACACACATGTGTGCACAGACCTTAACATGTATGTGCCATTGCGTTACGACAATAAGTTTGCCAATTATTTGATCACTAGAATATAATATGACACGACCGCTTGGGGAGTACGGTAGAAACATATCAAAGATGTATGCCACAATAAAGAAGTGAGCCATTGGTTAAAAAAATAAAAAAAAATCACCAAATTGCTATCAAATATCATAATCTACAGCACTGGTAGCAAATAGTTTAAGTGCTAACACAAATTGGTGGTTATTAATTATTGTTTAACAAGGGTCCTTGCAGAACACCTAGTAGTCATACTTGGAAACTAAGCTTCCTCCTCCGTAGATAACTCATAGTCCGTGGCATTACAAACAGGGTCCTCCTCCATCATTCAAAGGAATGCCCGAGGACTCCCATGACCATCATTCCGAAGATTCATACCCTGCGTACCTACCTGCCCTTGGACCTCAACTTGAAGCTCCTCTAAGTTGCATGATACAACAATATGGCACAAACTAGTGATTAAGTATGGCACAAACCAATGTTTAAATATTCCTAACACATAAATGGCACAAACAAATGTTTAAATATCCCTAACACATAAATGGCACAAACTAGTGTTTAAATATGCACACAACAATATGATTTAAACCATTGTTTAAATATGGCTCGAACCAGTGTTTAACAATCCAGTGTTCAAAAATGCACACACTACACCAATATGGCACAAACTAGTTTGTTATTATTTTGTATCCACATTCTGGCAAGGTTCCATCCAAACATGCCACTTTATTCAATTCTTTATGGGAAGTAAAAGAAAATGTTCAGACCACAGTATTGTCTTCCCTACAAGTTTCTGGTTTGTGTCATCATCCACTTATAAGTAACATTGCTCTTGAAACTATCAAACCAATGCACCTCTCCAGCAATCAGTGACCAGAATTTTTCTGCATCTTCATTTTGCTTTCACAAATTTTTTTTGCTTAGCTCAAAACAATTGAAACTAAAATTTCTTGAATAATTCATTGATAATCTCAGAATGATGAAGAGGGTATGCAGTGGAGCCATGAAAGTAAGCCATCAAAACAGAGAACATTGATCTCCAGTATAGCCAAAAAAAAATATGTATAGGGTTATCGTACTTATGGATGATGTGAACTCAGATCGCATGCACACATTTTGTTTCTTTCAAGCTTGATATCTGGTTTTAACATCTCTAATTGAATAGTACTTTGCTCATAAGCCTTTCTACCTTGGTTTCAGCTTAAAACAATACATTTTGGGTTTCGCTGCCAAGAACTGGAGTAGTAGTAATCAAATAGGAAGCATGTTGTTTCTTGGCCAAGTAAGCAAATTGTTGATTAAAACCATTTTGGATCTTTTCAAGTAACCAGCAGCGAAACGCCTCAAACGGGTCTCCCCCTCCATTGTTCTCATCGCCAACAACTTCTCTTATACTGTCTCATCATCTCCTACAGAAGGTGATGCCGACCAAAACGACGTCGTGCTGCCAACCACAACGGCGCTCACTCCTGACCAGAAATTGAGAATCGAATTCAAAAAATCCCTAGCCAAAGCGAAACGCAAACTCAAGCTCTATGCGGAGAAAGTCTCTAATTCTGTTGTTAATGGAGAATTGAAGCAGACACAAGAGTGTGCAAACTGGACATCGACGAGGGAGAAGCGAACGACAAACTACCATGAGGAAGATGGCACCTACGAAATAGTCCAACTTATTATGAACAAATCCAACCAAATCCAGATTGCGAAGAAACAACGAAAATTTCTCAATTTCCACGCACGTGCACCATATGAAGTTCCTAAAATAACCTTGCTTGACAAAATAAAACCAAAGCAACCGAAAAAACCAATTAAAAAATAATTAAACATGCACCATTGATTGAATAAAATAAAGGGTTCAGATTAGTTCTTAGGTTCTTACCTAAAGATGAGTTCCTGTATGATTGATATTCTACATGTATATATATATATATATATATATACAGAAATCTGTTCAAATGTGGTCGCGCCTTCCTGTGTGGTATGCACCACTCAATGTTATAAAATGCACCACTCAATGTTAGAAAATGCACCACAATGAAAATACACAAAAATGCCAAAAAATACACCACACACCCAAAATAATGCACCAAAACTCCCGGGAGCTTTCTCCGGGAAGGTCGATGGGCTACATCGGATCCCAAAAAGTCCTGCATGGGAATCGGATCCCAAACAAGGAAAAGATGCATTTTGGAGTCCGTCTTTGGTTTAAGGAAAAATTTCTCTGTGAATTATTTGGAGAATCAGCATTTCACTATGTATGGATTAATTCAACAGGGAAAAGATGCATTAACGTGAACTTAACTGTTTGGATCCCAAAAACGTTGTATTATGGGTAAAAAAAAAGTTAAAAAAAGTTATTTGAAAAGAAAAAGGGATGGAAAAAAATGAAAATTTTAATTCACGTCGTATTACAAAATTTTAATTATTAGTTGTTGACTAGACATGATTAATTATTAATTAATAATGATTTTGAATATAATCATAATTATTAATTAATAATGATTTTGAATATATTTACAATTATTGATAGATGATTGAAGGTAATAGTTTGTGGTGAGGTAAATGTCGGGTATGGAAGTGGTAAAACGAAGAGTCAAGACTCCCCGAGTGTCGTGTCTCTCAAGGAAGGCAGGTTTGGAGTCGAGTTAGTGTTGGCATTTAGGAGGTTGGAAGGAAAGAGTTGCGTGAATGACTAGGCTTAAAGGCATTTGTACAAGAGCTTGAAGGTTTTAAATGGTTGTGTTGGGAAAAAGTAAAATGGAGATTGGGGCTCGTGGCTAGTCTACGTGGTTTACTCTCTAATGGTTTTGCAAGCACATGATTTGGATTCAACTAGGTAGTTCATGGCATTTCACCAAGTGGCGTCACACTTGGACTCTCACATCCTCATTCAGCTGGGGCATTTTATCAACACCTTGTCTACCACTCCTCCCATACCTCATCGTTTCGGACTAAGGGCGGGGATGTAGATGAGTTGGACTCATGAGAGGCTGCTATCGCGCATACATTCACTTTCACAGGGGTTTGCTACCTAATGTGGCCACACTTAGGCACAAAGCATATCAAACATCATCCACACAAGTATTCAAATCCAAGAACATAAAGCTAACAATTTTAAAGCAATTTCTTCAACATCTCAACCACATAACTAGTTTCGGGGCCACCAATCCCCTATCTAATCTAAGCAATCATGAAAATAAGGAAACAAGAAGAAGCAAAAGAAGATTCAAAGAAAGCAAAAATGAAATCAAAATAGATAATGAAAAGAAGAGTTACCATCCATGGAGAATGGGTTCTATTACATTTTTGCCTTCAATCTTCTTCCCTTCTACCATTGTTTCTTGAATCTATTCTAAGAAAAAGGAAGTTTTCCCTAAGAGGGGAGAAAACAAAGAGAACCCCAACCCTAAAACTATTTATTGGCTGCCTTCTTTAATATTTCTGGAAAAAGGGTTTAAATAGGCAACATGAAGCCAAAAATCCTGAAATGGCCCCTGTGGACAGACCACGCCAGCACCACGCGTGAATGGGGGCGTGGATAGCTAATGGAATTGATCCACGCCACCCGCACGCGTGTTGGCTGCGTGGACAGTCCCTGCTCAGTGGCTTCTTTGCTTTCTGCTCTGTTTTGGCCTTGAATCCCCCTTTTCAATCTGTAGAAATAACTTCAAAACTTCTTCTAAAGTTGTGTTAGAGGTTTTTGATCACATCTAAGTTTATATGCACGGATTTGTTATAAACGGGTGGCAAAACTTCCCTATTTACTCCTATTTTTTACCCTTAATTTATACTATTATAGTGAAGTGCATGTTTTCAACGGATACTTCTATTCCGTATGTGGGGGCATGAAGCAAAATCGCGCTTGTTGTTAAATGTTGCATTAAATGTCGATGCATGCAATTTGGAATTTTCTACATCACAATTTTAAAAAGTGTATAAGAAATAACATCCATAAATACTTGATAAAATTAAAGCAATTAATGTAACAAATAGATAGATATAATTACCATTGTTATTTGTGATGTAATTGTAATTGAAAACCATGTAATAGTGCATGTAGTAACATTAGACAAATGTCTTTGCCCACAAGCTTTAAAAGAATAAAAACCATATGAGGATAAATGTAGTTACAAAAGAAAAATAAATGCAAAATGTGGAATACTATAAGGATAGCTTACGTGATTGGTAATTAATAGCATGTAAACGAATTAGAATATCTTGAGCATATCATTCAACATCCTCGTATTCTTCAAACAACATAGCTTCTGTCATTGTTGTACTTAACATTTTCAAATAATTTATCCAAGACAGAGCTGGAGAACATACATATTGATGTTCTGTTGTATGCCTTACAATTGCAAACAATATTTTTCTTCCGTCTATGGTTATTGCAAAATAACGGTGTGTTTGATAACCTTGATTATCAACAATCAAGTCTTTCTTAAAACTTACAAAAATGGTCATGTGTAATATCTAAATAGGAAGAACACTTGATATAAATTTGTTGGAAATAGAATAGTGCAAATAAATGAAGTTTGCGAATAAATGAAAGAAATGAAGGAAATGATGAAGTTCATGGTTTTTATAGTGAGATTTGGAGTATTTTTATAACAAAAATGAGCACATGCGAATAGAAATAGGAGTTGGGCACCCAGCCAATAGACGAATTGATATAGTCCGTTTATAAGAGACGGACTCGTTTAGTCCGTCTTTATGACAGATAGACTCAATGAGTCTGTCTGTCTTACAGCGGGTCAGCAGCAGTTGCATTTTTGTTGAAAGTTTTATAATTTCGAAGTTTTATAATTTTAAAGTTTCAGCGGGTCTGTACTGTATTTTATAATTTCAAAGTTTTAGTCCGTAGTAGATAATTTTAAAGTTTCAACCAGAAAAAAAAATTCAAGAAAAAGTTTGTTGAAATATGATTGATAAAATTGTAATGAATTTGACTTAACTTATAAATATGATTGTAACTTTATTTATTTATTTATTTTTTGGTTAGATGTAAGTAAATTCAAAGTAAGTAAAATCAAACTGAAAGTGAGCAATATTTTTTTCATTGATTATTCAAACGTGGACATTGCATCGAAGAATGGGTTGATCTACGACAATGAATACATCTTTGATTGGTGTTGCTACTAAAGTTCATTTCATTGTGAAACCTACGTGTCCGTCGTTGGCCTCGTAGAGATCGTTGCAGAGTTGCGGGATTTGGTGGAAGGCATTTGACATGTACAGTCCACTGGCTTTCTTCGTCGGTTGGATAGAAATCAGCAGCATAACTGTTCCTGTAGTTTTGGACGGAGTACACCTCTAGCACAAACGAATAATACCCCTCCCTTCGGAAGTTACAAGCTGTAATCACATGGGCACACGGTATGCCATTAACGTTCCACATTCCGCATTGGCACGTACGATCTGTCAAGTTAACTTGGACGTGATTTTGCTGACTTTGGAGCATATATCCAGTATTTAGAGCAACACCGTAGATTTTTATTATGTCATTGTTGATACATATGATTTTATACTATTATTTGCCCCATAATTTAGTTAGTTTGTCGCTTATTTCCTTTATCTTGATGAATTTGAGACTCGTTTGTGTGTTACATTTGATTAATCTTAGTTTATTCACGAACGATGAGTAAAGGAAGGATTTTCAGTCATCTTGGAGAAGTTTTCGAAGCATAGGAATCTACCCAAGGTCGGAAAGGAGCAACGGAGCACGAAAAGAGTCAGAAAGCAGACCAAGAGGCCGCCTCACGGACAGCAGCCGGCCACGGCATCTCACGGCCCCGATCCCGACCGAGAGGGTGCCCGTGACCCTGCTGCTGCGTTTTTCTGTATTTTTGGTCACTCCGAGCCCTAGTTTAGTTCAGTACAATTTTCCTTTTCTTTATAGTTTTCCATAGCATAGAATAACACAGATTTACCTTCTTGAATTCGTTTGCAAGCTTGGAATCATTAATTGGATTAGAGTTACTCTCAAAGATTGTTAGTAAAGTTCTCTCTTTTATTCTTTAGATTCGCTGTTATGATTTCAATATTTAATTCTTGCTTTGTTTTGTTTACTTCAATCATGCGTGAGTAGTTCGCTAATGGGTTTAGATTAGGGATTTATTGTTAATCTTGATGTTCAAGTTGTGATTATTGCATAAAGGGATTGAATCATTTACCTAGGGTTTATATTGAATTGGGGATTGTCTTCTACTTGTTATTGATTGATGGCCACAATTAATTGTTAGTTTAGGAGAGGGGTTTATTACAACGAAAGGAGAGGGGTTCATTACATCGAAAGTTGGATGGAGACCTCGAGCCTTACCAATCCCTACTATGAGAATATGTGTAATTTTACAACCCCAACCCTAGCCTAATTCTGTTTAGCCTAATTCTGTTTATTGATTACGAAAGTAGCTGAATTGAATTCTTGTGTGCATTGTGATGGATCTCAGCGCTGCACTATGCTTACTTCCCAGGGGGTCACCCATGGGTCACCCATCCCGTGACTGCCGGAAGTCAAGCACGCTTAACCATGGAGTTCTTTGGCTATCTAGTTGTCATATCCTACTTAAAACCAATTGGTGATAGGTAGGTGGAGATTAACCATTTAACCACATCCCTCCATGGTAAGCCACAGCGCCACGTCTCGAATCGAGCAGGGGCTGAACTCGGCCAACCTTGCCGACGCCCAACACATTGCCCATAAATCCCTAGGTTAATCCTTCTTCCCTTATTCTGAGTTGTTAGAACATCAAGATTGCAATTCCCCTAATCGGACCCATTTCTTTATCATTCGATTTATTCATTAGCAAATTTATTTATTTTAATTTTCCTTATTCAGTTATCATTTACTTGGATTCTATCTGATTCGCATGCTCTAGTCCCTAGTTTCTCTTAATTCACACAGTTACGTGCCATAGCCCCAATCCTCAGCGGAATGACATTTTACACCCATATTTACACTCACCATTTTATTCATCAATTGTATCTTTCAATAGATGCACTGGCAGACTCAACCTCTCGAGAAGACAAATCCTCGCAAATCCTTGTGGTGAAACGCAAACCTCTTTCATGCATGACCTCCCCTGAAGTACGCCTGTCGACAAACATTATCCGTAACTTGTAGAAAGTCATTCTTGCTATTGCAGTCATGTAACCCCTCGGGTTTTCCAGCAAAGTTAAGGTTCAAGAATATTTTTTTAAGCTATAACATTTATGAGAAGGTCTCTCGGTGTTCGAAAGAATTTTTTTTTAGACTAGTTATTAATAAGCTGCGATCTACGTACCGGTCACGAACCGTAAAAGGTTAAAGGATGCTTATACAATTCGAATTTTCCTAGAGATTTGATTATTAAGTATGATACGATTAAGCCTGAACTTCTAGTTAGTTCAAGTGAAAATTTAATCGGACTGTAAGTGGTAAAATTGTTACGGACCTTGTACCTATATTTCGCGAGATACCGAAAAATTCCCAATTTTAATGATTATCGACGGGATTATTTTTAGGATAATTTTAGTGTTAGAATTTTCCCGAATTAATTTATAATCCTCCGAACGTTCATCTGATTTAACCCCAAACTGGCAAAGTGAATTTTTGATCTTCAAGGGCCACCATAGGGTGTTGACATGTGGCACTCATAATCACCACTTGGTTAGTTCATTAATGGCATGTCATAGGAAGTATGGGAATGTTGCACTTGTTCCTTAATCTTCAAGCAAGACTCACCATCATTCTCTCTCTCATCTCCCCATAATTTCGAAAATAGCATAAGGAAAAGAAGAAGAGAGAAAAGAGCTTAGTCTTCCACTTGTGATCAAGAACTCCTTAAGCATCTCTTCAACTCAAGTGCTCTAGTATAGGTAAGACTTTGGTTTTGTTCGGTTAAATCCTTCCTAGAACTTAAGTGTAAACTAAAGGCGCACGAAAATGTTGTTATTATGGTGATTTTTGTTTAGGATCTTTGGTGAAGGGCTCAAAGGAGGAAATCATCAACTCTTACGGTTTTTAAAAGCTTCTAAAGAGGTAAGGAATCCCTTAAGTAGGCTTAGTCATTTGAAGGTGATCAAATGCTAGTAAATTATGTGACTAGGAATTTTGTATGAAAATTTTGTGTTAAGTTTATGGATCTACAAGTTGGCTCAAAAGACTATACGTTGATTTTTTGTAAATTTTAATATGCATGTCCATAGTTATTTTATGCATGTATATGTTGTGTTAGGACCATATATGCTTATATTTGTGAAAATGGTGGAAGATCGGGTCGTTACAACCCCGATCTTGCGGCCCAAAGTGGACAGAACCGGATGGACGCGACAGTGGACGCGTGTCCACCGCGCGCCCATTGCGGAAGAATGGTTCGGCGCCTCGGTCGAGAGACCGGACGCGGGCACGGACGCGCGTCCGTGGGCGTCCAGTTTCGGCGATAAATGCCGAACCAGCGGACGCGGCTCGGACGCCTGCGTCCGCTGTGGGTCCGCTGGTGCGGCCAGCAGCGAGTCCGCGCGACGCGGACTCGTTTTCGACTCGTTTTTGACCGAACTTTTCCCCGATGTTTTTAATCCTGAGTGTTATGATGTTTGGAAGGCCTACGAGCAACCGGGTCAATTTTTGAAAGCTCGAATATTATTTTTGTACATTATATTCCTTAACTTGGAGAAAAATTGCGTTTTAAGAAATAATGTGACTCTCGTTGCTTGGATGTTCATGGTGGAAAAATCAGTAACCATTATGTGGATTTTGGAAACACAATTGAGCAAGTATGATAATTTCGAGTCATCATATGAATATACTAATTAGTGAGATGTCTTTGTATGATTAATTCATACTGCAGAGCGAAGTTTATTCGCTGAGAGAATTATTGAGATGTTTTTGCATGATTAATTCATACTGCAGAGCGAAGTCTATTTGCTGAGAGAATTATTGAGATGTTTTTGTATGATTAATTCATACTGCAGAGCGAAGTCTATTCGCTGAGAGAATTAGTGAGATGTTTTTGTATGATTAATTCATACTGCAGAGCGAAGTCTATTCGCTGAGAGGAAAAAGGGAGTTATGGAATTATTGAGTGTTTTTACTAATTATAAAATCTAGTTACTCCGTAACTAGATCGCAGAATAAAATGTCGTATGTCCCGAACAATAATGTGTGTGTTGTGATTCTCACTTTGAATTAAATGGAAATTCTCGGAAATGGAAGTGTTATGTGCTGATGTTACTTATATACTGTATTGTACTGTTTTGTTGTTAATATGATTGCAGGTAGAATGCAACCGTTGGGTAAAGTTTACATTTTCTGAATATTATGTTGTTTTTGAAACCTTTGTTTACTTTCGAGTGACAATGGATTTTCTTACTTAGCCGTCGTGCTAACTACACTTCATTGTGTCCTTTACCAGATGGAATCTAGCGTAGGTTCCTGTAGCCCACCGGACTCAGACCCTTCTGAGTTCGAGTTTCTCGTGCTTGACTACGACGATTATGCACAATATCTACTAGACGGAGACCCTTACGCCCCGGGCTACGCACCAGATCCGCCTACACTGACTTGTACTCCAGAGCCTACCCCCGCTCTTGTTTCACCGGAGGTGCCAGTTTGGTCCCCCATCCCCGTTGAGCCGATGTGCCCCTTTGACGCCCTCCAAGCCAGCTATGGGTTCTACCCCATAGAGATTCTACCTGGTAGCAGCCCTCTTGAGTTTGTGGTCCACTATCCGTACCCGTGGGATCCGAGTCCCCCGGACTACCACGACGAGTGGATGATGTACATGAACACGTGTCGGTTTCTGGACCACATCATGTGGTTTGAGGGTGAGTGGCATGTTGTCTGGGGCACCTACACGGGCCCAGTGTACCACTCGTTAGACTAGGTAGCGTCTAGAGTGGGAGTTCAGTCAGTTCTTTTGTGTACATATATCTTTTGTAGCGGTGCTAATTCTAGAATGACTGTCAAGGCCGGGTCTAACTAAACTCTTTTGATGGGCTGTACTTTTAAACCTTGGTTCTTTTGGTAGCTTGATTAACTACACTTTTCTCTATGCTATGAAATGCATTTTCTTTTTGATGGTTATGTTGATAGAGTGCAGTATCCTTATCTTTAGCCTGTGCATCTAGAATGAATCCTATCTGAATGTGATCGGGTTTAGCCTAGGTGTGGCGGTTACTACTCCGGTTGTTCGGTATAGCCGAGTCGGGGTGTTACAAGTCACCGGTAGCATTCGACAACCCTTAAGAGAGTTATTGAAAGACTCAGAAGAGTTCGTTGTCATTATGCCGTACCGATGGCCATCATCGTGAGATAATGCCCACCTCTCTATATTGATTCTGGTAAGATAGTTGTATGCTCTCGGCCAATTTTGTTTTATGGTTTGCATGTGTTCAAGGAATTTATTCTCTGTAACAGCAGCAACAGCTTCCCATACGAGGCTTCGTAATCTCCTATTTCTCCCGAACTTCGTTATGACATTGCTGCGAATGTGTCTTAGACAATAGCGGCGTTTCACACGCGGGCTTTGCAGTTCTGGCAGATCATTAAACGCCGCATCTATTCCAGCATGTCTGTCAGAAATGATGCACATTGAAGCGTGATTGGGAAAAACAACCCTAGCAAGATGTCCGAGAAACCAAGTCCAGCTGGCATTATTTTCAGAGTCCACGATTGAATTTGCCAGAGGATAGATTTCCTTGTTGGCCGTCATTCCAACAGCTAGCAGGAGATGACCTTTGTACCTATTGTACAAGTGTGTACCATCAACAGAAATAACCGGTATGAATGTTGGAAACCATCAATTGCGGGCTTAAAAGCCTAGAATGCATACTCGAAATGGATGTACTCTTCATCCCTTTCTGTTGGCGTGCATTGTAGTTGTACAATGGTGCACGGGTTGGACAATTGTAATTTTCGTAGGAATTGGGGCAGTTCATTGTATGAATCCTAAAAATAATACAACAAAATGCGTAATAATAATAATAATAATAATAATACCTTTAATAATAATAATAATAATAATACAAAAATTCAAAATAATAACAATAATAATAATAATAATAATAATAATAATAATAATAATAATAATAATAATAATAATAATAAAATTTGTTTGTAGTGATTTTACCTTAAAATTTCTGTATTGCATCTCAATGCATTTTTTTCTAGCGTACCATGCTTTTTGTATGTAATGTCTACGCCATAGTGCTACCTCACATCCATTTGGATGCGTTTTATTTTGTATTGCAGATCAACATTTATTTTCTGGAAAATTAAATAGTAAACTAACGTACTAGTGCACATTTTGTCACCCGCACATTCGTTGTAATTTGGTGTGCATGTGTGGGGCTAAAAAAATTTTGCTACTTTCCATTCGGATGCTGCCCCCCCGCAATTTTGACGCTGGTAAATTCCACCCACAAGGTTGTGTGTCTGAATGGTAATGAGGACAGACAATTCTCCAATTTGTTGGTTTCTTATTCATTGATGTGAATGTTCTCCTATTGGCCAGGCTGTATGTACTCACAGCCTTCTTTAAATCGGCAAATTTAGGAAAGATCATGCCAATCCGAATCACATTGGTCGATGGGTCGTAGTATTGCATTCCCGAATCGTCCCTTTCAGTAAACTGTGGCTGAATGTTGTTGTTTGGGGGGGGGGTATTGAATAGTGGTAAAATGGGATGTTAGGATCGGGGAACCTTTGACCTCCACCCGCAATATGTTGTACAATTTGTTGCATTGCTTCAAAGTCAAACGGACTAGAGCCATCTCTATCTTCGTCGGGAGAATTTTATAAGATTGATTCACTATCTGAAGTTTCAAAACTGTCAGAAGATTCAGGCATGTTGTGTGACGAACTTGGCAATGATGTGCAAGCTGTATAGTGTGGTGGATCGACTATTGAGTTGCCAACAGTGGTTGAGGCATGATTCTGATGTTGTGGCGGTACATACGTTTCTGATGTGATATATACGTGCAATTCTCCATGTGGCAATGTCTGTTGGATAAAATATTGCCACTCTTCTTGAGTTGTACTCTGAAATGGATAGTGTGTCATACCGAATGGAGTATTCAGTACTACTCTTCCAATGAATTTAATATTTTACTAGAATTTAAACTCATTGCATTTTTTATCAAATGTTGGAAAACATTTAATCGAGTATGCAAATCGATTGGAATAACCGCCTGTACATCGACAGTGTAATAAAGGGTTGGTGGTGTTGCATGTTGACATATTTCCCTGCCCCAAAAAACATACACATTTGCCATTGACACAAAATGTTCCTAGTCCAAGAGCAGATGGATGTTACCCCAAACAATTTGTTCGTATTTTTTGAGTTCTGTAAGTGTGTTGGTCCGACTCCATGAGATGAATGTTATAGAGTCATTTCCATTTTTGGTCCTACTGTTATTATGAAATTGCCAATTTTAGTCCACTTCATTAATTTTTGCCACATTGCGACCAATCTTATTTAGTTCTTGCCTTTTTTAGTCCACCGTAAAAATTTTTGTCAAATGGCCATCCAAAACAGGGGTATTTTTGGTCTTTTCATGCTTTGGTCATCTCCTTGACCCTTTGTAATGGTTTTTCTTACACATTTTCATCCAATGAAGAGGTCCGGCGAAACCATGGCTTTGTAATGTGGCTCACATGGCTTTCGCTGGACCTCTTCATTGGATGAAAATATGTAAGGAAAACCACTGGAAAGGGTCAAGGAGATGACCAAAGCATGAAAAGACAAAAAATACCCCTGTTTTGGATGGCCATTTGACAAAAATTTTGACGGTGGACTAAAAGTGGCAAGGACTAAATAAGGCTGGCCGCAATATGGTAAAAAATAATGAAGTGGATTGAAATTGGCAATGCCCCAATAACAGTAGGACCAAAAATGAAAATGACTCAATGTTATAAAAAAAAAGTGTACGTACAGTCGGACTCCTAAATTCTGTTTTTCATGATGGTGGGGTGAAGATGGGCTGGACAAGACAACAGACGGACTAAATCAGTCCGACTGTTGTCAGTAACGAAAGACGGATTCAATGAGTCCGTCTGTCGTCAGTCTGACAACAGACGGACTCAGTAAGTCCGTCTGTGGTCTTTTTTTGTCCGCCCATGTTCTACAATTTTTTTTTTGCGATTATAAATACGCGCACTCTGCTACTTACATTAGACTCAAATACTTATCAATTAAAACAATATAGCATAACAGATATGTTTGTCCAGTGGAGTCATGGTGATTGGAGATTTAGCCATGTTTTACGAGACTCTAGGATGACTTTTTATGTGCATACGCTGCATGGACATAGGTATTCCATATTATTTGTAGGGAAAAACATTGTTGTTAAAAAGTGGTTTAAGTATAAAGCACCGTGTTGGACATACTTAATGGAAGACGTAATGGGATTGGATGCGCAGTTTCCATATAATTTGATCTCAAGACGTTGTGCAGAATCATGGCTACGAGAGATTTTCTTTGGTCGTCCAACATGGTTGTGGAGATTGAACCCAGTAGTTGCGGAAAGTATAGCTCTTCAATCTCTACGTGCATTAATCTCTTTTGGATTAGTACATTTTTTTGTTGCTCTAATCTCTAATTTTTTTTGTAGATTTTGTTTTCACACAATCATTGGGACATCATCGGCATCCAAGATCAAGGACGATTTGCTGGTTTGTGGTGCAAGTGTATGACGTATGTAATATAAAGTTGCTGCGGTGTATGTATTCCCACTTAGCGCAGCACGTTAATTACAGTGCACAACTGTTTAACGACAATTCTAACCCGTGGGAGTTTCACACTAAACATTTGAACTTTGGACCAGGAAGTGATACATACACATTCGCAGAGCATTTATGTCAGACACATGGAATTCGAGTAGGCAAAATAATATTATTTCGCCACATTGGTAACTTTAAATTCCATTTTTTTGTTATAAGAAATAATCAGCATGTTGATCTTGGTGAGATTCATGGCGATGCTACTGAGCGTGTAAGACCTACGGATGATGGCATCGGCGGCCGTATGTCTGTACCAGTCTGATCGAGCATACTTCCAACCGTTAATTTGATGGCTCTTTCAAGACGTAGGCCACTAATGATTGATCGTGAAGTATTTAGTAGGCGACTCTCTTGTGGAACTACCACACGAACTGTCTGAGCTAAGATTACGTTGTTTAGCACTTTTGAAATTGTTAAACGCCTGAATTGCTTCATCTTTTGAGCTAAATGATTTGTACACATTGTCACTATATCGATGCACTTGGGCTTTTGCATCTTCCCAGTTTTCATAAATTCCTGGTACCCGACCGACGAACACCACATATGTCTTCCCCTAGTAATATATGAGTAATTATACACCACATACTTTTATTCAAATTATTCAAATTCTAAAAATAAAATAAAAACGTACTTACCATGATATGTATTGAAATGACTATACTGAATTTTCATATTGAAGTGACTAAACTGAACAAAGCGTGATATTTGTTTAAATTAAAATGACAATTCGCTATGACTTCTGAGGTTTAAATAGCAGTAGATGAAGACTACTCTACTGTGAGACAGACGGACTATAGTCCGTCTCGCTGTCAGAAGAAGACAGACGGACTAATTCGTCTAACCCGGTCAAACCCTTTAATAAAGTCTGACCCTAGGGTCGGACATTATTAAAGTTCTTCACGAACGTAATTTTTATTTTTTTTTTGTTCTCAAAGAGGGTAAGACGGACTACATCAGTCCGTCTTACACCACGTTTTTTCATATATATATATTTGTATATCTTATATACATTCACATACTAAAGAGTTATCAATTGCAACAACACACATTTAGCCTTACTTTACATTTACAAAAGTCAATTGTCAAGAAAATGGATTTGTTTACGCGCTACAACTATGAGCAAGTTTATAATATAATGAACGGTGATATGATTAAGTATTATCTGCACACACTCCATGATCCACGCTACTGTATGTTTGAAATAAGTAGACAACGATCATACACAAACTACGTGTTCACCATTGCAGAAATGTGGATGGTTTTGATTAATGTTATTGGTTTTAACATAACATTTCTGTCAAATATCGACACACATGGTGGTGTAGAACAATTCCTTAACGGTTTTCTTCAGGGTTCAATCATTATCGACTTGAGCTCAATTACCAACCAGCGTACGTCTTGAATTATGTATATGTTTTACATGTTTAAGTATAGTAATTTTTCATAACTAATTTTGTCATGGTTTCTTAAATTTAGCTTCTTTCGGACCTCATCCTCATCCGTCATCCCAGACGATTACTTGGTTTTTAGTGCCCGTTGTTTCAGTTTTAGAGTTGCAATATAATTCCCAAGGTGTATGTACATACATCTCCTGCAACATGTAAACCGACATGCCTATATATTTCATGGACATGCACATCCATGGGGGTTACACGTTTATTCATTGGACGTGTATGTAGGGCTTGAACTTTAATGTTTTTGTCTTATTATTTTTAGACACGTGGGTTGTTTTAACTTTCATGTTTATGTCTTACGGAATAAACATCAACTTGCTCTACCTGAAGTCGATGGCAATGCTTTAGATCGGGAACCAATCAACGATGAGGATGCTATCTTTGTACCCGCCATGTCGAGCATAAATCCTGATGTTAGATTGGCTACATTATTTGGATGTAGGACGTTAGTGATTGATTTTGAAGAATTTTGTAATGATCAATCAAGTCTTACACATTTCATTTACTGGACTGATAGTCACGGTGATAGTGTTGACATCATACATGGCCAATTCACAATCACGTTAAGATTGTATCAGTTATGCTGAACAATATGAGTTCTTCCACGATAGTTTTTGGAACCCAAACAATGTTCCCGGGAAGTTGGTGCTTTTTAATTGTGGAATTGGAGAGATTCATGTAATAGTGTTCGACAAATGTAGGTTGGAAATAATGGCACATCATTTGCATGGTTATATTATTACGAACTATGCAAATGTCTAAGCTTTTCTATAATTTCATAATTTAAATATGAAGTTTTTGTTGTTACATGTTATTTATTTTAAATCATGAATCCTTTAATTATTTTTGTGTATTTTAACGATTAAAAGTAAAATTAATGTTTTAATACATTCCAAAAAACTTGTCGATCTATAATCTTACGTTAAGTTAAATTGTTGCAGCGGTGGAAAATTCCCACTTGCATGCATTGTCATATAATGCAACATTTTACAACAAAAACTGTTTTGATGCATTACGCGGTGTCAATTGAAGTGTCAGTGGAAAACATGCACTTTACATTGGGAATTTGTGATTTCATGATTAAAATCATTTATTTCCTAAAGACATTGTGCTTTTTCGCCATACTGGGTTTTTCAATTTTGAAACTTTCTTTTATAAGAGCTCCACATACAAGCTGCGGAGAAAATTTAATCAATATGGCGAATTGGTCAGCACTCATCTAATTGAATTTGGTAATATGAAAATCTCTGTATCAAAATTCTTAGTCAGTTTATTAGTAACTATATACATTAGTATTAATTTTTAAATTTTTTTTTAAAAATTTAAGGGCAAATAACGATGACTGCAAAATCTTCAATACCACCAAGATTTCCGTTCGTGCAGCTAGAGCGATGTAATTCTTTGTATAAAGATTTATGTACATTTGATGCAGTAAGAACATTATATATAGTTAAAACTCGCTTTATAATGTTTTCATTACATATATTAATTACTAACTGTAACACCCCGATTTCCTGTTCTGACAACTATTACAATATGCGTGATATAACGCTGCGGAAGCTTACCCTACAGCAGAAAACCGGGTGCTACCGCCACACTTAGAATGAAGTCTATCACCTCTTTGATAAAGCTTTCACTCTGAGTGCACAGGCTAAAAGAAATACCCTCAACCTCAACACCCCAACATCGAAATATAATATTCTAGGCATATATATATGTTAATGTCATAAATATCTACAAGAGTTTGCCCGACGGGCTGTCATCACAACTCCGGGTCCTCCACAACCTACTAGACTAGAGTCAGCCAAACTAAGGCAACCAAAAGATATTTACTGGGCTGACTGGGGTTACTGGAATATAGTCAGGGGATTCTGGAGTATAGCCTGGAGAGCCTGGAGAATAGTCTGGAGAACCTGGAGAATCGGGGTCTCTGTCCGACGTGTCATGCAAAATCTGACCAGCAAAAGTAGGTCCCGGGCAAACGTGGTCAGGAGTGTTTGCCGGGCTACAGGATCCCTCACTGGATGACATCTGAAATGACGTACACGGTGAAGTGTAGTT
>CM008340.1:36928378-36939812 GCA_002525835.2 Ipomoea batatas
GCCATTATACGTTTGATAATCAAAATAGATTTTGATGGACATAGTGGTTACCTTTGGAGCGTAATTAATTCAAAAGCATTTTAGTCCAAAGCAACGTCAATCCTAAGCTCAAAGCTCGGTTCATAATCGTGAACCTGAAGAATTAATATAATTCTAACACCGTCACTAACTATTACTAATAACAATAATATTAGTAATCCTAGTTGGTCCATTAAAATAATAATCCTATAGTCCACGCTTAGAAGGCTAATGTAATATGACCATATAACGAGCTAAAAGACTAAACCATGATAGCATAGCCATAATCCAATAATAATCCTAATGATTAACAAGATCAATGCCTTATCTTATACCCAATTACTAAACTAATTATTCCTTAAGAGTTAAAAGGGAGAAAAAAAAATCACCTTAATAATGCTGCCTAGCCAAGAATCGAACCCAAGCCATCCCACTCAACATATGAGTGCCCTTCCATCACACCACACCAGCCAACGTTGCTACTTCCACTCTCAATGCTATGCTATGCTTAGTCGAAGAGGAAGAACAGGGGATCCTGCTGTTGCCGTTGCTGCTCCTCGCCCTGCAGTACGTCGCCGGTAGAACGCGGGGGAAGGAGGAGTTATGCTACCGCCGAGTTCTTCCAGCCACGACATCGTCATTGTTGTTGTCGTAACGCACCGCCGCCGGAGAAGAAGACGACCGCCAAAGCCACCTGCCAGCTCCAACACAGCCGCACGCAACGGTTCACTCCGACGGAAGACGAGAGCCCACCACCCCATGCCGCTGCATCCTTCCTACTTCGAACGGGGATAGGCACACCGCCGAACCATGCCGCTGCACCATACCACCGGAAGAGAAGGCTACCGTTGCCGTTAACCAGTTCGTCGTCGGGGAAAGAAGCCATGGATCGTCGAAACAGTCATCGCCACGGACCGCTCGCGCCGTAGAGGGAGGCGGAAGGGGAAGGACCGCCGGCCAGCCCCGCCTGCTCTGCTTCTTCGAGTCGCAACGGGGAGAAGAACGCCATCACAGGCTCGCCATTATTGTTCGCTACGCGGAGGACGACGCCGGAGGTGGAGAAGCACCGCCCGTTCTTCTGCTTCGACGGTCGTTGCCGAGCTCTACGTCGCCGGAAAGGACATCCGCTACTTACATGATCCGTCGCTGCCCGATGTTGTGCTCCTGTCGCTGCTGCTCACCTCACTCTGTCGTTCGCCGGCTACGCACACCAACCGCCACCACCTTGGCTGCTCTTACTCCAGGTTCGCCGAACGGGGAGGGAGGAATATGCCCGTGCCGCTGGTGCATCGACCATCCATCCCGAGCTGCTGCCGGTGGAACCGCATCGACGGCCAAGGGGGGGAAAGGACCTGCCGGTGCTGCCTTGATCATTGTTGTTGTTGCTGAACGGTCGAAAGAGAGAAATGAGAAGGGAGAAACGAGAGAGACACGAGAGAGAGACTGCCGATGAATTCATTTACTATAATTGGAAGCTTCTAATTTTAGGTCTAGGGTGACTTCCATTTTGGGCTTGTGGATCTTGGGTCAAATTGGATCAAACTATATATTATATATTGGATTTGGGTTAGGACCAAACATTAGGTTATAGAATATGGAATATTCACTATATGGGCTCACTAATAATATTTATGTAGGATGTATATATATATATGACTATAGAAATATTGGGCCATAGATTATCTATTATTAATCTCAACAATAAATTTTATATATATATATATATATATATAAGAGTATACAAATCTCAAGCCCATAGGAAAATAATTATGCTTATAGTTATTTAAATAATTAATTAATAAGAAAATAACCCCTTATAATATTCAAAAGAGTAGTAGGAATTTTCGGGGTGTTACACTCTACCCCCCTTAAAAGGAGCTTCGTCCCCGAAGCTCAGAAAGACGTTTTGGGGACAGAGAGTTGGGAACTAGTACGATAGTACATATAGAGAAAATATTTATATAGTGTATGCCCAAATTTTTGAAAACTTTGACCCAACGGGAAGAGAAAGGAGAATGGAAGGTTTAAGGTGTAAGGTTCAAGAACGACGTCGGTTAAGAACAGAATCAAGGGTTATCGAAGCTACGACTTAGGGAATGGGTTTGTCGCCTTGCACAGGATATTTCCAAGTAGTACACCAGAATAACGTTCGAGAGGATGAGGAGAACTTTTCAATAAAAAGAGAACGTCAAGTCCCGTAAGGGAAAGAGAAGAGCTCGGCTTCGGGAGAAAATAAGAACAAGGTTCGGAATGGGCAACGAATTTATCAATCAAGGGGATATCAAGTTCTTTCATCAAAAGAGAATGAACGAAAAGGACTAGACTCCGAGAACGGATAAGCACGGGATTGAAAACACAGGTGGAGTTTTCCTACGATAGGGTGTTTAGCTCATTCAAGGAGAGAAGGACATCAGGTCCCAAGAGGAGTTAAGAGCGATATTTTGAAAGACAGAGATGATTTGTCAATGAGATGGTATTCAACTCTTTTAAGGGAAGGAAGAATTTCATCCTTAAGAGAAGATAGGAATGAGATTTAAAATAACCCGAAGGGATGCCTCAACGAAAGGATACACAATTTCCAAGGGAATGAGAGAAATTCGGTTTCGAGGAACGTTAGTAATGAGGTCTAGAAAGATAGATAGGATTCTTTAACGATAGGGTATACAATTCCTCCAAAGAAAGAGAAATTCAGTTTCAAACGAAGATGAGAAAAAGATTTAGAACAGGTAGAAGGGACGTTTCGATAAGAGGGCATTCAGAGTTTCAAGAATCAAGGAGAATTTAGTTTCCAAGAACAGATAGGAATACTGATTAGAATAAAGAGAAGGGATTTCCTAATGGAAAGGTAATTGGGGTTTCAAGGAACTAAGAGAAATTCGGCTTTAAGAAGGTCAAGGAGTCTCTCAACTCTAAACGATTTCTTCGGGTTGACGATTCGATTAAGACACTCTGACTGATTGATAGATCTTGCCTTGCTTCCCACGCAACATGGACCTGAGATCCGAATAAGCTCTGCTACAGTTCGCATAAACCTTATCACTCCAAAAGAGGCTGAAGGTGATGAGCCATTGATGACCGATGGTACAGAACGAGAGATTCGAGGAAGCTTTATGAAAAGATAGGTTCAATTAGAAAGGTATCGCCCGATTTTGAAAGGAGATTCGCTTATGGGTAATTGTGATCTTTAGAAACCGAGGTTACTTACTTGAAGTGCTTGCACGAGAAACCACGTTCAAGGTGTACCGAAAAGGTTACACGAGGTCCACTTCACGGAGCCAAATACCACTTGCTTATGGCGTTTCTTCTTATCTTCGGGGATCTTAAGCGCTCAAGTGCCCTTTCTACTTGACTTGATCTTCTTTGTCTTGAGGGTTGCAACTTCTAACTTGTTCCTTCGTAGCCGTTTCAGGGGTAGGTAGGACTACCTTAAGGTATGCACCTTCCAACCTAACTTTCCAATCCTTCATGCACGTCAAACCCAAGCTTAGCTCGCTCGGTATTCTTCATCACTGATCCCGAAAGCTCCTGTTGGGCGTGCTTTAATTCTTTCTTGACGCGTCAGCACCCGCCATTGTCGTTCCCTCAAGGCCGAGGGTCTTCGAGTCTCTGGTCTTCGAGCTCCTATTGCTTTCTTCGTCTTCCTATCGCACTTCAGCTGCACGAACTTGTTCTTTAAGTCTTGAGGTGAACGAAGATCTTGCAGACGATGCTTCACGCGCGAAGAGGCCATTCCCGAAGAACGTAGACCGTTGTCGTTGATTCCAAGTCGCGAGTAAATTATTCTTCATCAACGAGCCGCCTAATCTTCTGATTGCTTTGACGCATACGGTGCTATCCATCGTCTTGCATCAACTAACTACTCATTCCTAATCTAAATCAAGCTCTTAACCAATTCTAAAACGAAGCAACGTAACTAAAAGCGATTAAGACTTACCGGATAGACGAGCCGCAAGCTGCAAAACAACGAGGTTAACAAAACACAAACAATATAAACAGATAAGGCGTGTCCTCACCGCGATTCCTAGAATTCACTCATCCTAGGATTCTCAAAAACATCTTAATTCCTACTTAATCAAGTCCTAGAGTCTCAAAAGTTCAACCCTAGGATCTCTACTCAGACCTCAACACAGGCTCTGATACCAACTGTGACACCCCAACCTCACACAGGCTGAGATAGATAAAACTTAACACAACAGCTGCCTATCTCAACCAACAAACAGAACATAGCGGAAGCGAATTTAAAACTTAAGGGCGTCATGCCACATCTAGGTATAAACACAGCCTAGATGCACAGGCTAACACAAGGAACGAACTAAGCTGTCATATAAAAACTGAAATAAATCCTCGACCATAATCAACAATATTCAATCACTACTCACGAGTATATAAAGTCTCAAACGGCTCACAGGCCAAAGCATAAATCTAAAAACATAACCACTATCTAAGCCTCCTCATACGGGTGTATCTCTATCGCGCTCACGCAAAGACTTTAAGACAAACCTGGAAAAACACACAAAGAACCATTAGCAAAAGACTGCTAAGTAACCACCATTCACACCCGCAATGAAGTATAGACATACATATAAGTTTGTAAATAGGTTTACACACCCATATAGAATATAAACACCAACAAACTGTTCAATAGTTCAAAACCGATACTCAACAACAATAAGCTGAACGAATCAATAACCAAGACTCAATCAAACAAAGCCAATATCCAACAATGGAAGCATAATACAATAACGAATCATAACCGAGATACCAACTGAACAACAATCCAAAAGGAACCAACCAACCTCAACGAGAACATTAAGATATCAACCGAATAGCACAAAGGGCCTACAAACCAACCAAGAAAGAATCCCAACTCCAAATCTCCAAAACTCATACCAATCACCATACCAAGTCAACCACAGTCAAGAGTCAGAAATCAAGAGTCAGAACCCGGAAAACTGGTACGCAGGGGTGATGAGCCCAATCGCAGGGACCGAAGTCCAATCACAGGGACCGTAGTCCAATCACAGGGACCTAAGTCCAATCACAGGGGTAATGAACCCAATCACAGGGGTAATGAACCCAATCACAGGGACCGAAGTCCAATCACAGGGGTAATCAACCCAATCACAGAAACCAATAGCCAATAGTAGCACAGTCCAATCACCCAACAACCACCAAGAGATACTCAAATATCCACTACCACATACTCATACTCAACTCAGCCCAAGAACCATCACTCAGAGTGCTCATCTCAGATATGAACACCAACCAACTTCCAAATAATATAATCAAGGATTCAACCAGCCAAATAACAGACCCATATCGTGGACTAAGAGGTATGAATAAATACTCAGAATCAAGGTAACGTATTCAATAGAATACTCTAACAAACTTAGAACGAAAGGGGAAACCAACCACGGATCACTCACCAATCACTACCACCTTACTCTCACGGAAAACCCCAGCGTTTACATTGTCCCGCTAGAGAGCCCCGCAAGAGCAATTCCCACATACCAAATCAGACACAGCTCAGAATACACAGATCACATCACAATACACCAATATTCATTTAACAGAGGCCAAATAACATGGAAATCCAAACCAACAAATGATCATAACAACACTAGGCAAAGGATCGAGACACAAGTCCAAGAATCCACAACACGATCAATGGTAAGCTAATAATCAAGGAATTTCAGGATTTCCAATCACCAAATCATATCATATAGAGTGAGTGTAAAAATAGATTTTGATGGACATAGTGGTTACCTTTGGAGCGTAATTAATTCAAAAGCATTTTAGTCCAAAGCAACGTCAATCCTAAGCTCAAAGCTCGGTTCATAATCGTGAACCTGAAGAATTAATATAATTCTAACACCGTCACTAACTATTACTAATAACAATAATATTAGTAATCCTAGTTGGTCCATTAAAATAATAATCCTATAGTCCACGCTTAGAAGGTTAATGTAATATGACCATATAATGAGCTAAAAGACTAAACCATGATAGCATAGCCATAATCCAATAATAATCCTAATGATTAACAAGATCAATGCCTTATCTTATACCCAATTACTAAACTAATTATTCCTTAAGAGTTAAAAGGGAGAAATAAAAATCACCTTAATAATGCTGCCTAACCGAGAATCGAACCCAAGCCATCCCACTCAACATATGAGTGCCCTTCCATCACACCACACCAGCCAACGTTGCTACTTCCACGCTCACTGCTATGCTATGCTTAGTCGAAGAGGAAGAATAGGGGATCCTGCTGTTGCCGTTGCTGCTCCTCGCCCTGCAGTACGTCGCCGGTAGAACGCGGGGGAAGGAGGAGTTATGCTGCCGCCGAGTTCTTCCAGCCACGACATCGTCATTGTTGTTGTCGTAACGCACCGCCGCCGGAGAAGAAGACGACCGCCAAAGCCACCTGCCAGCTCCAACACAGCCGCACGCAACGGTTCACTCCGACGGAGGACGAGAGCCCGCCACCCCATGCCGCTGCATCCTTCCTACTTCGAACGGGGATAGGCACACCGCCGAACCATACCACCGGAAGAGAAGGCTACCGTTGCCGTTAACCAGTTCGTCGTCGGGGAAAGAAGCCATGGATCGTCGAAACAGTCATCGCCACGGACCGCTCGCGCCGTAGAGGGAGGCAGAAGGGGAAGGACCGCCGGCCAGCCCCGCCTGCTCTGCTTCTTCGAGTCGCAACGGGGAGTAGAACGCCATCACAGGCTCGCCATTATTGTTCGCTACGCGGAGGACGACGCCGGAGGTGGAGAAGCACTGCCCGTTCTTCTGCTTCGACGGTCGTTGCCGAGCTCTACGTCGCCGGAAAGGACATCCGCTACTTACATGATCCGTCGCTGCCCGATGTTGTGCTCCTGTCGCTGCTGCTCACCTCACTCTGTCGTTCGCCGGCTACGCACACCAACCGCCACCACCTTGGCTGCTCTTACTCCAGGTTCGCCGAACGGGGAGGGAGGAATATGCCCGTGCCGCTGGTGCATCGACCATCCATCCCGAGCTGCTGCCGGTGGAACCGCATCGACGGCCAAGGGGGGGAAAGGACCTGCCGGTGCTGCCTTGATCATTGTTGTTGTTGCTGAACGGTCGAAAGAGAGAAATGAGAAGGGAGAAACGAGAGAGACACGAGAGAGAGACTGCCGATGAATTCATTTACTATAATTGGAAGCTTCTAATTTTAGGTCTAGGGTGACTTCCATTTTGGGCTTGTGGATCTTGGGTCAAATTGGATCAAACTATATATTATATATTGGATTTGGGTTAGGACCAAACATTAGGTTATAGAATATGGAATATTCACTATATGGGCTCACTAATAATATTTATGTAGGATGTATATATATATATGACTATAGAAATATTAGGCCATAGATTATCTATTATTAATCTCAACAATAAATTTTATATATATATATATATATATATAAGAGTATACAAATCTCAAGCCCATAGGAAAATAATTATGCTTATAGTTATTTAAATAATTAATTAATAAGAAAATAACCCCTTCTAATATTCAAAAGAGTAGTAGGAATTTTCGGGGTGTTACAAGCTTTTTGATGAATACAGAAATTGCAAGCAATCATCTAATGTTTCAAAATCCAATTCTGAAAATGAGGGTTCAATTTCTTTAGCATCAGCTGTTTTAACTTCTGATTGTGGTTGTCAAGGACCTCAAGGCTTAATGAATAGATTTAAACGATTCAAGAATCAATCTGGTTCATCAATGGAAAAGACAGAACTTGACAGATATTTAAGAGAAGATGTAGAAGATAAAGAACCATTTGATATTCTTCAGTGGTGGAAGGTTAACCAACCAAGGTTTCCAATCTTGGTTGAAATGGTAAGGGATGTTCTATTTGTACCTATTTCAACAGTTGCATCTGAATCTACATTCAGTACAGGTGGCAGGGTATTAAATGATTTTCGAAGTAGCTTAACACCAAAAACAGTGGAAGCACTAATTTGTACCCAAGATTGGGTTCGGGCTCGCACTAAACCTGTGACTGATGAGGAAGATTGTGATGTTCTCGAGAACATTGAGAAAGGTAATATACTTTCTCAATTATTTTTTTTATGCATTCTTGACTTATGAAACTAATATGAATTTTTAATGCAATGCAGATTGTCCCTAACTATTTCTTTGCTTGGTTAAGAAGATGTGGAGGTAAATCGACTCTATTGCATGCTGGATTTGACTGATTTTTCCAACTTTTTTCCCTAACTAGCAAAGTGAAGATAAAACAAATATAAGAAAATAAGTATAAGAAAATAAGGGATTGGGTCGTGTTCGTCTATGTTGCAACCTAGTGTGTCTAAAGCAATGGGTAAACGAAGCATTGGTGTTGGCTATTCAAGAGTGTGTCTTTTTAATCGTTTTCCACCTCTGTGTACTAGGGCTACTTAGACTTAGGAGTGCCTTTTAGCAACCAAAGTCCTAGGAGACATTCTATCAAACACCTTAGCTACACACTTTCTTACTATTCCTAAAGAATTCCGTAGGATCTATGATTGCCACAACGCTTCAATCTCAACTCTAATCAAAGACATGAAAGAGTCAAGAGCTCAATCTCTCATTTAGATTGGCCAAATCCATACAAGATCTCATCAAAATAACAATCAATAGACAAGAATAGGAATTCCAACAAACAAAGTAATTAAATCCAAAATAAGACATAAGATCATCACACTAGCAACATAGCTTCACACAATCCAAACCCTAGATTAAACTAGCCACACATATCAAGAATTCAAGAGCAAAAGCTAATTCAATCTAAAAACAAGATAATAAAAATAGATTAAAATGTAATAGAAGAACTCTCTTGAAATTCTATCAAGGTGCCTTAAATAGTCTCCGAAATTTCACCTTAAAAAATATTTTCGCCCAGTGTTCCATCCACGCCACCTACACGCGTGGTTGCTGGCGTGGACGGCTATTGGAAAGCTGCCACGCCACCAACACGTGTGTAGGCCTCTTTCCGGGCCCTCCGGGGCTCCTGACTTGCGCGGTTTGCTCGTTTAGCTCGTTCTTTGTTCCTAGTAGCTCCCCGGACCTTTGAAATGTCTCAATTTACACCAAGGGTAGCTTTGTGTGCGGTTAATGAATTTAAAGCACAAAATCTCACAATATTATCACTTAAGGATACTAAAAACACTATAAAACACCCTTGTTTATAGTCTGATGGATCTCAGCGCTGCAGTATGCTTACTTCCCAGGGGGTCACCCATCCCGTGACTGGACTGCCGGAAGTCAAGCACGCTTAACCACAGAGTTCTTTGGCTAACTGGTTGTCATATCCTTCCTAGTGATAGGTAGGTGGACTAATACCATTTAACCACATCCCTCCATGGTAAGCCACAGCGCCACGTCTCGAATCGAGCAGGGGCTGAACTCGGCCAACAATCCCCCTCCCAGCACCTGCATCAACATTTGATCACCAAGCCCAGCTATGCAGCATACCTGACTCGGTCCTTAGCCTACGCCCACATCCCACCTGGGATTGGACTCGGCTTTCGCCTCGCCATCGATTCGAACCCGTGGCCTCGGCTCTAATACAAATTGATGGATCTCAGCGCTGCACTATGCTTACTTCCCAGGGGGGCACCCATCCCGTGACTGCCGGAAGTCAAGCATGCTTAACAACAGAGTTCTTTGACTAACTGGTTGCCATATCCTTCCTAAAACCAATTGGTGATAGGTAGGTGGACTAATACCATTTAACCACATCCCTCCATGGTAAGCCACGGCGCCACGTCTCGAATCGAGCAGGGGCTAAACTCGGCCAACCTTGCCGACGCCCAACATAGTCAAATAATAGGTGTCTTAGGAGCTTATCATTCAGCTACTTATCTTTAAAGTTAACCAAACTCGTTTTTTTAGTCAATCATTGCATGTGTTATTAGCTAGTCAGTAGGTAGCATCTCTTGATATGATTTACTTTTTTTGCAAAATTGTTTAAAAATTTTCTAAATTAAAAAAAAAATGGTAAAGTCTATTCAACTCCACCTTCTACAATTTCTTTTTCTCTCGGGACCAATAGGTTATCCCAACCCATGGGTATATGTGAAGATTTGTTGAGTCTGCCTCATACAAGAAATTTGAGTGGATCGAATCAAGTTGGACCCATGGTACATAAGTAGATGCCTATTAATATATTAATTGTATCTCTAGGTGTGGTATCACCATCACAGTTAATTAAATACTACTTCTGATAAGCACCAAGAATGGTACTTAAAAAGGGTCTAAAATGGATTAGAAGTGTAATGTTTTGCCATCCGATCATAACAATTGCGTGCATTTTAACTCAGATGTGATTAAATCTTCTAACATCAATCCTAGGAAGAGTTTTTAGATATTTTACAGGTTGGAGAGGGATTTGAGGCTAAAATAGAGCAAAAGACAAACGAAGCCGCAATGCAGTATCGTCCCACGCAGCCTCACACGCGTGTGGCTGGGCGTGGAATCTTTCTAGTAACCATCCACGCCCACCACCACGCGTGGTGGCGTGCGTGGTCGGGCCAAGGGCCATTTTGGAAAATTTGTTCCCTTTTGTCACCTATATAAATTCCTTTTGCCCTAAACCTAGAGGGGAAGAAATTTTAGAATAGGATAGATCTTAAAATAGTAGAGGGTTTTCTCCCTTCTTGGGGGAAAATTCCTTTTCTTCTAGGTTAGATTAGATCCAAGGGCAAGGAAGAAGATTGGAATTTCAAGAACAAAAGTGTAAAGATCATCTTCTTGAGGGTGGTAACTATTCTCTCCAATTCTTAATCTAATATTTATTTCTTTGAGATTTCCTTTCTTTTTCTTGTTTCTTTAGCATGTTAGAGTAGATTAGATAGGGGATTGGTGGCCCCAAGGTTAATCTATGTGGATGTTTGATATAATTGCTAGTAGAATTGTGAGTTTCTTGATTGTTGGATGATGAACTTGTGTGGATGATGTTCTTCAAGCTTTGTGCCTATTGTGGCCACATTAGGTAGCAAACCCAAAGGAAGTGAGTGTGTGCGCTATAGCGGCCACTCACGAGTCTAACTCACCCACATCTCCGCTCTTAGTCCGAAAGGACAAGATCCGAGAGGAGTGGACAGAAGTGTTAAGAATGTCGTGAGGAAGGCGGGGGTGTGGCGGGGTTCTTAGGAAGTTTGGTGGCGAGTGGATGGGAGGTTTTATGGGTAGGGAAAACTATGGGGATGCAACCATGCTAGATGTTACTGCTATTGTGAGGGCTATGGAATGGGCTTGGGGGAAGGGCATTCGGGACATTGAAATTCAATCGGATGCTAAGAATGTCGTAGATTGGATCCATGAGCGTACCATGTTAAGAGGTCTAATTCAGGATTTAAGTGAGGTTGCTGTCAATTGGGTGGATAGGAATTGAAGTGTATC
>CM008340.1:36951426-36972377 GCA_002525835.2 Ipomoea batatas
TCCACACAAGTTCATCATCCAACAATCAAGAAACTCACAATTCTACTAGCAATTATATCAAACATCCACATAGATTAACCTTGGGGCCACCAATCCCCTATCTAATCTACTCTAACATGCTAAAGAAACAAGAAAAAGAAAGGAAATCTCAAAGAAATAAATATTAGATTAAGAATTGGAGAGAATAGTTACCACCCTCAAGAAGATGATCTTTACACTTTTGTTCTTGAAATTCCAATCTTCCTCCTTGCCCTTGGATCTAATCTAACCTAGAAGAAAAGGAATTTTCCCCCAAGAGGGGAGAAAACCCTCTACTATTTTAAGATCTATCCTATTCTAAAATTTCTTCCCCTCTAGGTTTAGAGCAAAAGGAATTTATATAGGTGACAAAAGGGAACAAATTTCCCAAAATGGCCCTTGGCCCGACCACGCACGCCACCACGCGTGGTGGTGGGCATGGATGGTTACAAGAAAGATTCCACGCCCAGCCACACGCGTGTGAGGCTGCGTGGGACGATACTTCATTGCGGCTTCGTTTGTCGTTTGCTCTATTTTAGCCTCAAATCCCTCTCCAACCTGTAAAATATCTAAAAACTCTTCCTAGGATTGATGTTAGAAGATTTAATCACATCTGAGTTAAAATGCACGCAATTGTTATGATCGGATGGCAAAACATTACACTTCTAATACATTTTAGACCCTTTTTAAGTATCATTCTTGGTGCTTATCAGAAGTAGTATTTAATTAACTGTGATGGTGATACCACACCTAGAGATACAATTAATATATTTATAGGCATCTACTTATGTACCATGGGTCCAACTCGATTCGATCCACTCAAATTTCTTGTATGAGACAGACTCAACAAATCTTCACATATACCCATGGGTTGGGATAACCTATTGGTCCCGAGAGAAAAAGAAATTGTAGAAGGTGGAGTTGAATAGACTTTACCAAATTTTTTTTAATTTAGAAAATTTTTAAACAGTTTTGCTAAAAAAGTAAATCATATCAAGAGCATGCTACCTACTGACTAGCTAATAACACATGCAATGATTGACTAAAAAAACGAGTTTGGTTAAGTTTAAAGATAAGTAGCTGAATGATAAGCTCCTAAGACACCTATTATTTGACTATAAACAAGGGTGTTTTATAGCATTTTTAGTATCCTTAAGTGATAATATTGTGAGATTTTGTGCTTTAAATTCATTAACCGCACACAAAGCTACCCTTGGTGTAAATTGAGACATTTCAAAGGTCCGGGGAGCTACTAGGAACAAGGAACGAGCTATCTATCTTTTATGATTTAGACAACACAAGAGTAGAGAATATATAGTGTAGTGAAACATGATAATGGGAGTGCAAGGTTGGGTGAATTTCAAGAGATAAATGCGAAATAAAGGCGGATGGGGGCTAGAATGTCATGGAGATTGGTTCAATACGTATGGGAGAGATTCGACTTCCCTTGAGATATGATTGAAGGAGCTCGGAACACAGTCCTGAGTGGCGTCACTCTCAAGCTCCCAATCCTCAGTCCGTTGGGGAATATTATCGAACACTTTGCCTACAAGTTCCCTCCGGATTTCATCTTCTCAGATTGAGAGCGAGAGATGTGAGTAGTGGGCTCTCATCCCTTTGCGATATCTCGCCAATGGAATTATCCTAGATCCTTGAAGAGATCGGGGCCCTCGATCCATAAGAACATCCAAAACATACACACAATTTCAATAATCCTAAAGAAATCAAAACTCATTTAACAATTTTAAATCATGAACACAAAATCTCCATCCTTCCTAGCCCCTATCCTAGAGTGTAGCCCTTCATAGGCTTTAATAACATCATATCATTCAAAGAGCAAAACATATTTACAAGATCAAAGCAAAAAGCAAATGACTTTAGGAAAAGTGAAAGTTCAAGAAAGAATTCTAAAGAGAAATCAAATAACAATGAAAGAGTGTACCCAAGAGGATCTCCAAGCTATGTTGATCCAAGATTCTCTTCTCCAAGAAGTTCTTCCTCCTCTCACTAATCCTACCTCACCCTATTCTAAAAATGAGAAGTGAAAAAAATGAAAAAAGTCCTCTCCTCCCAGCTGAAATGTCCCTTTTATAATAAAATATCGCGCAGGGTTCTGGTGCCAGTCCACGCGGACCACACGTGTGTGGGCAGGCGTGGACGCATACTGGAATTAGTCCACGCCAACCACACGCATGGTTGGGGTCATGGACGGGGATTTCTTCGTTCTCGACCCCTTTGATGTCTTCGGGTAGGTCTTTGCGCGTCCCAATTTCGGATTTGTTCTTCCTTTCTTTGTTCACGCCTTTCTTGATTGATTCAAGTCTTTATCCCTGTGAAAATCTTTTAAGGCATACCACACAAAGCTCTTTCGCAATTGTTAGCAAAATAACATGAAAATACATAGATTGCATCTTTCATAACTTCATTTGGCAAGAATTCTTCCTTAATTAATTCTAAATAGCTAGGTACTTTTGGCGTCTATCAGACCAAATGACAAAGGAAGACTTATATATGGTCAGAATCAAGGAAATGGAGGCTAAATGACCCAGTTTAGGCCTCAGTACAACTCTCAACTAGATTACACCCAACAAAGATGGGACGATATAAGAGAAGTGGATGAAATACTCACGACAACGATTATGGAATTGAAGAACGATCGAGCCAATCTAAAGCAAGAGATTACACAAGAAATCAGACAAGAAATCTCGAGTTTAAGACAAGAATCAAAAGCTACTCTCAAGACAATTGAAAATCAAGTATCTCAAATGTTCAAGATGATGTCCGAAAGACATTATGGACAACTTCCCAGTAACACAGAAAATAATCCCAAGGAGAGAGTTAATGCAATAGAAGCAACATAAGAAAAGAACGAAGGATGCGATCCAATGGATATAATATGTGGAATATGTCAATGCAACAAAGAAAGAAAGACCGGAGAGACTACCTCTTGTAGTCCAAGCCTTGAATCAAACACATCAAACGCAGTGGCGGAGCCACATGTAAGCTGCAGGGGGCCTTGGCCCCCCCGCCAAAATATTTTTTTCTATTAGCATTGCAGTAAATTTTTTTTTGGCCCCCCTCACCAAATATTTACTATTTTGCCCCCTCCAAGCAAACTTGTAGAGTGAGCTTTATATTATTTATTTACTTTTTGACTTTCAATCCCAATTCTCAAACCATCTAAATCAGATTGCAGTAGAACATAACTCACAGCACAGTTCGGACGCTCTTTGCATTAATCGCATGTTCTTCTCATCTTCTTCAAACTTCAAGCTGCAAATGTACATGTGTAATTTTCCATTTCTTGAATGCATTTATAGTTTTTAAAGCATTTGAATTTTTGTAGTTCTGGACAACACTCAAGCTTGATACAAATAAAGAATTAAATAGAGAATTGTTAGAAGATGGTAATGGGAAACTGAACACAAACATCTATCTGGGAAGACTATTTGTCAATAAGACAACACTGTACTACATTTTACTTGAACATTTTGAACATGTGCGACAACTTCCTGATTTTAGAACACTATAAAGTATTTATGATTTATGCCAATAGTTGGTGAATACGAGAAAATCGAACATATATCCTCTTGTGTTTACAGTAGTAGCTCTTATTCTCACACTTCCAGTATCTACAGTTACTATAGAACAAACGATTTTTTTTTTTGCCATGAATATGGTCAAGACTACACTTCGTAACAAGATGGAAGATGAATTTCTTAATGATTTTTTGTTAGTATAGATTCAATTATATATGATTTTCGTGACATGCAAATAAGACGTTCTAAATTTTAATAGATTTGTAATTTGTAATATAATGATGTATTTTAGAATATATTAAATGAATATTAATGTATTTTATTATTCTGTCTGAAATTATGATTGGCCCCCCGCACCAACAAATTCTGGCTCCGCCCCTGATCAAACGCCTCTTGTAGAATCTCAATGAAGAAAAAGGAAGGCAAAATCACCTCTTGTGATCAAACTGAAAAGAATGAGTTGCAGCAAAGCAAAACTAAAACTTCAAAAGAAAAGGAAACGGCAAGGGAATGTACATTCAATGCTTGTATTCGCAAATTCTTTAATGATAAGCAATGCCGTGAATTGTTTGGAGATGATGATAGTGATAATTATGCTTGTTTGAGCAAAGAGTCATCGGCTTGCATGACTACGGGTTACCTCGTAAAGAAGGGTGACCCAGGAGCTTTAGTAATTCTGTGTTCTATAAAGGACATGAATTTTTCAAATGCTCTAGCCGATCTCGGAGTATCGATCAATGTGATGTCTTCTAGTTTTTTTGAAAAGTTGAACTTACCAAGTCTAAAACCGACAAGGCTGACACTTCGCCTGGCCGACGGAACCACACGGTATCTGGAAGGCTTAGCGGAAGATGTGTTAGTAAAAATAGGAAAATTTCTTGTGTCTGTCGATTTTATAGTTTGTAAAATGGGAGAGAATGAGCCTCATGGCTCTTTGATACTTGGTAGACCATTCTTGGCCACTTGTCATGCTTGTATCGATGTAAGCTCAGGAGAAATTACCTTGAGATTTGATGAGCAAGCCAAGAACGAAGGAAAAGAAAGAGTAGAAGAAAATGATGAAGAAGTGAATGCAACGATCAAGACTAGGACCAAGACAAAACCGAAATGGAAAAATGAGAAATTGATTTGGAAAAATACTTGGGTACCGAAATGCTTTTAAACAGCTGCAAAGGAATATGGTTGAGTACCAAAGAGGAGCACACTACGTCTAGCCAAAGACGTAAACTGTGGCGCTACTTAGGAGGCAACCCAAGGTTTAATAAATTGTTTTATGATTAATTTTGCATTTTTTTAATGTTTTAATAGTATTATACCTGGTACAATGTTTTTGGGAGACTAATTTGTAGGTTTAAAGACCGGAAAACGCAGTGGGAAGGCCAAATTTGGGCAAAGGGCGAAGGAAAAAACCGAAAACTGAAGGAAAGCTCGGATTGGACCATCCACGTTTCCACCACGGGTGTGGGACGCGTGGATGATTTCCAGTAGCCATCCACGCACCCCACCACGCGTGTGGGTGGTGTGGACGCTACATATGGGCATAATATAAACCCTTCGGCCGAACCACGCCTCTTGCACCCCCAAATCACAAAAAAACTTCTTCTTTTCCACGCCAAAACACCATCCAAAGTTAAAGGTTTGAGCAAAGTTAAAAATCTTTCATCTTTCAAAGGTTAAAATCATCAACCACAAGGTAAAATTTATTCTACAATAGTTTGCAATGTTTCGAATGATTTGAATGTTTACATTGGTTTATAAAGCATCATAGAACTATCTCTTAATGTTTTCTTCCATTATCGATGAATGCATTGATGAATTGAAATTGAATTTGGAGCTTAAGTGTGAACATCATTGTTATGCAAATGGATTTGCTTGATTTCTTGTTTATATTGAGAAATTGATGATTGACTTGAGATTTAAGCTTGATATAGAACCATTATATATCCTCAATTTGATGTTGCACATGCTACATTGTTAAAATTGAGTTTTCACCTTCTAACCCTAATTCTTGAATTTGGGGAAGAAGATAAAGTTGACTTTTTGAAATTGTTGACTTCTAAGTTGACTTATTGTTTGACTCTTGAATTGAATGATCTTATATTGAAATTAAGCATGTGTGTGATATTGGAATTGTATTGTTAATATTTTCATGATGGAAATTGATCAAATTATAAGGGAAACTATGGCAAAAATTTCGAAAATCCTTACCCCATATTTTCGAAACTTTCCTATTTTTGACAAGAAATTCTAGCTACAATCATTGGTGTCTTATTGGAAGATAATTGCAACAACCAATTATTTATTGCATTATTTTTAAATTCTCTAAATTTTGTAGGATGGGAAGACGAAACGAGATGGCAAAGAAAACTAAACATGACCACGCTAAATCCAGTAGACCCAGGACGAGAGTCCAACCTCCACATTATCAACCACAAGCAGATGTCCCACCCGTTTCCCAAGAACGAGGCACCAGACCACTACGGAATTTGACAGCAACCGAGCGGGCCTTGGTAGATGTCTACCGAAGAAAACGATTAAGCGAGGGAAGATTCTTTGACCAGAACGTGTTGCAAGAGTTTGGATGCCAAGATGACATGAATCGATTGTTGAGGCACCCTCAGTTGGGCAGACTTTTTGAATGGCGGGGCCCGACTTACTCGCCGATTACTTATGAATTCTTAGCCACGCTCGACATCAAGCGTGAAGTTAATAACGCGAGGCAGTCAATTAAGTTTTCTTTGTTTGGCGATCACTATCACATTTCAGTGAATGATCTGGGAGTAGCCCTTGGTTTTCATGATGAGATTCAGGTATCCATGTCTTACTTTGGGAATTTCAAAACTGATTTTGATAATGACAGGGACGCTGTGAATTACTGGAGGGAAATTACAAACGGTCAAGAATATGACTCATCTAACTTGAAGGCAAAGCTTATCTCCACCAACTATCTGAAAGCCATCATATTGGCTTTAGCTGTGAATCTTTCAAGAAGGGAGACAAACAAGAACAAGACCTATAGACAAGATTTATTCTACATGTGGAGCATGGAAAACGGAATCAATGTCAACATGGGAGTTCAAGTTAAGAGATGGCTGCAAACCCAAATGAAACAAAAGGTACAATCCGTGTTTGTTGGTCCTTTGGTGACTAGATTATGCCAGGGTTTGGGCCTTGGAAACCATCTTGCAAGTGAAAACGATGAGGCTCCCATGGTTGCATTTTCTGTGAGAGAGTTTCAAGCTATGTACCTCAAATGGGGAGGAGAAAATACACCGGATGAAGGAATTAATGGTAACTCTGATGAGGATGATGATGAGGGAGATGATGCCACACAAGCATAGGAGCAAGGTGAGCCCAGTGCACCACACGAGGGCCCGATGGTAATGGATTGGGAGGCTACTCAAGCTTTCCACAGGCAGCTCCACGAGGAACAGATGGCATATATGCGCTCACAGAGCTTGCAATATGAGGAGCGTTACTTGGCCTAAAATGAGAAGATTCTCCGCACGAGGAGGGTAGTGGAGGAAAATGCACGCATGATCTAGGAGCTTCATGCTCAATTTGCCAGACAGTTCAATCCTCCATCTTTTAGTGACCAGTGATGTGGTAGTCATCATCCTGACACTTTGATGCTTGAAAAGGAAGTCCCCGGTTACATTGTTACTATGTGGTTGTCCCATGAAAACATTAGGTTCCCTATGCGTGGGGTTCCGCCTTTATTTCTTTATTTACTTCTTATTTCTTTTATACTTATTGCTTTTATTTTTTATTTGCTTTACTCTTATGCAATTTCATATTCGGTAGTGTAGTTGGATAATTGTTAAGTAGTTATCTATTAAGTTGTTTACTATATACGTTTTATGATTTTCTTTATTTTGCTATGAGATATTATATCAAGTTCTTAATAATTAAAGAGTTTATTACCGAAATGGTCCCTCGACTATTGCAAAATTACCAATTTGGTCCTCGACAATTTTTTGTGCCCAATTAAGTCCCTCGACTTTGAAAATTTTAACCAATTTGGTCCTCCGTTTATTATGCCGCTAAACATCCGTTAAAATCGAGACTAAATTGGTAATTTTGTTGTAGTCAAGGGACCAAATTGGTAATTTTACTATAGTCAAGGGACCATTTCAGTGAAAAATTAATTACCAATTTGGTCCCTTGACTATATCAAAATCACCAATTTGGTCCCTTGACTATAGCAAAATTACTAATTTGGTCCCGATTTAACGGATGTTTAACGACAAAATAAACGGAGGACCAAATTGGTTAAAATTTTCAAAGTCGAGGGACTTAATTGGGCACGAAAAATTGTCGAGGACCAAATTGGTAATTTCGCAATAGTTGAGGGACCATTTCGGTAATAAACTCATAATTAAATAGTCTCACAATTGCTATTGTATATCTTGCTATCATCTTTTGAAATAGAGCTTTGATAACAGAGACCGACCGACGTTGGAAGCTAAAGCATGAAAAGAGGGATGCATACTTGGTTTAACCTCTAATCCCTTTTCTATTTTTTTTTGCCCCGTTTTCAAATTTAAAGTGTGGAAAATTTTTTTATATAGCTTTGTATGGTTTTTCTTGAGTATTACCATGTTGTTTTAGCATTAAGGATCATTATAGTATACCCTATATCCCTGAGCAAATTCCAAAGTGTGGAAAGGGATTCTTTCTTGCAATATTCTTTGAAAACTGTTTTTCCTTTGCCCCGTGATCTATGTTGTTCCATCTTTTAGCAGATCTTTAGTCTTTTGTTGGTCTTTAGAACTCTTCAGCTAATCTCAAATCATTGTTACATAGACAACTCCTAACCTCTAGTTGCATGGTTGGCTGAACATACTCAGGTGATAACAACAAAAGACCAAGTTTTTTGCTTGCATAAAAGATAAAAAGAATGGGGGTGTCTAAAGCCCTAATATAATCACATCATCAAAATCTAGTTATAAAGGTTCCTAACACAAGCATGTTCATCTAACATCTGGAAACACCCAACAAGTCTAAACAATGTTGGAACTTCTCACTAGTAACTACCTTTGTTGACACGTCTGCTGCATTCTTACTTGTATGAATTTTCTACACTAAAATCTCACCAGAAACAACCAACTCCCCAACCTTATGTAATCTTACATCATATGCTTGGTCCTGCTATGATATAAAAAGATGGCACTCTAACTGTCACACTATAATTGAACTACACCTTGCTCAATGCTCGATTCTTTAATATAATCAAGCCTGAAAGCCACAAAGCTTCTTTAGCTACTTTAGTCACAACCATATATTCTACTTCAGTTGTACGGTTGTACTCCTTTCTCACCCAAGTTTGTTCTTTTGGCGAAGTTTCTCAGTCGCTAGAGTCAGAATCACGTCTCCCTAACTCGCTCGGCGGTTCCGATCTATGGCCATCTGCACAATCTATGGTCGGCTGGTCACTTGTTGACGTGGACGACTTCCCCGTATCTTTTACTAGCAGTGAAATTGCCCATGCTTCCACGCGTGTACATACATTTCACCTTGAAATAGTAAGTTGCCCTTGTTTGCTCTATATTCGCCGCGTACTGGGCACTTTGAGATGGTAATATAGCTTATTTCCTTCCACGCGTACGCATGCAAAAGTTTCCATACAAATATGCTTTGAAATATAATGGTATTTTAATTTAGAAATTACCCCATTTGTATATCAACTTCCAAATATTGAGCGTACGCATACCCGGCAATTCGCAATAACTTTTAGCAAAGATTCGCGCAGGATTTGCCAATTCTCACCCGTTTTTCAGGGTGGTCAGGACCGAATCTGATTAGCCAAATTTTTGTAGCCAACTGTCCGACTAAAGAACTCCAAGGCAACTCCAAAGCTTTCAAGTGACTGACTTGTGGCATATCAAGTGCTTATGGTCGATCAAGGCAACTCCAAGGCTTTCTTTTTTCCGCTTACAGATTCAGCTACTTTAACTTCCCCTTAATTATCATGCAGGTTCACCTTCAACTTCTCAATCAGTCAGATCCACACGAATTTTCGTATCAATCCCCACAGACGGCGCCAATGTTGGTTTTATCTCCCAAGGGATGGTCGAACGACATGTCAAAACTACCAAAAAATAGATTGAGTGTGAATAAATTAATAGAAAATTAAATGAACACAAGGATTTTTATGTGGAAACGAAATGGTGAAAACCACGGGTCTTTTTAGGCGGTGCCAAGCCGAAATTTACTATCTTTTTGTGTGAGTTGGGTACATGTGTTGTGGAGTGTTTAGAGAGGGTTTTCGATTTGATGTTGAGTTGTTTGCCTTTCTCAAGGCTCTACACCCCTATTTATAAAAGTTATGGGAGATTTCTCCCCTTTGGTAACCCTAAACTACCATAAATGCTTTACTATTTCTTTCCTTATTACATTTGGGATATTTTTCTAATCTATTTTGACCTTCTTTCCATATCTCTAGCACAAAATCTGCAACTACCTTTCATCTCCTTTAGGAAACTTCCCAAATTTCCTTCCTTACCCTACCTCCTTCTTGCCTCGGCTACAGCTTTTAGGTCGGTCTGACCGCCTTCTCTTTCTTCATCTGTCGTCCTTGTTCCTCCTTCCGAGCATTAGGTCCCGAGCCATGATCCTTCCCCCATCAACACATGTAGACAATAGGGATGGAAATAGGCCGAGCCAAGTCCAACTTTAGAAATTTAGGCCTGTTACGAATATCTAAGGCCCAGGCCAGAGCCTGTATGTAGGCTTTATGTTAGGCTCAAACTTGACCCTACAATTGGTCTGGCTTGGCCTGAAGGGCAAATTATTCTGTGAACCTGGGTTCACATTGCTAGATGGACCCGGGTGAAAATTACACAATTTACATACTGATTGTTCACAATTCATATACCGAATGTTCACAATTTATATACTGAATGTTCATAATTTACATACTGAATGTTCACAATTCAATTTATATACTGAATGTTCATAATTTACATACTGAATGTTCACAATTCAAATTGTGAACATTCAGTATGTAAATTGTGACGAGTTCACCTTGCAAGGTTGACCTGAGTCTATGGTATAACTATTAGGCCTGAAGCCTTTTTAAAAGCGTGTTTAATATGTAGGCCATTAAAAAAGGCTTCAAAGTAAGTCTTGCTTTGAGCCTATTAAAAGCGGTAAATTATTGCATGGACCATGGTCCACACAGCTGTGTGGATCAAAAATAAAAAGTACATTATTTTTGTACTGAAGGTACATTATTTTTGTACTGTAGGTACATTATTTGATAGTATATATCAAATAATGTACCTTCAGTACAAGAATAATGTACCCTAAAATAATATAAACTAACCTATTTAAATTTAAAATTATTTAAATTGTATGAAGATGTCATTTTTAGTCTTTTTACATTTATCAGCTTATCAAAAAGTTAATTTTACCAAACACTTTTAAGCATAACAGCTCTTCAGATTTCAGCTTCGAGCTTATAGCTTTTCAGTTTTCAGCTACTTTTCAGCTTTCAGCTACCTTTTCAGCTAGGTTTGCCAAACATAGCAATAATCTAAAGTCTAAAATATAAATATTACATAACAAAAAAAAACAATTCAAACTCAAAATTAACATAGCAATCCAAATTGTAAAGAAATGTCTTGTTGATAACAAGATGAAGAATACAAAGTGTCATTTGGAGGGTTTTGTTGATAACAAGATGAAGAATCATCCATCTACACAGTTAATATTTGAAAAATAATAATTATTAAATCAATAGTTTTGAAATATTCATAAAAATATTTCAAACACATGGCCTTGTAACAGAAGAAACTGAAATTCGTTCCAGTTTAAACTAGAAAGGACATTCCAGTTAAACTAGAATTCCATTCCATTTAAACTGGAATGAATTCCAGTAAACATCAAATTGGAATTTGAATTCCAATTGGAATTTCAAAATTCCAATTTCAATTATTAATTATTATTAGGGTCATTAATTATTATCATTTATTTTATATATTTAAAAAAAAACCGACGGTTTTTGATTCGGTTTGGTAAAAAGTCGAACCGAACCGAACCATTCGGTTTCTCTAAATTAAGTACCGATCGGTTCTTTCGGTTTATACCGAATCGAAGTGCCAACCCCTACTATTGACCCTGTTACAATGTAATATATTATGTCATCCTATATAATCTCATAAATAGTTAACAATCAACTCACATAATTAAGTCACAACAGTTTATTAAATAGAGTTAATTACCAAAATGGTCCCTTGACTATAGTGAAATTATCAATTTGGTCCAAATTGGTAATTTTGCTATAGTCAAGAGACCATTTCAGTAATTAACTTTAGGGGTTGACAATTCAGTTTTGTAATATACCGAATAAACGAACGATAATGGATTCTTGTATACTGAACGGTTCGGTAAAAAAGTGAATTGAACCATATTGTTCGATAAACAATCGAACCGAACCGAATACCATTTTATTTTTTTAAATATAATAATAATAATAGTAATATAATAATAATAATAATAATAATAATAATAATACTAATATAATAATAACAATAATAATAATAATAATAATAATAATAATAGTAATACTATTATTATTATTATTATTATTATTACTATTACTATTACTATTATTGTTATTATATTTTTAAAAAATCAAACAATATTCTATTTGGTTCGGTTTTTTAGCTAACATTTCGGTTCAGTTCGGTTTTTATCGAACCATTCGGTATACAAGAATCAATTACCGTTCGGTTGTTCGGAATATTACCGAACTGAATTGTCTCTAAAGTTAATTATTGAAATGGTCCATTGACTATAGCAAAATTACCAATTTTGTCTCAAGTTAACGGATTTCTAACGGCAAAACAAACGGAGGACCAAATTGGTTCAGATTTTTAAAGTTGAAAGACTTAATTGGTCAAAAAAATAGTCAAGAACCAAATTGATAATTTCGTTATAATCAATGAACCATTTCATTAATTAACTCTATTAAATATTATAATAGTAAGAACAATAAATAAACAATTAAACAATAAGAACACTTATAGCATGATTAACAACACTATAGTTGAATCAAAATTTAGAATGAGACTTTAGAGGTGGAGGGTTAGAGTTTGCTAATTATATATACTTGGGGTTATATTGTAAATATAAAAATATATTAGGTAAAAATAAAATATATACTAACTTAATATTAAAAATTAATTTATATATATATTGGTCGGGCTTGGTATATAAATACATGTCCCGTTTAATTTAATAGGTTTTAAAATAGATTCAAGCCCGGTCTTTTATTAAACAAATCAAGCCTAGCTAAGTCTTAATTAGATCATGCCATAGACTCGTTTATATGGGCTTGGCCTATTATCATCCATGGTCAATCATTATTGCATGGACCATGGTCCACACAACTGTGTGGACCAAAAATAAAATGTATATTATTTTTGTACTGAAGGTACATTATTTTTATACTGTAGGTACATTATTTTAGGGTACATTATTTTTGTACTGAAGGTACATTATTTGATAACTGTCAAATAATGTACCTACAGTACAAAAATAATATAACTTCAGTATAAAAATAATGTACTTTTTATTTTTGGTGTGCTGTGTGGATCATGGTCCATGCAATAATTTATCATCCTTGGTGGACAATGAGAGCAAGAAATCCTAGGATTATATACTTCTTCGACAACAAATTGTACAGATGGCAGAAAGCAGATAGCAGCGCGGCGGAGAAAGGACAGCTACCGGCGGCCGGCCGCGTTCAGAGTCCTCTTATTCTCAAGTAGTTTTTCTTTTAATTTTAATTCTTGAATTATTTTTTTTTGTGAATTCTTATATTAAACATGAGTTTCTAAGTTTTAATTTCCTAACTTCAAGACTAAAATTCTGAAGTCTCTTATTAGATCTATCCTTTTTGTTAAACGATATGGAAATTGAGTTGTCTATTTCATAGATAGGGAGTCCGTTTCTTCTTCTTCTTTTTAGATTGCTGCATAAAGTATGCATGATCTGTGTTGGATATTTATATAGTAATGGAGATTAATATTTCAGATGTCTACCATGCAAGCTTTATATAATACTACGTATTTGGAGTTGTGGAGTAATAAATATTATTTAGTTTGGTAGAGATGGTTTTGGGATGTTCGAGAAGTTTTGAGAGATCTTCGAGTCTTTGAGAGGTCTCGAGAGATCTTCGAGAGGTGTCTCGAGTTCGAGAGATGCCTTGAGAGGTCAGTTCGCACGAGAGATCGGTTAGTGAAAAATCTATGTCTCGCGGGAGACTATTTCTCAGCCCGAACTGAGTTTTGCATGATTTCTTTTAGATGTCTCGAAGGTCCACTTGGAAACTACGTCTCGAAGGCCGTTAACGCAGTACATTCACCTCTCGAATATGATGGTGAAGTACCTCTCGAAGGTATGTACCTTCATTAGGCATGCACCTCTTGAAGTGTTATCTTGCTAACCAAATACTCTTGCATGGAAGTTGGGTTATGTCTCGCATTCTCGCAAGGAATGAACGTATAAGGCTCTTGATGTCTCGAACTTGAACTAAAAGTACGCATGTATGAAAGTTCCGTTAAGTACACGTGAGCTAATATTTCTTGTCCTTGCATGTTCAAAGTGCTTTGGAGATATTAACATGTGAATATAATTAAATTATATTTCACATGTGTGTACATAACTACCTGAACGGCTGAACCAGAATGATAAAATCCAAAAGAATATATTTTATATATATCTTTGAAAGTGAGTTTCTTAAACTGATATAAATTTCCAGTAACTGCTCCTAACAGTTAGAATTTATCTCTATAAATTCTAGGAGTGTCATCTGATCAAGTACGCAATTTATTTTGCATGATATCTTGATATATCACAGTACAATAACTCTCCAGAAAGTTCTTATCAAAGCAACCTAAGAACTTTGTTTCATTTTCTTGTATCCCATAAGATTTAATCTTGATACCTCGTTGCTTTTGTAGAGGAAATGTTAAAAGCTTATAGGAAAGTGATATCACGCCTGAAGATCTTATTTCCTCACCTGTTTCTCCTCTTATCCGACATTTCTCCAACAATCTGTTTGGCCTCCTACTTTTTTTACATGTTTGTTACGCTGATTTTTTCCTTTGCAACAAAAAGAAAAACTTTGTGATTTGATATGTGAATACGCTGATTTTTTCCTTTGCAACAAAAAGAAAAACTTTGTGATTTGATATGTGAAATACTTCTTTTCTCCGCCCAGGCACGGAGAGTAAGATCAATCAGCCAACATAACTATGAGCAGCTACGATATGACGGAGTAAGGGCCCTTCCCACCTCATAGAGTCGTCAGGCGGAAAAGACTTTATGAATAGGGTAAAAGAACTTAGGGTAAAAGAACTTGGGATTGTCGATCTCTTCCTTTTTGTATTTAATTCTTTATTATTTCTATTATTTCTATTCGAGTGAAAATTAGAGAAATGTTCTTTTAGGTTTAGTGTTAGTTACCCTTACTCTATTACTCTATTAAGTACTCTGTATTGTGTTTACATAATAGGCTGGCAAACCTACATTTTTCTAGCGCGGTTAGTCTCATTTAAGCCAATCTCTGTGTGGGCCTTTAAAATTTTAACCCATCATGTCTTTATTTCATGGCAAGGTGGGCTTGGCCAGACTATTTTGATAACTTTAGACATTATTATAAGATATGATACCCGATATAATCATTTATTTCACACATGATTCACCAACTATATTAAAATCATACAAAATACAATATAATCATGTATGGCATATAATAACTTTAGCATAAAGTACAATATGAGCTCGACATTGTACACTTCTCATATAACTTTTGTCCTCCCTACGTAAATTCTTTTACTCTACGCTAGTTGTTAGACGATCTAGTCTGTAATTTCTCCTTGTTGCATCATCTCCATGACAGTCTAACAAAAATTCTTCATTACCTTTCATAGGTTTTGGGGTAGACTCACGTGGTCTGACTCCATTAACGTGTCATGATTTCTGTACCAATACATTAGAAGCGCGAAGTGTGTAAAGATTTCTTAGGATGCCTATTAGAAAGTTTTTATTTTATTTTTTGGGTGCTTCTTGACAACTACTTGTTTTGACGTGTCATGATTTTCTGTGCCAATACATTTGAAGTGTGAACTGCGTGAAGATTTCTTAGGATGCTGACTAGAAAGTTTTTTATTATATTGTTTGGTTGCTTCTTGACAACTACTCGTTTTGACATGTCATGATTTCTGTGCCAATACATTAGAAGCGTGAACTATGTGAAGATTTTGTAGGATGCGGACTAGAAAGTTTTTATTTTTGTTTTTGGTGCTTCTTTACAACAACTTGTTTCAACACAGGAAAAATAAAACTTTTGAATTTCATTTTAATGTCAATTTGTCAATCAATGCTACATGACCACAAAAATTATGATTTTATTTTATCCTTCTTTACACCTTAAGAAAAAAGATATGTCACAATTTGGAGTGCTATTATCATGTAGAAATAACCAATCTATGAGCTAAGTAAGAATAGGAACGATTTATCTCTAGAACACTTGTGATAAAAATCAACACAACATAGAGCATTCCATATAATATTCCAAAACAAGGCTCAATAGTGATGCAACCCAAGGAAGTAGGTCACTCATTGGACATGATGATCACGCTCAAAAAACTTTTGAATCTTTTTTTTCTTTTTTTTTTCGTTAATTTGCATGCCAATACTACATTGACGGCAACAAGAAATATGATTCCATTTTATCCTTCACTACACCTTAAAAAAAAAAAAAAAAACACTTTTTGAAAGGGTAAAGAGTGATGTTTTTTTTTTTTTTTTTTGGTGGAAGGAAGGAGTCAAAGGACTCCATGAGTTAACGAACTCTTCTGTAAGTACCAGCCCGAGCGTCACTGTCCAGGAGCTGGGTCAGACCATCCGGAGGAACTTCAAAGATAGTGGTGCCCCATGTCGAAGATTAATTGTCCGTGGTTCGCAAGAAGGTCAGCGCATTGATTACCCTCACGGCATATATGCGTCATTTTGAAGTTTTGAAAATGTCTCATGAGGAATTTGCAATCCAAGATGAGCGTATCACTTGTCGGCAACAAGCCTAAATCATCGGAGAGTCCTTTGAGTGCCGCTTCTGAATCCGTCTCCAAAGAGTGATGTTGATGTACTACGAAAATAGCTACAACTAGGTTGGAGAATTAAAAATTTGAAAAATAGAAAACTTGTTTCTATTTTTTTTTTATTATTAAATATTCTTGATTATTTGCAAGGGTAGTATCTATCTTTTTTGAGCCCAAAGAATCAATACTTCAACACCAGGGTTTGATTCTATGACCACCCATTTGGAATGATAACAGATGTGTCATCATACTATATCCTTCTTTTTGTTTAAATATTTTTCCCATCTTCGTACTTTTGCATTTTACACGCTATTGGACTAAATTATTTGATTGTTTTTATTGAATTTACTTCTTTAATTTAGGTATTGGACTAAATTATTTGATTGTTTTTATTGAATTTACTTCTTTAATTTAGGTTTCTTTTCTTCTTTTTGTTAAATTATTTTTTCCATATTCGTCAATTGTGGAGATGATCAGATTCACGTTTGCTTACGCTGCAATTGTTGGACGGAACTCATATAAGTAATTATTTATGTGTGTCAAATATGCACACTAAGTGCTTGGTAAAAATCTGTAACGAAGTAGTCCCCTAAGATAATGATGATTCCTTTTGGTAAAAGGTGAAGTTCAAATACAATTTGAAAACTAAATTAGGAAAATGAAAACAAAAAGTGAAGTTCAAATACAATTTGAAAACCAAATTGGTAATTTTTCTATAGTCAAGGGATCATTTCAGTGAAAAATTAACTACCAATTTAGTCCCTTGACTATAAAAAATTTACCAATTTGGTCCATTGACTATAGCAAACTTACCAATTTGGTCCTAATTTTAACGGCAAAATAAACGGAGGGCCAAATTGGTTAAAATTTTCAAAGTCGAGGGACTTAATTGGGTACGAAAAATTGTTGAGGACCAAATTGGTAATTTCGCAATAGTCGAGGGACCATTTCGGTAATAAACTCTAAAAAATTGTAGAAATAGAGAATGAATATTAGAAAATTGATGATTAGTTACAAACTAGAGATAATACTATAACGGAGATAGTATTCATCATGCTTAGCCATTAGAAAACCAATTATTGTTATCCTTTATAGATTAACTATGACATTAGTCATTGTAACTCTCCATGAATGACCATTATTTTACAACAAGTGGTCATGAACAGTGGTAGAATAGAAGAGTCTAACAAACTTATAATTTGTATAAAGTGGAGATAAAAGCTTGTGTAAGAAATAAATATTTGAGAAAATTAGGGGCGAAAGCTGAAAATTTGAGAATGGAAAAATTGTAATTTTTGCCCCTCCATAATATGCCAATTATCAATGTCACCCATGAATTATTAATAGTATAAATGTTGCCCCTCAATTTTTAAAAATGGTACATATATTGCCCCCCCCGTACCAAAGAAGGAACAATATTTACACCACGAGAGGGGTAATATATGTACCATTTTTGAAAATTGAAGGGCAACATTTACACCACTAATAATTCAGGGGTGACATTGATAATTGGCATATTATGGAGGGAAAAATGACAAAGTAAACTAAAACCTATTAACTAACGAACTAAAGAAGTAATATCAGAACTAAAGCTAGCTACTTTTTTTTTTTATTACAACTGACCCTATTACATTGTAGTATCTGTTCAGCTATACTTTTCTCAACCTATTGAAGCACAAAGAGTCAATTTCGAGATCTCCACCACTGAGACTCGAACTCATGACCTCTCATCTAAGGGTGGCCACTACATGCCAATTGAGCACAAGATGCTTGGCTAAAGCTAGCTACTTAGAGCAAGCCCAAACGGTAAAAATAAATGTCATATTTTTCGCTAACAAATAGGGACAACGGAGGAAGGGAGGGGGATACTTGCAAAATTAATTTAAAAACAAAAAACAAAAATGACTATTGTCGTTGCTATTAGAGAATCCATGAAATGGAGCTTTTGTGAAGACATGAAATTTAAAAAAAAAAAAATCATTCATACACAAAATGTAAAAGATAATTAGAAGTTGTCAAATTTATATATAGAAGGCTAAATTTCGATTTTAGAATCAATATGCAAAATAAATAATTAACTAAAATGAACAAAAGATAGACTAAAAGCAAAAAAAGTCTCAAGTTGAAAACTCCAATTGAATCAAAAAAATATAGTACAACCATAAGCAAAAAAAAAAAAAAAAAAAAAAAAAAAAAAAAAAAAAAAAAAAAAAAAAAATAGCACAATCAAAAGAAAAAATGATTTCAAAATTTGTTAAGTTCATATAAAAAGCAAGATATATACCTTGTATTATACTAGTTGATGACAATAAAGGAATGAGGTGAAGAACAACTAGTCAACTTCCGATGAAAGTTGTAATAATATAGGAGATAATAGAGCAAGGCTGGAGATTTAGAGGCTATGCATTAACGGAGAAAGCTATAGGTAGATTAGGGATGTGAAGTTTTTAGTTTCGGCCTCTCAAATATGAATCTTCTATATATGTTATATCCTAAACAACAATGAAGGAAGAAGAGAAAAGCAATTGCCTACCAACAATGTTGTGTTGGGTTTTGACATGAGTGGTAGTAATATATAGGAGATTACGGCGGATGATTTGAGGATAATTATTTGTAACGTAGGCCACTATGGAAGAGATTATTGGTGGATTTGGGAGGTGGGTTGTTACGTTGGAATTCGAACTCACAAATTTTTTATTCTGTTAATTTAAACTAGTATTAGTATTTTCGCTCGTATATTGCACAGAATGAATTTGTTATAATATTTTAAGAATATTTGGATCGAAATATAATTATATAAATTATAACATCGAATATTACATAGAAGAATTGATGAAATTGGTTGGAGATATATTCCTTGAAGTGCTGCATCTCCTCTTTCTCCCGCTCCGCGGCGACTCTGGCGCCTTTCTCCCGCGTCGCCGCGACTCGGGCGTCTTTCTCCCGCGCCGCCACGTCGAGAGCTTCTCGCTTGTTCCCCTCCGCCACGTGTTGCGCCTCCTCTTTCTCCCTCGCCGCGGCGACTCTGGCGTCTTTCTCCCGCGCCGCGGAGACGCGGACGTCATGAGCTTCTCGCTTGTTCACCTCCGGGACGTGCTGCATCTCCTCTTTCTTCCGCGTCGCCGCGTCTTTCTCCCGTATCGCGGCGACTCGGGCATCTTTCTCCCACCCCACCGCGTCTTGAGCTTCCCGCTTGTGCATCTCCGCGTTGTACTGCATCTGCATCTCCTCTCTCTCCGGCATCGACGCGTCTCTCTCCCGCATCACCGCTTCTTTCTACACCGGATCACAACCCGCCACCCTCTCCGCTTATCCAAAATTAACACAATAATTTGAATTAAAAGCAAATAAAACAAGTCCAATCTTTGTGTTTCTATAAGTTGAGAAGTATATATGAACAGATAGTACAATGTAATAGAGTCAGTTGTATTTAAAAAAAAAAAAAAAAAAAAAAAAAACTAAACCTGTTCTTGTAGGATGATTGTGGTCTTCTCCCTCCCACCCTTGGCTGAGGCTGTAGCACAATCAATCTTCTCCTCCCTAGTTGCTTGCATTTTGCTAATTGTATATTTTCTTCTTTAAACCTCTTTGCTTTTGTGTTTTTCAGATTTCCTACTAAAACTAGAGTGTCTTTGGCGAGTTTAAATAGGTAGCTACGAAATGTAAGATGTCGTATTGGTTGAATCAATCTGTTTCTTTTTTATAAAATAAAATAGTGAATGCTATCTAATCAATGATTGAAATGAGCAGAGCAATGCCACGTTGATTGTAATGGGTAGGCGTGGAGCCTCCTAAACGTTCCTTATCTTATATACTAGTTTTATATGCGCATTGCGCGCACAGATTAATGTCCAATGTTTATATTTAAATAAATATTTGAAAGTATATTAATGCAATAATATATATGAGAAGTTTATACATGATAATTGAATGTCGGATTTTTTTATTTAAATATCTAACTCAAAGTATATGAATCCAAAATAATATAGAAAATTCATTATAATTATTACTAAAATAAATGTTTGCAACCTTGTAAAATTGATAGTCTAAATATTTGGTCTAAAAATAATAGTCTAAATAAATACTACTTTTCATTTGAATTTTTCTAAGTGTTCTTAATTCTCTTTTGAGTAACATTGTCATTGTCTTCATCTTTACTATTTGTTCTCTTCATTTTTGTTGGTAATGTGTTATTTGCAATTCGGTTATTGTTGGTAGCATAGATGGCAATGTCATGCAATGAGATATATGAGCTATGGACTTTCCTTTAGGTATTCTGCTT
>CM008340.1:37001735-37014355 GCA_002525835.2 Ipomoea batatas
GTAATAATAGTCATTGTGAAAAGAAACCAGACAAAGAAAAAAGTAGGCAAAGGAGAAAACAGAAACCTAGAAATGAGAGACAAAGAAATGCAAAACAAACAAAAAGGTCAAAATGGGCATGTAAGCTTGAAACAAGAACAAACACACCTCAATTAGGGGTGGGAATAGACCAGGCCCCTTTGTAGGGGCCTATGGCCTGGCCTATTTAGGGCATGGTTAGGCTAATTTAAGGCCTATTTTGTAAATAGGCCAAGGCCTATATGAATAAGGTCTGGCCTGCAAGCCTGCAGGCCAGGCCTGTTTATATATATGTATATATTAAAATATTTTATACTCAATATATCTTTATATTTAAAGTATAACTTTACTCATACTTATAAACCCTAACCCAAAATTCTAACTTATTTCTAATTCTACTTCCTATCTTCCTCCGCCGCTCCCTTCCTCAGTTCCTCTCCCTTCCCTTTTCCTTCCGTCTGCTCCAGCTTCCAAGCCTATGTTCTTCCCGCCGATGCTCCTGCTCCTGCTCTGTCTGTCTCATCAACGAAGCGCTGTCTCTCATTCTGGCATTGTTCGTGACCCGAGAGTGGGAGACTTCTCTATTGACTCGCCAAGTCGTCAACCTACCGGTCGCTTCTACAACGAAAGAATCCCTGTTAATTATCTTGGTAAATACGTCTCTAGTTGCTTTAGCTTTTTGTTTTGATCTTAGAGCACAAATGAAAATTCATAGTATTTATTAGTTAAAATTTTAGTGACTATTTAATTCTTTTCACTGTAATTTTATTTGTAATTTTGGTGTGTTCTGAAGGGTCGACGGCATTAAAGAATCATTGGCAGTTTGTGATAATAAGCTTTCATTGGAATTTTGTGCTGTTGTTGCTCATCAGCGAGAAGCAGTTCCGGTTGGAGAAAGAGCCTCTTGTGACCCTCATGTGCTTTTCTTCTTCTTCTTTTCTTATTTTTTATTTTTTTTTATTTTTTATTGAAAGACGTGGCCTTCATGTGCTTTGAGAATTTGTTTGTTTTTATTATTGTTTGTTTCAAATTTGTTAATTACAGAGTACAATTTATCTAGTGGGGAGCACTTTTTTAGTATGGGTTGATAGAATTTGCAGTGTACTGGGAGTCTGGGACTACGGGTGAATTATGATATTACATAAAATTTGCCAGGCCTTTAAACATGCTTCAGGCCAGGCCGATTTTATGGCAGGCTCAGGCTTGAGCCTTAAAAAAAGCAGGCTTAGGCCTTAAATTCTTATAACAGGCTCAGGCCTAATTATCCAAAGCCTAGCCTAGCCTGGCCTATTTCTACCCCTAACCTCAATCCTCCATTATCGACTCGTCTAGTCCATCTGGGGGTGTTTCATAGCCTTGCCCATTCGGGTGTCATTATCCATAGAATCATTTAGTGTGAATGGCAGATCGGAGTGGTGCTCCAAATTAAAGGATTGCATTTAACAATGCCATATCCATAAAGAGTTAATTTCCAAAATGGTCATCTGACTATAACCTTTTTCTTAAATTGATCATATGACTTTTAATTGCACCCTCTAAATCCTAACATGCTTGCTCCACCTAGGCGTACTCTTTGGATATTTCCGTGACACGTTTGTGAAGTGCCACAGCCTTCATGGCTGCCTGCCAGTAAAAGAAAAAGAGCAAGGTTAGTACACCTACCCCCAACCCTTAGGTTGAAAAAAAAATACATGTGCATGTACACTTACATGCATGGTGTCGCCCACGAGGTGTGAGGTGAGTGTCTCACTAGGTGTGCAGTCCATCCAAAAGCGTATAGTGCCAGGAACCATAATGCGCATTGATGGCTTATGGAATCCATGTAATGAGGCCTATAAGGCCAAATGGGTGTACCTTTGGCATCTGTGAAAAGCCTAGCACCTAGGGGGTCCAGTGGGTCATAGTCTAGTAGTCTACTTGTCTGGCGTCTTCTTGTGGTGCAGGAGGCTGATTTGAGGAGGGAAGAACTAGCGAGCATAGGTAAGCCTGAGGTTGACCTGAAGACGGAGGCATATGCGAGCCTAGCTAATTTTGGGGGAGTAAAGGAGGAGGAGGCATAGCTTCCATCAAAGACTCCCCATCCAAATTAGGCTCTGGCAGATGACCTATGGCTCAGGCATCTTCATCCTCCTCGTGGGCACGAGTGCGATAAATATGGTAATTATCAAATAACTATAAGAAGTGATAGACTTATGATGGGGTTATGGGATATATGTAACACCCCTGATTTTCTAACATTTGAGCCTAGAATAATATAGAATTCAAAGCATAGAAAATAGAGCTAAGCAATATATTTCATAGCATAAGAGCTCATCTCTAGCACATTAGGGGTGCTACCTACGTAGCCAATCATATAAGACTGACTACCCGACTATACCAAGATTTAATCATCACAAATCTATCCAAATCATAAGGGTTCACTGACCCCGGTGTCTAAGCACCACCAAAACATAAGGGGGTAATATATTTTAAAATATTTTAAATATAAGATTTAAAAATCACTCGAAATTAAACTTATGTTAATTTTATAGCGTTAATCTAAAAAATTAAATTTGAAATAATAAGTGTTAGTAAACGAATTTTCTAAACAGAGAACATATATTGAAAACGGAAAATAGAAAATAGTTTCCGTTAGTAAATAGGCCCTTTAACTTCTTCGTCCAGTTCGGCGGAGAAAATTGTCAGCTTCTCCATCAATTGAGAAGCCGGCAATATGTGATTTTTTTAAATTTATTTTTAAAAAAATCAATTTTACCTGTTATTATTTTGACTTTACCTGGAAATTGATCTAATTGCTCAAATTTTAAAAATTATTGACTAAATTGCATTAAGATGAGAACTTAAGGGGTTAATTGGAGCAGAGTCTTGGAGCTTTTTTTTTTTTTTTTTAAGGGTTCCATTGCATTTTGGCTAATAATTGAATTTAACCCTTATCTCAAAAAGAAAGGAATTGTAGAATGAGTGTAATATCAATAGTTATACGATGGACCATGGTTTGAAAACGACGATGTTTCTTTAAGTAAAAAAATGACAACCATTAAATTTTAACAAATATCGTATTTTGTGTGTGTTCATAACAAAATGAAACTACTGTATGTATCTAAAATGAAACTAAATAACATATGTCTTACATATTGAGGGTATATTATCAAATAAAACTATAGTTGAATTGAAATGATATTTAGTTTTGCTGAAATGAAATTACAGTATGTATAAAAAGAAACTGAATAACATGTCTCACATATTGAGTGTATATTGTCAAATGAAACCGTAGTTGAAATAGAATTATAATTTAGTGGTGTTGTAATAAGACTACAGTGTGTTTAAAATGATATTAAATAACAGATCTCATTGTAATAAGACTATTATATGTATCATGTCAAATAAAATTATAGTTGAAACAAAATGAAACTTTAATAATACTAAAATGAAACTACAATGTATGTAAAATGAAATTGAACATGTTATAAAAAATAGAACTAATTACACAAAACAGATATTTTTTATTTTCATTAAAAGAAACAGTACCACTTTGGATCGCAGTAAAGTTTACCGTGTAATATGCCAATCGTTATATTGTGGACCAGGGTCCACAATGGTCCGAAACGACGTCGTTTTGAATGTTAGTGGACAGTGGACAGGAATGACTTCAGGAAATACACAGAATCCTTGTCTAGAATACACATAATGACTTGAAGGAATACACAAAATATTGACAACACAACTACATAGAAATCATCCTCCTAACATTCGAATATACAAAATACGCCACAACGTATATTTAAGTACCCCTAACAGAATCGTAGTCTACAATACGCAGAATGACTTCGAAAAATACACAAAATATTAACATAAATACACAGACCGACCGAAACAGGAAATGTGATTTTCAAAAAAATAAACTGTTAATTAAAATGAAATACACAGACCGACCGAAACAGGAAATGTGATTTTCAAAAAATTAAACTGTTAATTAAAATGACCAAAACAACGTCATTTTTGTACAGAGTGTACAATACATTGTGCACCCTGGTCCACAATATAAATTGCCGTAATATGCTGGCAAATTATACCATGCACCGCGGTGGACGTAGCATTGTGCACCAGGAATCAAAACGACGTCGTATTGTCTATTAGCCAGTAAGTGGGCGTTATTTTGGGAATCACGTCCGTTTCCTCCGTTAACTTCCTAATATATATAAAAAAACAGTGAATTTGAATTGTTTGTGTTTTGGCGGTTATGGTGATCATCTTCTCCGATTTGTGAACTCGCAAATAACAAATATACAATCGTAGCTCTTGGATTCTCAAGCATTAGGATATGCAAGGCGTCAATTCGCAGCAGGAGGTGGTTGCGACTGAAGAACTCGATGATCCGGTTGGATTGGCTATTTCAGGCGATCGTAATCCAGGTTTTTTATGTTTGATTTTGTGATTTTGTTTGTGTTTATGAAAATCATTGAATTCGTATGCTTTGATTCGTGTGTTTTGATTATTTGATACTGGTTTTAGGATTGTTTTATGATACAACTATGCGATTGGAAGGGTAGAAGATGAGTTTTCTGTATTTGTGTGGATATTATGTGTATTCTTTTAATGAACTGTGAGTATTTCGACAATGTTTTTGTGTATTCATTGTAGTTGTATGTAAAACAGAGGGTGTATTGTGTTTTGTTTATCGAATGTCAGTCTGGTGGATTTTTGTGTGTTTTTGTGAATATTTTGTGTATTCTTTGAATTCAATATGTGTATTGTGGTCCGAGAGTTTGTGTATTCATGTTAGTTGTAATGTAAACACAAGGTGATGTGTGTTTTGTATTTTGGTTTGCCAATATTCTGTGTATTCTAGTTATACACTATGTGTATTGTAGGCATGTATTCTGTGTATTGATTGTAGGGGTACTTAAACATTGTGTTTTTGCAGCTGATCAGGACTTGTTAGGGGTGTCAGTAAGTTCTATTGATGAAGCATATGAGGTTTATAATGATTATGCTTTCAGGCTAGGTTTTAGTGTGAGGAAGGGTAAGCAAAGATATAGTGCTGGTACAAAACAATTGAAGATGAAGGAGTTTAATTGTTCAAAGTCTGGGTTTAAAAGGGTTTTAAGAAAGGGAAGTTATTTAAAAGTTGATGTACGGACAGGTTGTCGTGCATCTGTTCAATTTGATTTAGATGGGAATGGGATGTGGACTGTGACAAAGCACCAGAAGCTTCATAATCATGAGTTTGTTCCAACGACCAAGAGTTATCTTCTACGGTCACATAGATTAGTGTCTAGAAATCATCTTTCCTACCTAAAGGATTTGAAGAAGAGCGGTGTTTCTGTGGCTGATGGTTTACGGTTTCTTAAAACACAATCAGGGGGGTCACCACTCGTTGGTTTTACAAGCAGGGATGCATATAACTCGCTGTGCACTGATGTATTGAACAATTTGGATGGAACCAACTCAAACACATTAATTGAAATACTTAGACAAAGGCAGTCAAGTGAAAAGAATTTTTTCTTTGATTTCGAAGTGGATGATGAGTCAAGGTTGTGCAGCTTTTTTTGGAGAGATGGGAAAATGATGCGAGACTATGAATTGTTTGGAGATTTGTTAGTTCACGATACGACGTATCGTACTAACAAATATGATATGATTTGTGGTCCATTCGTTGGTATGAACCATCACTGTATGAACGTCATGTTTGGATGTGGTTTTTTTTTTAACGAGAGGATTGAGTCGTTCGTATGGTTGTTTAGGTCATTTTTAAGATCAATGAATGGGAAAAGTCCCCAAAGTATAATGACCGATCAATGCGCTGCCATGGCTGCTGCTATTTCCCAAGTTTTTCCAACCTCAAGACATCGCCTATGTATATGGCATGTCGGTGAGAATTCAAAGAAGCACATCAAGGGACTAAGAAATCAAAAAGATTTTCTAGACATATTCAATTGTTTGTTGAAACATACCGATACAGAGGCAGAGTTTGAGCTTTATTGGACAATGTATGCTTTCATTAAAAATTTTGTGTATTGGTGATGGTATTTATGTTTATTTAGTTATAGTATTCTATGTATTATATTTTTCCCAATTGCTTGCATTAGTATATAGAGTTGGCAATTCTCACCCAGATTATTTGTATTCTCTTGATATATTCTGAGTATTGTAGTGTTAGAGTATGTTTATTCTATTGATTATGTGCTTTCATCCCCATGCCTTCATATCTGATAATATTCCCCTTATATTCTGTGTATTCAATTGAATGATCCTGTGTATTTGTATATGAGAGTCTGTGTATGCATTATAGTATATGAATAGGTGTAGTTAATATATATGTTATGGTATTCCAGGATGGTCACAACATACAAATGCCATAATAATTCTTGGATTGAAAAGTTGTATCAATGTAGAGAAAAATGGTGCCCTGCATTTAACAAAGATTATTTTTCTGGTGGTATTTTATCTTCACAAATCACTCTATTTCTAGAAGGTTATCCAAGACTGCTGGGCTATGTGATTTCTATAGCTCCTTTGTTGGTGTTGTTTCGGAGTGGAGGAGTAGAGAGAACGGGGAAGATGTCCGGTGTTCCCAAGGTGTACCTACAATGGCTATGGATCACATTAAGATTCTTTCACACGCTAGGGATATTTATACGATTGAGATATATTACTTGTTCGAAGAGCAGTTTTTGAAAGGGGCATCATGCTATCAAGAGTGTGTTCAATTTGAAGGTGGTGTGTATAAGTATCACGTCTGGAGGCCGGAGGTTGATATTATTAGGCATGAAGTGATTTTTAACGTTAGAGAGTTAGATATTTGGTGCAGTTGCAAGCTGTTCACTGAAACCGGGATCTTATGTTGTCACTGTTTACGCATTTTAAACGTGCATTGTGTGTTTGAAGTTCCAAATAAATATATTCTGAAGAGATGGACTAGAAGAGTTTTGGAAGACGAGAATGCTGGTATTATCCCCCCATCTCAATGCTTTAATGTTCCCTCTTTTGTTTGGACTTTAGAGATCACTAGGAAATTTCAGAAGTTGGTTGTTTATTGCCAAGAAAACAGCGAAGCACGCAAAATTTTTGAGCAAGCAGTGTTAGATGCCAAGAGAAAAGTTGAACATGAGTATGACCCTATTTTCTTCGAAGGTGAAGATTGTGATGTGGAATCGTCGAGCGGTGTTATAAAGGATCCATCAAACAGGCGGTTGAAAGGGGTACGCAATAGGAGGGTGACTAGTGTGATTGAAAAGAAATACAAGAAAGCAAGGGGTCGAAAGCAGCTTGCTCATATAGCTGCATCTAAAACAAAATCGGTGGGGCAGTCTCAAGTTGAAGATGCTATTTCTAATATTGCTGGTAATGGATACCTGGTGCATCAAATGTTTGGAGGTTCAACTTTTTGTCATTTTAGGTCAAATTCAAATCAAGAGGACAATTAGAGTGTGTCTTAATGTTTGTTAGTTTTGTTTTTTCAAGACATGCAGTTGTACTTTTTATACACAAAACTATTACAAGTAATACACAAACTGTTTCTGTAAGATACACAGAATTATTTACCAAAACAACATAAACCATTTGGTGTTATTTCTTTATATTGCACTCTGTAATACACAGAGTGATACTATGTAATACACAGACCAGTATTGCCGAATACACAGAATATGAATTGCACTCTGTAATATGTTTTTAGAGTTAGAAGACAGAGGTGGAAGCCAGGGTTTAGAGTTTAGCACCTAATACTATGTATACAGATATATTGTTGAATACACAGAGTTGAAGTCAATAATACACAGAATATTACTATGTAATACACAGAATATTATTATGTGTTATGGTTTTAGGGGTTAAGGTTTAGTCTTAGAGGCATGGGTTAACATTAACTGAATACACAGAAGGACAGCATGTAATACACATAATGTTACCGCGTAATACACAGAATATATAATTGAAGTCATTCTTAGAATAAATTTTGTAATCAACAGAATAAACTTAATAGATATGACACCCTATAATATAAGATGTGACAAAAAACTTTTTTTCATTTAAGAGATAGAGTAGTTTCCAAAATAAAGAACACATCTCAGATACTTGTTTCAATTTCAGTTTACAAGAATCAACATCTTTACAAACACGGTCACTTTGATTGTTTGTAGATTTCTTTGGCTGCATTTGTCACCTCTGGTAGAAGGGTATTCCATTCTGACATGAGTATTATTGCGGCATATTTAGCTCTCAGTGATGTGAGGAATGTATTCTGCAAAAATAGAATGCAAAATTAATTAGAAATGAATTGTTAAATATTTTAATATGGAAGAAAGTTGAAAGAATATTTTTATACTCACATCTTCAGGGCCTCCAGTGAGTCCTGTATTCCAGTCTTCTATTGATGTGCCTGTGTAAGTCTGCATATGCCTCACTGAGTATATGGCACAGTCTACAACATTTTCTTCATTTTGCCAAGGCATCTGCACGTATTGCACTCTCATTGATTTCATCTTCTTTGCAAGTGCAATCTTCTTTGTTGCGAGATACTTAGTGAAGGCAATCAACTGTAGAATATCAATATAGTTGTGTCTAATTAGTATGACAGAATACACAGAATCACAACATGTAATACACATAATATGTAGTGTAAGTCCTATACAGAATATACTTTGTAATATACAGAATACACAGAATGAAATGTTAGAATACACAGACTCACTCAGTAAGATACACAGAATTTAATAGAGATAAGATTTCTTACTAGTTTCTCCGGACAACCTTCATACTTGTCTTGTGCTTTAATTCCTTCAGGAATAGGCCTGTTGTCAATTATTTGAAGTCTTGATGTCAAGAAATTAAAGCACAACAAGTAGAAATGTTGGTGCCTGAGGATATTGAAGAATACCTGTTAAGAGTAGTAAAAAAAAAACAAATCAGTTGGTGTTATATGGACAATTCAAATGAATAATATACAGAATTTAAATAATTAAGGTATAGTTATTTTGTACTTACAAGGCTGGCATTACTTATATCAAGAGAAATTGAGTCTAGTTGGTGATCAATTGCTCCGCAGAATTCTTTAAAAATGGCATTTGAGGCAGCACTTTTACTATTCTGCAAATTTGTTGCACTTTCCAACGTCATCTGCAAAAATTTGTTTTTTTTTTGTTATACAATGCATTGGTATGAATAAAGGAAAGAAAAATAAAAGTTTAGAGTAAAATGTTTACTTACAAAAACAATTTCTGAGAAGAAAACCCTTTTTGGCTTGTCAATTGATCTTCTCATGTCCAGTAAACTCATCAGTTGGCACCAAATTTGCACAATGTTGGTAGATACATAACCGGATGCCAATGACAAGAAATCGTCCCGGTTAGCAACCAAATTGTTTCTTATGTAAAGCATATCACTACACAATGTAAAATATAGATTAATCATAAGGAAATAACATGTTAAGTAATATGATGTATGTCTAGTAAAAGTTATCAAAATGGAACTTACTTCATTGAATATTGACCACCACAAGACAAGAATGCGTTGTCTGAAAAGATTTTTTGTTTAGCTGAAATGTTTGTCAGCTTTGTTCTGTTTTGTGCCCAATATGGTGTGCGTAAGGCCAGAGGAAGTTGTTTCAACTTTCTTTGTGGTCTTTTCTTTGTGTGGACATCTTCAATTTCCTCTTCAGACTCTGCAAGGATGTTGTGTATACACAGAAATATAATAGTCAATACACAGAATGATAACATGTAATACACAAAATACTACCATGTAATACACAGAATATATAGTCTAAGTGAATTACAGAATAAAAATTTTAATATACAGAATACACAGAATGAAATGTTAGAATACACAGACTCACTCAATAAGATACACAGAATATAAGCACAAGTATTAGTAAATTATAAAGTGTTATAAGCATAGGTGTATACCTTTCAAATTCAATTTCAGCTGGTGTTTTTGGTGTTGTAGCAGATGGTGTTGAAGCAGATGGGGCTACTTGTTGTTGCTCTGTAGCCACTCTAGAAATATTTTCAACCAATGATTCCAACATTGTTGCTATCTCAGGAGATTTTGGAGACGCTGTTGCTTATTTTTGTTGTTCTCTCTGTGTTTGTGGTGGTGGGGTCTTCTCCAGTGAAGGCTGGGCTGTTTTTCCTCTCGGCAATCGCCTTATTGGGGATGGGGTTGCCATTGTTGGTGCATGCGATGTTGCTGCTGGTGATTTTGTTCCTGTTGCTGCTGCATGTGGTGGTGCTATTGTTGCTGGTGCTGCTGTTGCTGGTGCTGTTGTCTCTGCTGGTGATGTTGTTGCTAGGGGTGGGCAATTCGGTTCGGTTTACCCGAACCGAACTAGTAATACAAAACCGAACGGTTCGGGATTCTTGTAAACCGAACGGTTCTTATAAAAACCGAACCGAACCGAACGGTTTAGTAAAAACCGAACCGAACCGAACGTTGTTAGGTTTTAATAATAATATATATAAATATATATTATATATAATAAATATATATTAAATTATATATATGTATATCCTAATTGGAATGAAGAAATTCATTCCTCCAGTTCACTGCAATGAAATTTCAAGAAATTTCATTCCAGTAAACTGGAAGTCCAATTTTGGAATATTAGTTCCAGTTTTATTTTTTATTTATTATTATTTTTTTAATTCAACTGGTTCTATTACATTGTAACATCTGCTCATCTAATATTGTTAATTTTTTTAAAATTTGTTTCTCAGCATTAGTTTTATTTTTTATTTTAATTTGTTTGAATTGTTAATTTGTTAGGTTGGTATTTAATATTTAGATATTAGACTTTGGATTTGGATTATGTGATGTTTCATACATAGTTATTACGGTGTCCCGTTAAGTCGAGGTATCCCTGGTCGCCTTATCGCGTAGGAAATGTTGAAATTCGGGGGTCGTAAACCGAACCGAAACCGAATCGAATTAAATTCGAACCGAAATCGAACCGTAACTGAACCGAACTCTAATATTAAACCGAATGGTTTAATTTTTTTTAAAACTGAAAAACTGAAACTGAAACCGAAATCGAAAAAACCGAATCGAAAACCGAAGCGCCCACCCCTAGTTGTTGCTGCTTGTTGATCTTCAGAATGTGGTGGTGATGGTGTCGGGGTTAACAGCTGGAAAGAAGGTGCATGGATTTCAGGAGAGATGTTCCTCATGGTTGCATAGAATGCAGCTTCAAGTTCAGCGACTGCCTCTAAGAAGCTTGGCTCGTTGAAGACATCATCATCTTTTAGCAGGTTCTCGGGTGGGACCGGTGGGGTTGGATTTGGACTTGGTGTTGGATTGACAGTGTGGGAGAAGTTGACAAAAGTGTTCTTTATGATTTCTGCTGATGAATTGTTGGTTCCAATTCCAGCCATGACTTCTCCAAACTCTGCAATACTAGAACTCATTTTCTTCAGGGAGTCAGTAACTCGTTGCACAGTTTCAGACTCAATTGGTTTATGAGTCACTTCCTCCTCAGGCATTGGCCTTCTATCAATCACCTTTCCTCTACCATACTTCTCTGGCTTCCTATGCATTGCAAGCGTTGCTTTAATGTCTTTTGTTGTCCATTCTCTAATGGTTGGAGGGTTCTGTGTGAGAACAAGCCCCCTGATCTGGACTCGATCAAGGTAAGAAAGCTTCAAAGAATAAAAAAAAACAAAGATTAGAACAAACATTTAGTGGTTATGATCTAGGACTTATGGTTTAGTATCTAGGACTATGCGCAGAGATATATAAGTGAATACACATAATGAATAACTACAATACACCGAATATTACTCAGTAATACACAGAATGTGAATATGAATACACAGAAACCTTCAACAGAGTACACATAGAATACACAGACTCAAGTAAGGCATTTTATTCAATAATTTATAGAATTATAAGAATAAGTTAGTATTGCATACCATTAGGAAAGTTGCAGGGCCACTGTATGAGGAATCATTGTTTGATTTCCAGGTCTCTGCAGTGTCTAGCAGACTCTTTATGGTGTAAGAACACCAATTCAGTTCTTTGATTTTACTCACATCTTGCAGTGAGTATAGAATCCTGTAATTGCAGAAAGTGTTCTTGTAGCCCCTTATCAGTGTTGTAACCACGAAGATGACAAAGTCACGCTTGAACATGTCACCACTGTCTTGTCTCTCGACAATCTTGTTTAGCATTTCAGTGGTTGTTGGGGTTCCCTTCTCTACCCCCCATCTCAGTCTCCAATCCCTGACCAAAGCATTGAATCCTTCAGTCTCATTACTAGAAGTGCCCTCTACGACAGGGAGTTTGCCCCGCGGGAGTCCAAGTGTAGACTGTACATCATCCTCCGACAAACACAGCTCATCATCACCATCTCCAATTTCAATGGAGCATCGTTCTATGTCCATCTTCTTTAATATGTGCTTGATTAGCACACCATCACAATGAGTCAGCTTGATGTCCAGTAGTGGTCCAAATCCTATATCCTTTACGGCTTGATGCTGATCCTCGGTTAAACTACTAACAAGGGTGAACAACTGCTTGGGAGTTGTTCGAACAGTAAAGTATTTCTTTGTTTTTGGTTTGACTTCTACTACTTCCTTCCCCTTCTTTGTTCGTTTTGTTGCAGGTTT
>CM008340.1:37017740-37032101 GCA_002525835.2 Ipomoea batatas
ATATTTTAAACTATTTTAAATATAAGGTTTAAAAATCATTCAAAATTAAACTTGTGTTAATTTTATAGTGTTAATCTAAAAATTAAATTTTAAAAAATAAGTATTAGTAAACGAGTTTTCTAATTCTCCTCTTTTTTTCCTTTTAAAATTTTTTTTTTAAAAAAAAAAATCAATTTTACCTGTTAGTATTTTGACTTTACTTGGAAAAAAAATGGGGTTAATTGGAGCTTTTTTTAGTTTAAGAGTTCAATTGCATTTTGACTCATAGTTGAATTTAGCCCTTATCCCAAAAAGAAAGGAATTGTAGAACGAGTGTAATATCAGTAGTTATGCGATGGACCATGGTCCGAAAACGGCAATGTTTCTTTGAGTAAAGAAATGACAGCCATTAAATTTTAACAAATTCCGTATTTTGTGTGTGTTCATAACAAAACGAAACTAAATTGTGTATCTAAAATGAAACTAAATAACATATGTCTTACATATTGAGTGTATATTGTCAAATAAAATTGTAGTTGAATTGAAATGATATTTAGTTTTGCTAAAATGAAACTACAGTATGTATAAAAAGAATCTGAATAACATGTCTTACATATTGAGTTATATTGTCAAATGAAATTGTAGTTGAAATAGAATTATAATTTAGTGGTATTTTAATAAGACTACAGTGTGTTTAAAATGAAATTAATTTAAATAACATATCTCACTGTAATAAGACTAATGCATGTATATTGTATAATGTATTAATGTCAAATATAACTGCCAAAGACCTTGTGGTCTAGTGGCACCCGATGTCCTAGTTTACACTCCCACATGAATGATGAGAGTGGGTCTTTGTGCTTCAGTAGGTTGAGAAAGTAGCTATGAATAGTTGAGATAAAATGAAACTTTAATAATACTGAAATGAAACTACAATGTATGTAAAATAAAATTAAACATGTTATACAAATAGAACTAATTACACAATGCACATGTTATACAAATAGAACTAATTACACAATGCAAAATACATATTTTTTCTTTTCATTAAAAGAAACAGGAATAAGGGTTAAATTGGCCACTGAACGTAACGGGATAGTGCAATCAGGCCACTCAACCCAAAAAAACGTTCAATTAGCTCACTCAACTGCGCAAATTCATCTCAATTCACCTGCTAGCAGATTTCCACCCGTTGCTTCCGGTTGTCCGCTGATGTGGCTGCTGCTTACATGGCAATGTGTAGGTTTAATAAATTATTTTCCCTTGTCTAACCCTCCAGCCTGTAAATCCCCAAGCAAAACGATGACGACGAAGCAAAAGTAGAAATCCCAATTCGAAATTCCCAACCCTGAAACAAAATCCCCAATTCGACGAAACCCCAAAATTAGAAATTAACCAAGCTTTGTTTACTATTGCTTCAATCAGAAACCCCAGAGATTACTTGCGTTGTTGGTTCGTTGTTTGAAGAGTTCGAAGGCTTTCACTTCGCATTTTCAACTACAGAAGTTGAGGTATGATTTTCTGAGTTCTTTTTATAGTTGGGTCTAGTTTTATTGTTTGTTTTTTAGGAAAAGCATGACAGTTTCTGCTGTTTGTAGTCTAAAATGGAGACATATGTGGTTTGTTTTACTTTATGTGGTTCATGGTTGTCTTTTTCTAAGCATTGACTGGTCTATTGGAATCAATGTTGCTGTCATTTTGGTGTGCATTCTGTAATTGAACATAAAGTCATTCATGTGGCCCCTAAACCTTAATAATAAAGTAGAAAAATGGTCAAGTTGTTGAATAGAATATTGAGTTAGAATTGTGGTCCCTAAAGTCATTCATGTGGTCCCTAAATCTTAATAATAAAGTAGAAAAATGCTGTCATTTTGGTGTGCATTCTGTAATGGTTTAATTCTTTAAGTATGTTGTTATTTTAAATGCTGAGAATGGATTGCTTGTTGTTAGGTTTAATTCTTTAATTCTGTTTTTATTTAAAATGTTGAGAATGGATTGTTTGTTGTTAGGTTTAATTCTTTAATTCTGATTTTATTTAAAATGCTGAGAATGAATTTTTTGTTGTTAGGTTTAATTCTTTAATTCTGTTTTTGTATTTAAAATGCTGAGAATGGATTGTTTGTTGTTAGGTTTCCTAGTGATGTGCAGTGTAGAACTTGTAATACACCATGGGGAGAATTTTGTTAAAGATTCAGAACTGCAATACATAAATGGGGAGGTTTGGGAAGTTGATATAGACCCAGATTTGCTTTCATACCCACACTTAGTAAAGTTCATAAAAGAGGGTCAGTATGGAAAAATATAAACATTGTATTATAAAACACTACATGAGCCATTGAATAAACGTATGGGCTGTTTGGTTCATGGAATAGGTATGGAATGGCATAGCATTCCCAGTAATAACCTATTCCGTTGTTTGGTTCGCATTTGTATTCCTAGGAACATTGTTTCTTGGAATGAGCTATTACCCTTGCAAGGGTAATAGCTATTACCAGGACCCCCCTAGTATTAACCTATTCCTGACCTCTCAAGAATAGGTATTTTATTATAATTTCTATTTTACCCTTTTTAAATAAATTTTTTTACGCTCACTTTTACAGATTGAATTCATCGCATCACCTCTCTGTCGCATCACCTAAACCTAAAACTCATCGCATCACCTCTCCCTGTCACCGCACGCATCTCACCTTCGCCATTGCAGATTGAATTATTCTTTTAAGGTATTCTTCTTCTGAATATTAATAAATGTTCTTATAATATATTGATTAGCAGTTGATTATGAAAATTATTTGAATTTTAATTCATACATAAATTCCATCATGTATACACATTCTTGAATAACTGTCTTAACTGATGATCCAAATCTAACGCAGTTTTAAATCACATAAGTCAAAACTCAAAAGGATTCAATAATGAACCGTTGAAAGAATATTAGATTCCATTACACATAATAATAATAATAATAATAATAATAATAATAATAATAGTAATAGTAATAATAATAATAATAATAATAATAATAATAATAATAATAATAATAATAATAATTTTGTACAAGGACATTTATGTCTTTTAAATATATATTTCATTTCTATTCCTTCCGCGAGCCAAACGCTGGAATACAATTCATATTCTATTCTTTACCTATTCCATTCCTTATGGAATAGTATTCCTATTCCCTTAAAATTCATTCCGTGAACCAAATGTGCTGAGAGTTTTATGGAACGATGCATCTGTGCTAGACCTGACTAAACTAGCAATTAGGTTTAGGTCATGTGATATATATATGTGGATCATGGAATAGATGATGCTGATTTAATTCCATGCTATTTGCTACCTGGGTGTGAAGGGAATGATGGGGTTAATGAGGATCCAACTGAGGGTATTCAGACTGTATGTACTGATGAGGTTAATGAGGAAACATGTGAGGGAGACTGTACTATAGGTGATGAGGGTACTACTGGGGTTAATGAGGAAACATGTGAGGGAGACTGTATTATAGGTGATGAGGGTATTACTGAGGTTAATGAGGAAAAAGGTGAGGGAGACTGTACTATAGGTGATGAGGGTACTGTTGAGGTTAACGAGGAAAAAGGTGAGGGAGACTGTACTATAGGTGATGAGCAAACAGATGGTGATGAGGAAACAAATGGTGATGAGGAAACAGATGATGAAGGGAATGAAGGTGATGAAGACAATCATGATTCTGGTGAATATTACAATGATTTTACTGATTTTGAGAATGATTTTGGAGGACTTATACAAGATGATGATATACACATTAATGTAGATGTGCAGTATGAAGGGGAAAATGAGGGTGCTGATAAGGGCAATATAAAGTCAGTTAAGAACAAGGTTAAGACTACCAAGGCTAAGGCTAGTGAAGTGAAGGAGGTTGAGGGTGAGGCGTGTAGTGAGGACTACTATTATGACTCAGCAGACCCACCTACCCAAGAGTCAGAAGAAGAAGTAGTGACACAGGCTGAAATACCTCCAAATAGGGAGTGCAAGCTGCCATCATATAATCCTGAATGTGATTTCCCTGAACTGGAAAAAGGGATGCTATTTGAGGATGCAACACAGTTTAAGACTGCCATGATCAAGTATGTAGTGCATTTTAAAAGGGATATATACTTTTACAAAAATGAGAGTAGGAGGGTGAGGGTAAAATGTGTTGAGGGGTGTCTATTTCTTTGTCATTGTAGTTGGGAAGACAGGTATAGGTGTTTCCAGCTTAAAACCTGCCTCCTTGATCATAGGTGCAACTGCAAATATAAGCTGAAATTGGTAACTCAGAAATGGTTGGAAGAAAAATATGAGGACATCATTATCAAAGACCCAACAATCCAACATACCAAGCTCATGGATCATATTCAGATAGACTTGAAGATTAATCTGACAATCAGTATGGTGAGAAGGGCACAGAGAGCAGTTTTAGAAAGGGTTAATCTAGGTTATTCAGAACAGCTCAAGAGAATAAGAGATTATGCCCAAGAGTGTTTGAACTCTAATCCAGGAAGTACAGTTGTAATAAAGACTACTAGGGTTGTTCCAACAGCACCTTGTACTTTTCAGAGACTTTATGTCTATTTCCAAGCAATGAAAAGAGGGTTTTTAGAGGGATGTAGACCTATAATTGGTTTGGATGGTTGCTTTCTCAAAGGGGTTATGAAAGGTGAGCTGTTAGCAGTTGTTGGGAGAGATTCTAATAACCAAATGTACCCAATAGCACGAGCCGTTGTTGAGATAGAGAACACAGATTCCTGGAGATGGTTTTTACAGTTATTGATTCAGGACCTGGGTATTAACAACAACTGGAATTGGACAATCATTTCAGATCAACAAAAGGTACTGTTAACTACTTCCAAGACATTAATTTTCTACTTACTCATTTCCTTCTAGGGTGCTGTTAACTACTACCAATGTTGTTAACTAATTTCCAGTTTACTTGTGTTTTTGTGTAGGGTTTAATCAATGTTATCCAGGAGTTGCTGCCTAATGTAGAACACATAAACTGTGCAAGACATATACATGCAAATTGGAGCAAGAAGCATAGAGGAAAGATGCTGAAAAAACACTTTTGGATGTGCGCAAATGCAACCACTACAGAGCAGTTCAATGCAATGGTTGAGCAACTTGGATTAAAGGATGCACAAGCTAAACAAGATTTGGAAAACTACCCTGCAAAATTCTGGTGCAAAGCTTTTATGCGCACTCAAGTGAAATGTGATTCAGTTGATAACAACATGTGTGAGGCATTCAATGGGACAATTGTTAAGGCAAGGAGCAAACCAATAGTGAAGATGTTAGAAGACATAAGGGTAGCTACCATGACAAAGATTGCAAGATGCAGGAAAGATGTAGAGAAATGGGCTGGTAACTTTGGTCCTAGGGTAATGAAAAAGCTGAATGAGAACATAGTAGAAGGAATAGGTTGGCATGTTGACTTCAACGGGGATGATGGTTATGAGATCAATAAGGGAAGGCAACAGTTCAAAATGAAGCTAAAGGGGAAAACATGTTCATGTAGAGCTTGGGACCTCACAGGTATACCTTGTCCACATGCATGTTGTGCCATTTTTCATCTAGGTAAAGATCCAGAAGAATTCATTGATGATATCTACTCAAAGGAAGTTTACTGTAGGATTTATAGTCACACTATCCAACCATTGAATGGTGAGATTAGCTAGCCTAGGACCAATTGTGAAGAAATAAAAGCCCCTTTACCCAGGCTTATGACTGGAAGGCCAAAGAAAAAGAGAACCCGTGAGCCTAATAAACCCCCCGTTGGAAAAATTTATAGACAAGGTCGAATTATGACATGTTCAATTTGTAATCAAAAGGGACATCAAAAGAAAGTTTGCCCAGCAAAGAGTTCACTATCAACTACTACCTCAGCTTCTGGTTCAACTTGTGTATTAACTACTGCTTCTGTTGCTGCCTCAACTAGTATGTCAGCTACTGCTTCTGTTGCTGCCCCAAGTGCTAGAAGAAATAAACAAAGGAGAAGATCATGTGGCTTTGGTGTATACATCAACCCAAATACTGGAGCTCAAATATTAAATGTAAGTCATTCTTGGCTTTTGCTAATGTAAGTGATTCTTGGCTTCATTAATGAGCATGACTAATCTATTGAGCTTTGTGTATTATGTAGCCTGGAGGCAGAGGACAACAAGTGCTATCAAAAGGAAGGAATGCAGGTGCAGCTGCAAAGAAAAATCAGTAGTGCAACCTTGTGAATGTATTTTGGCTATTAGTTGTAACTTGTTTTTGTAGTAGCTGAACACAGAAACTTGTAAATGCTACTGCGAATGCTAGTAAGGGTATTTTGGCTATTAGTAGTACCTTTTTTGTAACTTGTGAATGCTAGTAAGGGTATTTTGGCTATTAGTAGTACCTTTTTTTTTTTGTAACTACACTGAATGGTTTATGGTTTCACTGGATTATAGTCAATACAAAATGGTGGTTTATGGTTTATGGTAATGGTTTATGGTTATGGTTTATAGTAATGGTTATGGTTATGGTTTGCATTTGGTGCTCAGCTTATGGTTTATGGTTATGGTTTATGCTTTATACTTATGGTTTATGGTGGTTTATGGTTTAGGCTTTATGAGGTTAATACTACAACTACATGTTCATAAACCTACAAAATACAACCAATAAACAAGGCATGTTTACACAAGACAATCAATAAAGAGTCATTTCCATTTTTGGTCCTACTATTATTGGGGCATTGCCAATTTTAGTCAACTTCATTAATTTTTGCCACATTGCGGCCAGTCTTATTTAGTCATTGCCACTTTTAGTCCACCGTTAAAATTTTTGTCAAATAACCGTCCAAAACATGAGTATTTTGATCTTTTCATGCTTTGATCATCTCCTCTACTCTTTGTAGTGGTTTTCCTTACACATTTTCATCCAATGAAGAGGTCCGGCGAAAGACATGGGTTTGTAATGTGGCTCACATGGCTTTTGTCGGACCTTTTCATTAGATGAAAATGTGTAAGGAAAACCAGTGCAAAGGGTCAAGGAGATGACCAAAGCATGAAAAGACCAAATAAAGATACCCCTGTTTTAGATGGTCATTTGACAAAAATTTTAACGGTGGACTAAAAGTGGCGAAGACTAAATAAGACTGACCACATTGTGGCAAAAATTAATGAAGTGGACTAAAATTGGCAATGCCCCAATAACAGTAGGACCAGAAATGAAAATGACTCATCAATAAACAACCACTCATTTTCATTCATCATGAGGTTAATACTGCAACTACAAAATACAAATACATGTTCATAAACCTACAAAATACAAGCAAGTCCATGTTTACACATAAACCTAACATTAAACCATACAATTGCAACTAAAACTACTACAAGTCCAATACCTACAACTTTAACAACCTTAATAGAATTATGATGATCAATTGTAGTCATTTTCTTCATTGCTTCTTCAATACTGCCCAATCTCTGCTGGACCACCAACACTTCATCTCTTAAACTTTCAACAATCCTTTTGCACTCCACTAAATCAATTTTGGTAGATTCATACTCTATAGCTCCAAGCCCTTGCATGATATCCTCAACATAAATGAAAAAACCACATCCATTGCCCTGAAAATACAAGTGGGTAAACCCTACCCTAAACTGAAACAAAATATGAAAAAACTAAAGTAAAAAATCTAACATTCTAATTTTGACATCCAAAAAATTTTCTTCCGCTATCCTGAGTTGTGCATAATGGGGATTTCAACCCACATTTACAATACAAACACGGCTTGTATTGGAGAGTAAAATTCCGATTGGGTATTCTTGGAGAACTTGAAGACGACCTTGAATTGGAAAAATCCATTACGTTTGTTGTACACTTGCGCCTAGTGTTTCTGTAACAAAAAGCGATAAAGAAGAACAAGAACAACTACTTGAGAAGAAACGCCTATGGAGCTTGAATTTTGGGAGTTCCTTTCGAATTGGTGATTTGCAATCTTGGCTATGTCGCTGTGCTTTTGCTTCGTCGTTTTGCTTGGAGATTTACAGGTTCCGGGTTAGACAAGGAAAAATAATTTATTAAACCTACACGTTGTCATGTATGTAGCCACATCAGCGGACAACCGGAAGCAACGAGTGGAAACCGACTAGCAGGTGAATTCGGATGAATTTGCAAAGTTGAGTGAGCTGATTGAACGTTTTTTGATTGGGTGGCCTGATTGCACTATTCCGTTACGTTCAGTGGCTAATTTGGCCCTTATTCCAAAGAAAACAACACTATTTTGGAGAGTCATTTCCATTTTTTGTCCTACTGTTATTGAGGCATTGCCAATTTTAGTCCACTTCATTAATTTTTGCCACATTGTGACCAGTCTTATTTGGTCTTTGTCACTTTTAGTCCACCGTTAAATTTTTTGTCAAATAATCGTCCAAAACAGGGATATTTTGGTTTTTTCATGCTTTGATCATCTCCTTTACCCTTTGCAGTGGTTTTCCTTAAACATTTTCATCCAATGAAGAGGTCCGGCGAAAACCATGGGTTTGTAATGTGGCTCACATGGCTTTCGTCGAACCTCTTCATTAGATGAAAATGTATAAGGAAAACCACTGCAAAGGGTCAAGGAGATGACCAAAACATGAAAAGTCTAAAAATACCCCTATTTTGGATGGCCATTTGAAGAAAATTTTAACGGTGGACTAAAAGTGGCAATGACTAAATAAGACTAGCCGCATTGTGGCAAAAATTAATGATGTGAACTAAAATTGACAATGCCCTAATAACAATAGGACCAAAAATGGAAATGACTCCTATTTTGGACTAGTAAAGTTTGCCGTGTAATATGCTACCTACGGTTAGCCTAAGCATTTTCCCTTAAACGAAGAGCAATGAGGCCCAAACGAACGCTCCACCCAAATTAACGACATTTCGTCCATCGTCCGCCTGGCCCACCACAGTCCAAGAACTCCTCGAACTAAAAGCATCAAATCTTTAAAAAAACCAGTTGTGCATTCTTCGTCAACCTCAAACTACCGTGTTCTCCACAACACCACCACCAAGGCACTCAAACTCCTCCGGGGCTGCGACACCCCTTTCTCCTCCTTCCCTTTGTCTTCAAGGTAATTTCGCTGCCTCTCTCATTTCCTTTCGCGTCCAAATCTCGCAAACCCGCTGTGGTATTTTTTGATCAGGGCCCTGTTTTCGCGACCACTCTGATCTGGTCTCTAGGATCTCCTCCTATGGGACCTTCTCGACTCTCATGTATACTGCTTCTTCTTGGATTTGTTCTCTGTTTCATTCCACCTTCTTGCTGTGATCCTGGACCGGGTTGCCACAACACCTGGAACACCTCTCTTCTCAACTACACGTATCAGTTCTCCATGGCGCAGCATCAACTGCGTGGTCTACTCACTGTGAAGGATGGTTGCTCCTTTAGGGTTAGTGAATTCGATATGCTGGGGGGTTCTGATGTGCGCTGGTGGGGTGCTGTCGGAGAAGAATTCGAGAATCTCACCAAGGGTTTTGTAATTTCCGATCAGATTTTGAACAAGACCTATCAGAACGAGAGTTTTGTTGTGAGGTTGAGGAAGAACGTGACATGGGATCGTATTAAAGTTGTTTCCGTTTGGGATCTGCCTACAGCTTCGGATTTTGGGCACGTTGTACTGGGGAATTCCACAAACTCGACTAACTATTTGGCTCCGTCAATGGTGTATGTGAATGGGTCTGCAGTTCACACAAAAGGGCAGCCCACAATGTTGGAGAATTGCAGAGTCTTGTCTGACAAGTATAGGGTTAGGTGGACTTTAAATAAAGATGATGATTCAATTGATATTGGATTAGAGGCTGCAATTCCATTTGCTAATTATATGGCATTTGGGTGGGCAAAGCCTAATGCTTCATCTAAGTTTATGCTTGGCAGTGATGTGACGGTCACGGGATTCAGGGATGATTCTATGCCATTTGCTGATGATTTTTTCATTTCAAAGTACAGTGAATGCATGATTGGCAAGGATGGAAGTGTTGAGGGTGTTTGTCCAGATACTCTATACAAATCATCTGATCAAGTATCAGTAAATAATACAAGGTTGGTTTATGGTCACAGAAGGGATGGTGTGTCCTTTATTAGGTATAAGAGGCCCCTGAAATCTGATGATAAGAAGTATGATTCTCCATTGCATCCAAAGGATAAAATGACAGTTATATGGGCATTAGGGTTGATAAGGCCTCCTGATAGTCTCCGCCCTTTCTATCTTCCTCAAAACCATGGGGGTACATATGGGCACTTGACCCTTAACATTTCAGAACATGTAAATGATTGCTTGGGACCTCTTGATGCGGATGATAAACAAGATCAAGATCTTGTAATTGCTGATAAAAAGGAACCTCTTATTGTTACAGCAGGTCCAGCAGTATATTACCCCAATCCACCAAATCCTTCACGAGTTCTCTACATCAACAAGAAAGAGGCACCTATTCTCAGGGTTGAGAGGGGTGTTCCAATAACATTTTCTCTACAAGCTGGGCATGATGTGGCATTTTACATTACTTCTGACCCAATTGGTGGAAATGCAACATTGAGGAATGCATCTGAGACAATATATTTTGGGGGTCCAGAAGCAGAAGGAGTTCAAGCCAGTCCTACAGAAATTACTTGGGCTCCTAACCGTAACACACCAGACCTAGTTTACTATCAGTCTGTTTTTACACAGAAAATGGGTTGGAAAGTTGAAGTAGTTGATGGTGGTTTACCAGATATGTACAATAGCAGTGTTGTTTTGGATGACCAACAGGTTACCCTCTTCTGGACATTGGCAGAAAATTCAATATCTATGGCAGCTCGGGGTGAGAAAAAGAGTGGTTATCTAGCAATTGGATTTGGTCGTGGAATGGTGAATAGCTATGCTTATGTGGGTTGGATTGATGATGATGGAAAAGCAAGGGTAAGCACGTATTGGATAGATGGAAGAGATTCTTCAAGTATTCATCCAACACATGAGAACTTGACAAATGTTAGATGCAGGTCAGAAAATGGCATCATAACTATGGAGTTTACCCGCCCATTTCTTCCATCATGCGATCATGATGATAGGCCAGAGTGCAAAAACATTATTGAGCCTACAAGCCCACTCAAAGTTGTATGGGCCATGGGTGCTCAATGGTCAGAGGGCCACTTAAGTGTGAGAAATATGCATTCTATCACGAGCAGTAGGCCTGTTCGGGTGCTGCTTATGCGTGGTTCTGCAGAGGCAGAGGAGGATTTACGGCCAGTATTAGCTGTACATGGATTCATGATGTTTCTAGCCTGGGGTATCTTGCTTCCAGGTGGAATTCTGGCTGCCAGATACTTAAAACATGTCAAGGGAGATGGTTGGTTCCAGATTCATGTTTATTTGCAGTACTCAGGATTAGCAATTGTTTTCCTTGGCTTTCTTTTTGCTGTAGCTGAACTTCGGGGCTTTGCATTCAACTCACTACATGTTAAGTTTGGACTACTTGCCATAATACTTGTCATTGCACAACCAGTGAATGCATACTTGAGACCTAAGAAGCCTTCTACTGGTGAGGAGGTCTCATCAAAAAGAGTTCTTTGGGAGTATGTCCATGTTGTCACTGGGAGATGTGCCATCATTGTTGGGATTGCTGCACTTATAAGTGGAATGAAGCATTTAGGAGACAGGTATGGTGATGAAGATGTCAGGGCACTCATCTGGGCTTTAATTGTTTGGTTTCTCATTGGTGCTTTGACAATGATGTATTTGGAGTATCGTCAAAAGAAAAGAATACGGGATAGAGCAGTTGGAAGAAGCAATTGGGTGTTGGGTAATGGTGAAGAGGAGGATGTTGATCTACTGAGTCCAAGCAGGGCTGCAGAGAAAGAGTTGCACTCTTCTGAAAGAATGGAAGTTCAGCTGGAACCCTTGAGCAGATAGAGATCCACACGTAGATTTGTTGTAAATTTTGCACTCACCACTACTAATTTTGGCACTTGTTAATGGTTCAGTATACAGCACCCAATTTTTATTTTCCTTCTTCTTTGTCCCCCGTTTTCATTTCGAAATGATTATTGATGGTGTGTTGCTGCCAAAAGTACATTTTGGTCCAACATCTCCTCCCCCTTACCCCTAAACAAAATGGTCACAGAAAAAGAAATGTTTTTTTTACTTTTTAGGATGGAATATATATAGACTGCACTGGTCTTTTTTCTTCAGGTTATATCTATATTGAACCAAGAGCTGTTCTTGCAACCGTTATTGATTGTTAGCCTTTCTCCTTTGTCCTGCATTTCATCTTATGGATGATTAATATTTTCAAGTAGAATCAATACCATGAAAGTAATTGGTTAAAAAGTACTTCTTCCAAAGAAGTTGTTTAGTTTATGAATGTGAATCTTATGACTATGGGCAAAAACAAGAAGAATGCTAGGTGCTACCTCAGGGAAGACAATATTGTTTTGATTTCTTGCTCTAAGTTCATTAGTATTTATTTTTCTCATTTTGAGTTCTTGATTACGTTGAATTGTGTAAGAAATTTGGGGACTTCTTTTATTCCTGGATTTATTTGTGATGTTAAAAGAATACCCATATTATGTAGTTTGTCTTTTTGTTCAATCTTTAGATACCCATATAGTGCATGACAGAGAGGCTAGGCCAAACATTTTTTTTCAAATTGCTGCTGTTCATTTCTTGAATTCAATCCATACGGAGATGGGGCCTTTTTCCTTCTGTTGTTGTGAGAAAGAAATTGGAGAAACTTTGATTCTTCTTATTGTTAACTTTCTGGCGACAAAAGTATGCAAATTTAGAAGATGGTTTCTATGTCTTCACAGACTGGGAGAGACTTGCAGAGGTATAATGTTCATGGTTGTCACCAAGTTGTAAGGTATTTACAATATGTTCTTCCCTTTAATGATCTATCTACAATATATATGGATTTATACATAATTATATGATTATTATATAATGTCATCTAATTTGGTGCTTGAGATGATTGTAATTTAAAGAATATTGATTAAGTTTCTTTCTTTACAGAGTATGCACAAGATTTGGTATATCTTTAATACTGTAAAGATGTGGCTTTTGCTGAATTAATTTCGTCTTGTGAGGGTCATGAAGAATAAAGTATGATACAGAAACTATGGGATTTCTATCAAAAGAATAAGGTATTTCCTTTTACCTCTTTTTCTGTGATTGTCTCTCATGTGGTGAAAACCTGCCACCTGCGATTTTGGCTCTTTGTTCATCTAAGATAGATGGGAGTTCCAAGTTTTATTGGTAACTGGACAGAACTGACAACATTGTGAGTATTGGTGAAGAATCATATGATAATATTTAATGATAAGCTATGGTTTGCATATGGTATCTTGATTGAGAGAGTTACCAAATTTGTTGCAGATACATGCGTGGCACATTGCTAGAGCGCAAATTTGCTTCTAATTGTCATACCTGTGTTGCCTGTTAATCATAGCAAATTAAGTCTTGTTTTTAAGTTTCCTTTAAATCCCAATACCTGAACGTTGACAAACGAGCTAATCCCATTAAGGGAAATGAAACTTCAATTTGATAGATGTTTACATGCATTGTTCTTGTCAGGCAAATTTCTCATTTAAGAGGAGGAAGCTTGCAATTCCCAAAGTTACAGGGCATGGAAAAGATTAAAACATTGTGCGTAGAATACACTTATATTTTGTCAGAGTTAATACTTAACACCTGATTTGGTCCCACGACAATGCTGATTTTACTGACCTAGTCCTCAACATCCAATTGTACACAATTAAATCCCTGACTATGCAATTGTTACCCAGTATTGTCCTCAGTTAATTCTCCTGTTTGTTGACTGTCAAAAGTGAGGGCAAAATATAATTTTACCAATCTTTACATGCAGGGGCTCGAACCTTGTTTTTTGCAACCTCTTCACTGATTCCTTCAAGTCACCTTTGGTGAATATCAGTCCAACATTACCACAAAACGAGGGATGGGATTGAGAATGGCATTGTTCCCATCTTCTCAGCATGAACTGATGAATACAAATGCTTCTCTTAATCATGGTGTTTTTGCCCATCAACACCCCTCAAACCCTTTCTTATGTTCTAAAGCTAATTATTTCCTATCAAAATCTGGGGGTGTACAGTGTACTTGTCTAGCCATATGCAATATTTTCTTAGCCTTAGTTTGTTTTACCACGATTAAAGGATCTAAGGTAATTCAACTATGACTTCACAGGAAAATAAGAATTTGAGCAAAATTTATGGCTAAGGCAGTCACTTTAGAAGCTCCTCCGTCAAGGCAGACAGAAGCGGTGCCATCACTTTAACGGTTTAACTTAGAGCTTAAGATGAAAGGGAAAAAGGAGAAGCAAAAATGGCCTATCCCCATAGCTAAAACTGTGTAGAAAAGCTTG
>CM008340.1:37038871-37053143 GCA_002525835.2 Ipomoea batatas
TTTACGACCGAAAAGTCGTAAAAAACTACGGGAGTAAGGTGCCCGTTCGGTCCTCGAACCAATCTATTACAACGGCGGTCGAAAAAATCGCTACGACCGAAAAGTCGGAAAAAACTACGGGACTAAGGTGCCCGTTCGGTCCTCGAACCGATCTATTACGACGGCAGTCGGAAAAAACGCTACGACCAAAAAGTCGGAAAAAACTACACTCTTTGCATCAATGAGGAAGAATTACCCTTGTTCGCTTTTCTTTGTAAATTGTACACGACCATATATATATATATATTAGTCATGTACTAAGTCCGGTTTGGTCAGCATTGCCACCATCGGCTCGGCTAGCTCGAGACCATATTCGGATGTAAGCCCTGCGTAGTACGCATATAAGTCCACTAGATCGGACTTCCCACCTCGGGTAAAATCCAATCCCTTGATTGGTAAAATCCGATCCCTAAGATCGGTAGAGTTCGGACGACCCTTATAGTCCAAAAGACTGTGCTTAGGGTTGTACTCTTTTTCCTTGACTAGGATTTTTTCCCATTGGGTTTTTTCTTAGTCCAAGGTTTTTTAGCGAGGCAACCGGCATAAGTCACAGATTATATGGTCAGCTTTCAACCCGAACTCTTCTCCGTTGGCGCTCAAAGTTGTGCTCTTTTTTCCTTGGCTAGGATTTTTTCCCACTGGGTTTTTTCTTGGCCCAAGGTTTTTAACGAGGTAGTCGCGAACGGTGAGGCCAATCTTCCAGCCCGACCCCTTCCTTGTTGACTTGACGTCAGGGCTCGGACTGAGGGGGCTAGTTGATAGGGAATATACCCGGGTGTACGGTCCTGAGTATTTGGTACGTAGATCGTATACGAGTATGGGTATTAACCTATAAAAGGGACCCTAGCCCTTTAGGTTGAGGACTCTTGGCTCACTTCACTCTCTCTCTAAACAAACACCCAAGAGGTCATGCTCTCAACTCTCTCTAGTCATGCTTCACTGAAGAGTAATAATAGAGATCTTTTGGCCTAAATTCTACTATTTTACTACATGATTTACATACATTGCGATACATATTAGTAGAAGGAGGAATTAACATTATCAACATGTTTCTTCTAACATGTTTGTGAACTCCATCACAGTGAATATCGGGAGCATGTGAAGGATCTATCTTACATTTCAAACGATTTAAAGCCAAATTGTTATGGTTGATAACAACTCTTTTAGTTTTTTATTGCAACCATTAAATGAAATTCCTTGCGTTCCTTTTTCTGCAGGACAACCACACGATGAGCAGGTATAACTTACAAAAATTTGTCGCTTTCTACTATTTGTTCCATGGAATCTAGACATTCAATTTTGTTTACTTTTCTTTTAACTTTCACATGGCTAGTAATCAATGGAAGGCTTGGCCTAGGTAAAAAGACTACCAAAACTCTCTGACTGCTAATTTGGAGAAGAAACAAACAGAAAAGAAAGAAAAGAAAGTAAAAAGATTAAAATGCCTCATTATTTTACCTATTAATATTTTTTGGTGAATTTTGACTAACAATTTGATTGGAGTGATCAAAGTTGATAAAAATTGAATAGTTAAGATACTAAATTGACAATTTTAAAAGTCATAAATTGCAAGTAGCAAGACTCCAATAATAATAGTAACAAAAGTGAAATTAACTATAAAGCTTCTCTTCATTTCCGCCACCGCTTCAATCCTCACCTCTTTGTCTCTCACCTTGACTGCAACACCATCGACTCTTTGCCGGAGTCTTCTGCCTCTCGACTCTCAACTTCTCACCCTCTGACCCTCTTAGTCGCTCCGCCTCCACTCTCTAAGACTCCGACTCTCCATGAGTTCGTGAGCTAATCTCCGGCTATCCGCTTTTCCGTAAGTCCCCTCTAACTCATTTGCGCTTTCTATATAGAAAACTATAAATATCCAGGTAGATCTCCTTCGAATCCTTCTAACAGGTGTAATGTACAATTGGTTCCATCATCAACAAAACACAAACATATGATTTAGATTTCAATTCATTGATTCTAAATGTCGATCAATTTCAACAAATCCATAATTAATAAAACCTTATAATTAAAAATCTCTAAATATCATGAACCCTTATTTTAGTGGTTAATCAATTTTCAAGCAAATGTTAATCATAACCTTTATGTGCTATAACTTGAATGCGGAAGCACAGTTAACATTCAATAGCATGTAAATCAAATCAATCGACTAAACAATGTTCATGATCATGGATTTTAATTAAAACATAAATAAAGATAAAACTTAGTTGATTCTATCGGAGACGTAATCTCTAGACCGAATAAATCAATAATTGCTTCACCTTTCTAATCTGTATACCTTAATCACCTCTTAATGATATGAAGAATAGAAAACCCTAATCCCAAGAGTTTTCCTGGGTCTATGAAAGATGTGATGAGAAAAACCCTTAAAATTATTGCCCAAATGTTGCTTAAATATTGGTGGTAGTATTTCTTAAAGGCACCTAGAAAAGACAATATTCATAAAAGAACCCATAACCTTTTCTAACATATATCTTTTAACCCTTATATTTTAACAGAATGATATGGAGGAATTTCACCTAGTAATTTGCCTTTATACATCACTAATCATTACCGTGAGTATCTTATGAAATTACAACCTTTATTATATGAATCAATGTTAGGAATAAATTATTTCCAACACATGAGTGCTGTTTTGGTTTATTGGCAGCGTTACTGTGCGATTTGCCGGAGACGACATGTGTCATCTGTGGTTGCTACTGCGTCTCTTCATCTGTCTAGGGGGAGATGGAGGGTTGCTAGTGTCTACTCGGTTTTCGATGATAATGGCGTGCGATCATTTGGTATGCAGAGTATAATAAGAAATAAACATAGTAATGCATACTCTATTACCTTTAATTATAATTATTGCTATAAAATTAGTTGATTGTAGTCCATATATATGCATTCCCATTTTGTGCATAATTTTGGACACAAATGATTATTGTGGTTTATGTATGATTATAATCTCCACTTGTTCATTGCGTGATTATAATGCATCTAGTTTATTATATAGCTTTATATATAGGAAAAATATTTGATGCACCGCCGGTGTATAAATGCTATACACTAGCGGTGAACGAGAAGGTGACACCTCATTAAAACAAAGTCAACATTAATTAGGTCCTATTTTGCAAAATATATTACTTGTAAAATTATTATATTAAAAATTATTTAATTTAATTAAAACTAATTATTTAATGTATTTAAAAATTTTCATTTTTAATTCATAATATCTTTTTAAAATTTAAACCACCGCTAGTGTAGTGTTATCACCGCGACACCGCTGTGGTCCTCGTATTGGTTTCGCCGGCTGGTGTACTAATTCATAACTAATGGCATGTTTGAATAAGCTTCTTCTAAACAACGCATCTCTGATCTGTATCTCCAAATCTGGACATTTCTTCATATAGCCCAAGCCCCAAGCTAGTGACCATTGTTACTACCTCGGATAAATATCACAAATTAAAAAGCCAACCAACGAGCCACTAGACATCGACAACTGTCATCGGCGTGCTGCCGAGCTACAACGCCAACATGTTGGATTTGTTAGTCGCAACCTGCTATAGATCGCCATGCCGGAGCACCTCATGATGTAATTCGAACCTTCACCAGTCTGGCCTTGCCGCCAACAGTCATCCCCAAACTACAGCGCCAAGGGAAAACCTCAATTCAACGGTGAAGCTTCTTCCGCAAAAGCCGCGCCACAACGACAACCAGTAGCGACAACCGAATTGAAGGTCACATAGAGAAACGAACGCATGCCCCTGTTCTTAGCCGACGTCTTGTGGAGACGAAATGGCATCTCGGTTGTCCGAATTGTGGTGTGGCTTTGTTGTTGGACTCTATCGGCGACAACCGGAGAACTTCAACAAAGAAACTCGTAGCCTAATGGCTCTATATGATCGTCTGGAGCAGCCCACCCACTACTGTTGCTACGTCCCCCACGCGCAGCCGGCGGAACCAATACGAGGATCATGGTGGTGTCACGGTGATAACACTAGTGGTGGTTTAAAATTAAATTTTAAAAAGATATTATGGATTAACCCTGAAAATTTTGTTTGCAAAAAAAAAACATTAAATTTTTTAAATGCATTAAATAATTAGTTTTAATTAAATTAAGTAATTTTTAATATAATAATTTTACAAGTAATATATTTTGCAAAAAAAGACCTAATTAATGTTGATTTTATTTTTAATGAGGTGTCACATTCTAGTTCACCGCTAGTGTATAACATTTATACACCGGCGGTGCATCAAATATTTACTCTTATATATAATGGCATATATCATATTGCGGCAAACATACCGTTTCAGTTGCAATCTCATTGTTTGACTTATCAATTACTATTTATTTTTGGAGCCATTTTTTTGGGGATCCTTTTTTATTATATTGTTGTTCATGCATGCGTTTCTTGTCCGACTGGATAATTGATGGATATTTTAAAATTATAATTATTTATTACTTTTGGTAATTTAAGAATAATTGAGATTTTTTACCATTTATTAATTGATTGGTTGATCTTAATGGTAATAATAACTCCTTTTTGGTATTTGTAGCTATTTTAGATAATTGTCATAATTTGGTTATTAATGGTAGTAATAAGGTTAGTTATGTCTATAAACTATTTTATACATTTTCTTATGGACTTGTTAGAATAAAAACAATGATGGTGGTTATATATTTTCCAACATTAATTTTTTTCGAATTTAAATTTTATTAAACAAAAAAAACTGAAAAATGTTTAAAGGCTTGCGGTTTTATCAATTATTTTTTAAGTCTCCTAATTGTTATGCGATTAGTATGGCTATTCATGGTAATTTTTGAAATTTTGTACTTTTGGCATAATTTGATAATATTTTTAATTATGGAGAGTGATTTTGCATCACATTTATTAGAAAAAAAGAATTTTTTTATGGCAATTAGATATTGCATTTGTTTAGTCTTGCCATAATAATCTTGAGAGTTAATTCCCAAAATGGTCCTTCGACTATGACCTTTTTTTTTTTCCAATTGGTCCTATGACTTTTAATAGCACCCAAAGATATGGCAAAATAGTCTCACTTACTTATAAGTTGACCTCTGAACCCTTTACAACTTTAAAACTGTTAAATAATGATGCTAGTAATCTACACTTAGCACAGATTGCTCATGAAAATAAAAGGTGTGAGATATATGTTGAACATGGAGTAGATGAGCCTAATGTGATTGCTTTATGTTTACCTGGTGTGAGGGGAATAAAGTTGAGGATGAATTAAGAGGTGTGTTTGGGGGGTACTGAGCAGTGGACATAGGCTGAATTAGTGGGTCAGGAAGGGGGGTTTGAAGCTGAATTATGAGGTGAGGAAGGTGGGAGTGAAGTTGAGGTAGAATTATATGGTGAGCAAGGGACTGAAGCTGAGTTAGGGGGTGAGGAAGGTGGGAGTGCAATTGAGGCAAATTCTGGACCTGGGAATGACTATAGTGAGCATGAGATAGATTTTAGCAATGGCAGTGACCATTTAACTAGTGGCAGTGAGCATTTAAGTAGTTATAGTGAACATACAACAAATAGGGACAAGAGAAAAAGGAAAATAAGGGTAGATGATGAACCTATACCACAATATGTACCAACAACTAAAAATCCTTTAGAAGATGAGGCATATGCTGTGTATTATGATTCATAAGATCCACCAACAGTTGAAGAAGATTTGGAGAATGAAGAAGGGAATGAGTTGCAATCAAAGTACAATGATAAGTACCCTAAGTACAACCCTAAATCTGATCCACCCTTTGTTGAATTAGGTATGTATTTTGATGATTGAAATATACTATTTTATACAATAATTCACCCATTATTTTAGTTGTTTTGATGTTTATTTTCTTTATCCTAATGAAATTAAGAATTGTTTGTGTGTTATATTATCCCAAGAGTTGAATTATCCACAAGGAGCAGTAAAGGAAGAATTTTGGAGCAGTTTGGACAAGATTTGGAAGAAAAGGAAACAAGAATAAGAATTGGAAAAAAATTGGAAGTTACCTCATGGGCCCAAGGCCCATCTATCTCCTATATATTCTACATATTCTCTACAATTTAAGGAGTTCCCTTACAGAGTTTCCAACCCTAGTTAGTTTTAGTTTATTTTTCCCCTTCTCTTTATATTTCCCTAGCATAGTTTAGATTAGTTTTATATTAGATTATTTAATTTCAAGCTTGGAATCTCGGATTGAAGTTGGATTTGTTCTTCATCAGTAAAGTTATCTTATTCCTTTATTTACTTTCTTCTCAGATTTCTTGCAATGTTTATGGTTATTTATTATTGCTTTGTTATGCATGAGTAGTTAGCTTTTGGGTTTGGATTAGGGTTCTATTGTTATTCTTGATGATAGGTTTATAATTATTGCATAAAGGGATAATTTATTGATCTAGGGTTTATGTTTGAGTTGGATTATATTTTCCTTTTATTGATAATTGATGCGCATCTTTTATTGATTTGTTTTGGAGAGGATTTCATCACAACGAAAGTTGGGTGAAAGACTCAGTCTAACCAATTTCAACCCAATTTTTCCTACTATGAGAATAGGGGTAATTTGGGGGCTTATAATGCTTTTGTGTTTAAGGTTATGATTGATGCATCACGAAAGTGGGGCAATTTTAGCCTAATTCTTGTTATTGATTACGAAAGTAGCTAACTTGAATTCTTGAGTGCATTGCCAATAAATCCCTTGGTTAATTGTTTTTTCCTAATTCTAAGTTTGTTAGAGCATCAAGATTGCAATACCCCTAATCTGACCCCACTCTTTTATCATATAGTTATTTTCCTATTTAATTTGCATTCCTTTTATTTTCCATATTTAATTATAATTTACTTGGATTCTAGTGAATTCCAATACTTTAGTGCCTAGGATTTAATAATTCACACATCACGTGCCATAGCCCCAATCCTCAGCGGAACGACATTTACACCCTCTTTTTACACTCACAATTATACTAATCAATGATAATGTACAATTCAAACTTACTATGATAAGTTATGCTATACACACAAAGAGAGATTTATTTTGAAAAAAAAATGATTAAAGTATGTTAGAGTTGAATGTCTTGGAAATGGGTGTGCATTTCATGTTAGTGCAGGGTGGGAAGAAAGAACTAGGTATTTTCAAGTGTAAGCAATTATGTTGGAGCATAAGTGCAACTCTAAATTCACCTTAGGGATAGTTAGTCAAAAGTGGTTAGAATGGAAATTGAAGAAAAGGTGAGGCAAAATCCAACTATTGATTATTCAGAGTTGAGCAGAGACATAAAATTTGAGTTGAACTTCAATGTCACTAGAAGTAGTATTGTTAAAGCGGGTCGGCCAGCCCCGTTAGGACCGCCCCACCACGGGTCTAATTTCTCGCAAGTTTTTGGGGGCCGGCCCGTGGGCTAGGGTTCATGCAACCCTAGCCCACCCCACGCGGGTTCGGGGGCCCCGCGGGCTCTTTTTTATTTTTATTTTTATTTTTTTATTTTTACTTTTGTTCAATTCAAAGTTCAAAACAATAAATAGAGTTTACAAATACTAACATTGTGAATGTATTACAAAAAACATTGTGAATTTGCAATTCAACTTTATAATCTTACAAAATTTAATATTAATTCAAAGTTCAAAAAAATAAGTAAAGCCTACAACTTATATTAACTTTTTCGTATTTAAAGATTTTAAAAATTACATTTTATAAAATATTTTATATATATATATATATATATATATATATATATATATATATTATGTTATATAATATATATGTTTCACAGCAAGGCAGTACACTGCCTTGCATAGAATATGTATATTTTTATTTTTTCTTTTAAATTAGGGGCTTGGCCCTCAACCCGCATAGGTTAGCCCGCGCGGGCTGCGGGCCTTAGCGGGCTAAGTCTATTAGGCCTGCAATTTCGCTGGCAATTTTTTGTGTGTCCCTAACCCACCTCACTGCAAGGCGGGTGCGGGCTAGCCCGCGGGATTTGACCCATTTTGACAACCCTAACTATCAGTATGTGTAGAATGACAATAATTGGGATTCTAAAGAAGTTGGATATAAGGTATGAGAGTCAGTTCAAAAGGCTTAGGGATTATGCTCAAGAGTGCTTGAATTCAAATCCAAGTTCTAATGTGAAGATTAAAACAACCAAAACTGTGGAAAATTCACCATTGGTGTTTGAGAGGATATATGTTTGTTTTTCTGCAACAAATAAGGGTTTTTTTAAAGGGTTGTAATAGGTTTATTGGACTATATGTGAAATACTCACAACTGTGGGTAGAGATGGCAACAATCAAATGTACCCAATAGCTTGGGTTGTAGTGGAGATTAAAAAATACCTCTTCATGGAGATGGTTTCTGGAACTTTTAAAAGTAAACTTGGAAATTGTGGACAATAGTCAATGGATTTTAATGAGTGATTAGCAAAAGGTAAATCCTATTGAATTCTTTGCTTCTTTAAATCTGTTACAGTAGTTCTATCTTGTTATGATTAACTTCACTTTGAATTTGCAGGGGTTATCAAATGTCATGCAAGAAATATTCCATGGTGTTGAGCATAGAAATTGTGCAAGGCATGTGCATGCCAATTGGAGTAAGAATCACAAGGGGAAGGTTCTGAAGGCTCTTTTATGGCAGATTACAAAGACTCCAGTCAAGCACTACTTGCAGATAAGTTGAAAACTTTAGAGAAGGTACATGCTGTAGCACTTCAAGATCTTAAGAAGTACCCAATGTAGTTCTGGTACAAAGCTTTTTTCAAGGAAGAAGTGAAATATGACTTGGTGGATAACAATTTGAGTGAGGCATTCAACAAGACATTGTTGAATGCAAGGTCTAAGAATATTATTCCAATGCTAGAAGATATAAGAGTTGCAGTGATGAAGAGGATAGCAAAGAAGAAATCGCTTGTTGAAAGATGGATTGGAATTATGGCACAAATGTGATGAAGAAGTTGAATGAAAACATTATTGAGAGTGCAGATTAGGAAGTTGTCTTCAATGGAGCTTATGGATATGCGGTGAAAAATGGTAGATTTCAATACAAGATCAATTTAGAATTGAAGACATGTTCTTGTAGACTATGGCAATTGACTGGTTTGCTATGCCCTCATTTCATTTGTGTCATATTTCACAAGGGACATAAACCATATCAATACATCCATGTATGGTATAGTAAGGAGATGTACATTAAGAGCTATGAGCATGTATTACAACCAATGAATGCAGAAATATTTTGGCCAAGAACTGAAGGATATGAGATACATGCTCCAGTTCCAAGGAAAATAACTGGCAGGCCCAAAAAAAAAAAAAGAAAGCTTGAAGATGATGAAAATAACAAGGACAAAACAAATTGAGTTCAGAGGTTCGTAAGCTGTCAAGGAAAGGAAGAATAATTACCTGTCAACAATGCAAAGGGAAGGGGCACAAGTGCACAACAAAATATTTTGGTCTACTTTGTCAAGCTAACAAGGACAAACTAGTACTTCTATTGTTGTTAGAGGAAGAGGAAGGGCTACTGCTAACAGATGAAGAGGGAGGGATGCTACTAGTGAAAGAGGAATAGGGAGGGCTGAGATTGCTGATGAAAGAAGAACAGAGACGATATTATCTCAAGGAAGCACTCTTGGAATGTCAGATAATTAGATTAAGTTAACACTTTATGTATATTTGTTCTAGCAGTGTTGGATTATGGTAATAATGCTTTGTTTATGTTTATAGATTGCACACAACAGTGAAGAGTTGGAAGCTCCATGGAGTTTAGGGTAAAGTGAATGTATTTTGGCAACTGGTTTTAGGTAGTGAATGATTAAGGTTATTGTACCGGTACATGATTATGTCATTTTGTACTGAATATGTTTTGTTTAGCCACCAATGTATAGCTAATGATTTTGGCTACTGATTTTAGGTTGTGAATGTAAACTGTATTTAGGTTATACTTTGAATGTTTGTGAATGATTAAAGCTTAATGATTCAAACTGATTAGGCTCTACTTTAAATGTTTGTGAGTGATTCAACTTAATGATTCAAATTGTTCAGGCTCTACTTTGAATGTGTGTGCAAAATGCAAATAGATTTGTTATATTAAATGCAAACTGGAAACAGATTTAGGCATTTTGAATGTGTGTGTAAAATGCAAACAGATTTTAGCCACTAGAAACTGGAAAATTGCATGGTACACTAAATGTACACTGGAACCTAGCAAATTGCAAACTAATTTGGTAACTGCAAGCTGACAAATCAAACTAGAAACTGCATAGTGTAAACTGACAAATTACATTTTCATTACAATGCCAAGTGATTACAATTTCTAACTACAAATTTTTGCTACAAGTACCACAATTACAATTAAGAGAACAACACACTTTATCCTCAACACTTCATTTTCTTTTTACATACCACTATAGTCATTTACAATTAGTTTCTTCACTACTATTTCACACTTCAAAGACATCACCAGCAGCTTCTTTAGGTCTTGATTCTCACCTTCGCCCCTCCTTGCACTGTAATCCCTTTTCAAAGGAAGAAGCCACAACCATTTCCATCCTTAAAAAAACAACTAAAAAATTCAAACCCTTTGGAACTCCAAACAAAGAACAAACCCTAAACCCTTTAATTTTAAAACAATTGAAAACTCATAATTCATTCGAAAATTCAATAAATCCCTACCTTCTATATTTGACACCCGAAGAATTGCTTTCCCGAGTCTCTACTTGTGCAAATAGGAGCTTTCAACCCACAATTACAATAAACACTAGGCTCGTAGTCCATGTTTACTCTCACTCGTGATGAATTCGATGGAGATGACATCTTGTATGATTAGTGCTTCGTCAGATATCTTTGACCCTGTCGGAGTGACTGATTGCACCGTCGAGCCTAGCGGAGACCGAGAACAATGATTAAGAGTGTGTTTGGTAACCCAGAAAATGATTTCCATAAATTATTTTCCGGGCTTTTGGTGTTTGGCAACATCCGGAAAATGTGGTCAACGGATAACATTTTCTGTTGACCAAGAAAAATGAGTTCATTTTTCCAAAAAATAGCTTTGTGCGACGCTTTTTTTTGTAAAAAAAAATATTTATAATTTCTAATAAATATTATTACTTTACATATTTTTATATTTTAAATAAAATAATAAAAATATATAATTATACATTTCTACTCATTTTCCACTCATTTTCTGGAAAACGAACCAAACACACACACAGAGTTTTTCAAAGTACATCCAAACACCGAAAATTGACTCATTTTCCAGAAATGACTCATTTTCCAGAAAATATTTTTCAGAAGTCATTTTCCTGCTTTCCAAACACACCCTAAGTCGTCGAACCTGTATATTTTGCGAAAGGGAGACGGCAATGCAATATTAATAGTTCAATACTTTTGGAGGAAATAATAGAAATACGCTCTACATCATATTATAATCGGTTCCATGTCATCAGGGCAACGAGAAAACTTGTAAAAAAAGGTCTAGTCGATTTTTTTTTGTTAATGCATCGAAACAACAATTATGAAAGCTCAGGGTGCGACATGAAGAATTGCTTTTGGTTTATGGTGCACAATGACACTTTAGCCTAAAAGTGTATTATTATAATCTATGTTCATATTAGAACATGTATGAAACATGCCTAGAGGGTGGTATGTGATTGTAAAACTCAAGCATTGGCCCATAATAAGGATTTGTATAAATCAATAAACCTACCTGAAAATGTCCTAAATATCTTGTATATTCTCCGTTCTTTTAACATATTAATTGTTGTCCAATATCTTGAAGTACATAGACTACTCTCTTGGTTTTTACAACGGTACGCGTCTCATCACCACAAGATTGACAGATCACACTGTCGAAGCAAGATTAATCAATGAGACACATGAAGGAACCAACGTTCTTCTCCCCTAAATGTCTCTCACGCATTCTGATACGAGATTACCCTTCAAGTTCAGCGTAAACAATTCCCATTGATGCTCGCATATGCCATGACTATCAGCAAAAGTCATGACCAAACACTAACTCATGTTGAGTTATTGTTGAAAAATTGATTTTTAATCACGGTCAATTTTACGTGGCTTTTTACAGAGTCACCCATCCTGATGGTTTAAATGTGTTAGCTTTAGACGAGGATGGACAAGATTCTATCACTACAAGAAATTGCACATTTGCCGACGTTTAAAAACGTTGGTAAATGAAAGAAAAACGTCACTAATAATTATTAGTGACGAAATAAAAACGTCACCATGGTCGTCGCCTTTGCGACATATGGAAAGGTATTACTGACGAAATTAGAATTTCGTTGTTAAATGTTATAAGTGCCGACGTTTTTATATACTTTAAATTATGTCGTGTAAACGTTAGAATTTGTGACAAATATATAATAAAACGTCAGAAAAAGTATAAACGACGAAGTGAAAAAAGCGTTGTTAATTAGAGCTTTATTTATGCTTTATATATTTTTATGCTTGTCATCAATGATAACGATTGGCGACGAAAATTGAGAAATCGTCAAGGAATATTTATTGACAAAATTTTAAATGCGTCACAAAATATACATTAGCTAGCATTTTATATATTGGAATCTTTGTCATGTATTATGCTATTGGTGACGAATATTATGAATTGTTGAAAAGAATTTACTGATGAAATTCAAAATGCATCAATAAATATTATGTTGTTTGGTGGTTGTAAATATTTTTATTTGTAATTTAATTATAAAAACTAACTATAAAATGTACACAAGTATTAATTAATAAATTTGATATGACTAGCATTAAAATATTGTAATAGAGTACTGAATTACAAGGATATAGTTAAAATAAGTATTCTAATAGATTTGCTAATAACTAAAATACAATATATATATATATATATATATATATATATATATATATATTAAAAAGAGCATTGAATTAGACTCGCCAATATGAAACTTCCAAGTTCTGCACAGACTACCTGGTTCCTTTATTGATAGAGAAAAACACAAGTTAATATGACATTACTAACTTCATTATGCATCAATTTAAAAACACAAGTTAATATGACATATGGAATTTTAATGATATCGTCTAAGGAAAAAAAAACATACTTTGTCTATTGTTCAACTATTGTAAACAAGTTCAAATATATATACCATAAAATGTAAATGAAAAAAAAATCACAAACCTACACACTAACTTGCATACAATCTTCTCAAAAAAAAAAAAAACTTGCATACAATCTTGATAATTAAGTTGTTCTAGCAGTTTCAAAAAAATCACAAACCTACACACTTAACTTGCATACAATATTGAGTTATCAAAGTAAGAAAGCTTACCCAAAATAATATTATATATGTAGTGTCCTAGTAATGTTTCAAAACATGAAGTCACACCTAGGCTCAGAAAGAGTCCTGCAAATGATAATTCTAATGTAAGACTCATAAGAAACTATTATAAGTACCTACAAAAAAATGTGCTTACCGAATCTTTTAAATTCTTGTTAAAGTTGGTGATAGGGATAATAGATTCTTTAGCAAAAAGTCGGATGCTAAAGATGTTCCAACTCCTTCTAGCAATGATACAAAAGATGCTCCAACACCAAAAGTACTAAATAACACCAGTTTGTAGCTGGCTCACAGTCCATTTTCATAGCTTTTGACTCCAAAAGTTCAAACTATGTCAAAAATTATATCATATAAAAGCCAATTAAAAAATAAAAAGTTATGAGTTGGTTTACTGCAACTATCATAAGACTGAATACTTAAAAAATTAAATAAAAAAAACTTAAGTTTAGTTGTGTATCTTACCTCGTAATTCACAAAAAAAGGGTTAGTAGGATCTGCAATTCTAAATTTTTTTATGATGCATTAGAGTTAGAAGTTCAATTCAATAATTAATAATAGTAATTTTAATAATATATTGATACCAATCTTGGGTTGATCTCTCTGCAGCTAATGCAGCAAGTAACTCTTCATACTTTTCATATCGTTCAAACTTCATCTTCAATTCTTGAACTTCATTCTTTAGTTGAGTGTTTTCTTCCATTGTTGCTTTCATTTTCTCCTCAAGATGGGAATTGTTTGCTCGAGTAGATGTAGATGTCACCGGTTTCGGTCCATTCCCCATTCCTTTAACATATCCTGATCTTTTGCCCATTACAACATCATACACCTGATCAGCAATCATGGGGTTTCCTTCTAACTCTGAAGTCTCAAGCACGGCCACCATTTTTTTCTGAAAAAGTTACAAATTCACTTAAATGAAA
>CM008340.1:37053420-37066717 GCA_002525835.2 Ipomoea batatas
TTTTGAACAAAGTTAAGAGTGTTGAATGATTTCAAGTTGGGGCTTGGTTTTGTGGAATATGTCCAAAAAGTAATTTTTGACTCAAGGAAGATGAGGAAGAAGGAAAAATGTTTTCAAACCCTTAGTTTCTAGTAAAGTTGAGGAGGACCTTGATTAGCCTTCGGGTGGCTTAAAGTGCCCTTGCCCAAGGTTGTTATCTATAGTATGATCATTCATACGGAAGGAGCGAAGTCTATTCGCCGGGTACTATATAACTTGTTTGGATGAGGAATTCCTGCGGGGGTGTGCACACTTAAAGTATAGTTACTCTAGAAAGTCCAAGTAGGTGTCGTTTCTATGGACCTAGTAGGGCCAGCTAGGGATCATTTTAACGAACCTTACGTCCAGGGAATCAGTATTAGACCGGGTGATGACCACTGAACCCGAGTTCGATGATCCAAGTGGTCAAGAGAGGGAGTCAAGAGAATACTCCAAAGGCCTCACGCTTTATACAAAGAAACTAATTGGAGAATTTTGTATGAAAATGTAGTTACTCTGTAGCTACGCTAAAGAGAGATGTGATGATTGTTTTAGCAAGAAAGGGCATTGATGAACCCTCTTTGAGAAAAAGTTAGTGGAATTTCCCTATGAGGAAGATTTTCAAGTATAGGGTGGTGATTAAATGCGAAGTCCATAAAATTTTTCCACTACTTGCTTACATGCTTAAATGATTAGTGATGCGTTGAGTAATGTATCTCTTGTTAAGCAATCCCTTATTCAAAGAAATTCTATTGTTGTTCCATTCTTAGTTATTACTTGTGCAAGCTATACTTGATAACCTATTTGCAGGTAAAGTGTCAATGAGGATAATGGTTATAAAGGTTTTGTTTAAATATACCTGTTTTGCAAACCTTTATTTGATTTTGGGTGACCCATGGATCCCTTACTTAGCCGTCGCGCTAACTACACTTCAATGTGTTTTTATTTAACAAATGTCATCTAGTGTGGGCTCCTGGAGCCCGATGAGCTCAGGGAGCTCATCTGAGTTTACATTCCCGACTATGGACTATGATGACTACACACAGTTTTTGATAGGCGAAGACCCCTACGTCCCTGGCTACGCTCCTGATCCTCCTGCTCCTCCTTCTCCGCAGTATAGCCCTCCCCCAGCTTATCCATCTACACCCTCTCGCATTCCGATTCGCAACTGGCAGCCGACTTTTCTGGATAATGCCCAAGCTAGACATGGGTTTTATCCCTTAGAGGTCTTAGAGGGGAGTGATCCCTTAGAGTTCGTTGTCTTTTATCCCTACCCGTGGGACCCTAGTCCTCCGGAGTCTTGGGATGAGTGGTCTATGGTGAACACTCCTTGCTACTTTTTGGATCATCTCACCTGGTTCGCGGGTGAGTGGCACCTAGTATGGGGCACGTACACCGGACCGGTGTACCGCCTCTTGGAGTAGATGGTTGGTTGGGAAGGTTTTGGAAGGACTTGTTTTGTGTAAATATTTTTTGTAGCCATAGTAAACTTAGTTGGCTAGTAAATTTGTAAGTAACTTTAATCTTGGTGTTTTGGGACCCTAGTGGTCAACTCTGGTATATATATATATCCGTAGTTAATCTAGCTACTTTTGTTTCTTTCTGCTGAAGTGAATATATGGTTATGTCAAGTAGAAAGTGTGTGTGTGTGAAGCAGTTTTCTTCTTTAGCATGTGCACCTAGAGTGGACTCTACCGAGGTCGGACAGGGTTTAGTCTAGATGTGGCGGTAACTACTCCGGATGTACGGTAAAGCCGGGCCGGGGTGTTACAAGTTAAGGTCTTCAAGATTTCGTTTCCTTTTCTTTTGTTCGGATGCTTCCCAAATGGACTGTCACTTATTTCATGTAGTTGCCTTAACACTTCCTCACCAGATAACTCCAAAGGGGCACTTCGACTCTCCATTTTTCCATTAAACTTCTTGCTTCGCCTCCATGTGTGATTAGTGGGCAAGAAACGGCGATGGCCTATATATCCCAACTTACTCCTTAATCTAACAGAACATGGGTCATCATTGCAAACTGGGCAAGCCAGGTATCCTTTAGTAGACCATCCCGACAAGTTGCCATATGCTGGAAAATCATTTATAGTCCACATGATAGAAGCATGTAATTGAAAATTTGTTAAAGAACAAGCATCATATGTTGTCACACCTCTTTCCCATAATTCCATGAGATCTTCGATTAAAGGTTGCAAATAAACGTCAATATCTCTTCCAGGTGCTTTAGGGCCAGGTATAAGTAATGTTAACATAAATAATGGATCTTTCATACACATCCATGGCGGTAAATTATATGGGATTAATATAACAGGCCACATGCTATAAGAATTATCCATATTACCAAATGGGTTGAATCCATCTGAAGCTAAACCAAGCCTAACATTCCGTGCATCATTAGCAAACCATGGAAACTCTTGATCAAAATCCTTCCAAGCCTTAGAATCAGCTGGATGATGCAAATATTCACCATCATCAATTCGTCTTTCTTTATGCCATCTCATATCTTTTGCAGTTTTTTTTAACATAAAAAATCTTGGAAGCCTAGGTTTTAGAGGAAAGTATCTCAATATTTTATGAGGAATATTCTTTCCTTTACCATCCTTAACTTTCCATCTAGAAGTACCACAAATAGGACAAAACTCATGTTTCTCTAATTCCTTCCAAAATAATACACAATCATATTTGCATGCATGAATATTTATATATCCCAATCTCAAACTACGAAGCATAGCTTTAGACTCATAGTGAGAACGTGGAAGTGTATTTCCATCAGGTAAGCATTCACTTAGCAATTCAAGCAACATGTCAAATGATTTATTACTCCATTTATTATACACTTTCAAATGAAGCAACTTCACTGTTAAAGACAATTTTGAGAATTTAGTGCAACCCGGATATAATTCTTGTTTTGCTTCCCTCAACATGTTCTCAAAATCATCAACTTCACAACTTTCTATATTGGGGTTTAAATGAGAGTTGAAATCCACAAAATTTTCATAATCATTTAAGAACTCTTGGACTCCATCTATGTGTTCCTCACTTAAATCATCATCCTCATTCTGAAAATCATTTGTACGGATTCTTGAAAAATCGGTGCCTCTCCATAGAATATCCAACGTGTGTAACCTGTGTCTATACCATTTTGGCGCAAATGCATGTATACTAAACTTTGATTTAAGAAACATGTGTTTAAGCATTTTTTTACATGGACACCTTATCTCACAATCATGTCTCTTGTTCTTAACCACAAATATCATAAATTCCTTAAGTCCTTCAATATATTCATTGGACCTTTTATTTTGTGTCATCCATGCCTTATCCATAGTGAAACACTGATATACCTATTATATAACACAGAATGACTTACAACATAAATTATTCAAAGCTAAAATGGACTACTACATTATCACATACATTAAATGAAGAATTTGAGGCAAACATTGAAAAATATTTTATATACATATGTACATGCATACGTACATATATATACACACACTCTCTCTACTATAGTGATATAGTTCAGAAAAAATGCTTGATTTGGCTTTGTTTACTTTAGAAATATTAAAGTATTTTCTCAAAAAATAAATGCCCAATGACAAACATAACATTGCATTATAGTGTAGAAGACAAACTGACATGATGCATTTACTTCATCCTTTTCCATTCAATTGTCTTCTATTTCAATTTTTACACACTCTATCTCTTTGTACTATAGTTTAGAATAATATTTTTTTGGTCGAAAGAAGAGGGAGGAAATCCCAGGTTAAAACAAAGACTACACAGTGACTATGCTCCTATTACGGGGGAGCCTCCTATAGAAACTAGCCCCAATCTGATCCTCGTAAAGCAAATCTCTGAGATCCGTTGGAGGTTCCATAAGCTGGTTAAAACCAGAAGGCTGACATAGTGCCTTCTTAGCAAGAAAATCAGCTATTCTGTTATGCTCCCTGTAGACGTGCAAGAAAACGATCTGCTGAAAGCTATTTGCCTTGGTGCGACATCTCTCCATAATGTTGCAAAAGTTTCCGTATCCCCGAGCGCTACTTCGTAGGAGGTCAATAATATGCTTCGAATCACATTCCACAATGAGGTTCCGGACTCCCATTCTTGACGCCAGCCGCAATCCCTGTAGAATTCCCCACGCTTCTGCTACTTCCGGAGAACAGCACCCAATTCTGTATTGAAAACCAGTCATCCAATTCCCTGCCTGATCGCGCAACAAGCCTCCACAACCAGCCAAACCTGTCGCGGACGAACAACTGCCATCAACATTCAGTTTCGTCCAGCCCGGCTGAGGCTTTGTCCACGAGACACGCGCATCAGTTTCCATTGTGCGTTGCGAGATCACCTGGCGTCATGCTGCAAACGCAGCTGCAATTTCCACCTCTTTTTTAGAAAGCCAACGTAGTTTTTGATCTAGAGGAGTCATACGACCATTGAAAATGGCGTCATTGCGCCACTTCCAGATCCACCACATCCGGATAGCAAAACGAGGCGGCCAATCAGGTGTGAGACCAAGAGACGTATCACCCCTCACATTCCCTATCAACCACGACTCCCAGTCCAGGCCAGCAAGCGTGGTCGTCACACTGGGTTGCAGAACAGTAGTCCAAATGCCATTCGCCTCCGGACAATTGCGAAAAAGATGGTTATTGTCTTCATGCTCACCTGCACAAAAAACACAAAACGCATTAGACGTGAGATGCCTTCTTGCTCGCTCGAAATTTGTCATAATGCGATTATGCATGACCAGCCTAAAAAAGAAACAGATCCGAAGAGGCACTTTGATGTCCCAAATACGTAACCAATCCTTCATTTCCCCTAACTGGTTCGAATGAGCGATGTGATCATAGGCTGACGCCACCGAAAATTCCCCATCGGATTCAAACATCCACCCGATACTGTCCCCCTCAGCCGTGTCCAAAACCAAAGTATAAGACGCCAAAATATCCAGAATTCCCGGTGGAAGAAGATCTTGGAGATTTTCCCATTTCCAACCTCTGCCATCCTCCCAATACTCACTAATCGTTGCATACAGAACGGGGAGACTGAGAGGTGTGTTAAGAAGCTGACTAAGCTGGTAAGGAACAATCCATTTGTCTATCCAAAAACGAGTGGTCCTCCCATTGGTAACAACTTTGCTAGTTCCGGCGTCAAGATAAGGGGTTTCCGCTATAATTCCTTTCCACATAGTTGAAACCATAAAAGGGCGACCGGTGGTGTATTCACCGACTAGAGTCCGGGACCAAAGAGCATCCTTCTCTTGGGAAAGGCGCCACCCTAACTTAACCATATAAGCCATGTTTAGCTCTTGAAGCTTGCGGGTTCCAAGACCACCCATCGCCATTGGAGTGGTGACCGTATCCCAGTTTACTAAATGCATCCTACGAGTAGTGGTCTCACGATTATCGTTGCCCCAAATAAATCGGCACATGGACTGTTCAATAGACTGGCAAATTCCTTTGGGCAAAACGGTTGTCTGCATCGTATAGGAAGGCATGGCGTTCAGTACAGACTTCGCAAGCATTACCCGTCCCGCCATGGAGAGAGTTTTCGCTCTCCAACCATTTAAACGGTTATTTACTCTGTCCAACAAAGCAGCATAGGTCTTGCAGGTTACTCGCCCATGGATCGAAGGTACCCCAAGATACTTACCCAGATCAGTCGTTCTTTCAAAATTGAAGCGGCTAGAGATATCACTAGCAAGACAAGGGTATGTATTCTTTGAAAAGAAAATCTGAGACTTGGCATGACTGATCTGCTGTCCAAACACAGCACAAAATCGTAAAAGACAACTCTGAATAACGTCAACCTGCGCCATAGAAGCTTCGGCAAACAACACCATATCATCCGCAAAACAGAGATGCGACAGAAGAGGGCATTATGGCGCTGATTTGATACCTTTCCATTCTCCCGAAAGAACCCGTAGGTTGATCATCTGACTAAGTTTCTCCAGACCTAGCACAAAAATAGCTGGAGACATGGGATCTCCTTGATGAATGCCTCTCTCGGGGCAAAAATATGGCAACCGTTCACCATTCCAATTAACAGACAAACGGGAGGTTCTAATACAATTCATAACAATTCGAACCCACATCGGACTGAAACCAATCTCGTGTAGAACTGTGTCAACAAAATCCCAAGAAAGACGATCATATGCTTTTTCGAAATCGAGTTTGATCGCCATGGTGCCGGTCGAACCTTTCTTAGCGCGCATAGTATGCATCACCTCCTGGTACACAATAATGTTATCAAAAATCTGTCTGCCCGGTACAAACGAGCTTTAGAAAGGACCCACCAAAGTAGGGAGGATTCGTTTTAAACGGTTTGTAATGGTTTTAGTGATAACTTTATAACTCACGTTACATAAACTGATAGGCCGGAATTGTTTGATATTTTCCGGACAATCAACCTTAGGGATAAGAGTAAGAACTGTATCATTTAAACCATCCGGCAAATTTTCCGTCTGAATAGATTCAATGACTAAACGGAAAAGACTATCCCAAGTAACATCCCACATAGCTGATAGAAGGCAGCATGTAGTCCATATGGCCCCGGAGCTTTAAACGGTGCCATGGTGAAAAGAGCATGTCGAACCTCATCCTTTGTAATGGCCGAATTAAATAAACTCCACTCATCCTGTGAAATGAACGGAAAAGTACCCTCTAAAACAGTTGCCCGCCGGGCTTCGAAGGACTCAGAAAAAAGAGCTCGATAGAAACCGCCAATGTGCGATTTAAGAATATCAGGATCCATACTCCAATCCCCATTCTCGAGCCTAAGACTACATATGGTATTCCGAGATTTGCGAATAGCGGTTGCAAGATGGTAATATTTCGTATTCCTGTCCCCGGAGAGGATCCAGTCCTCTCAAGAACGTTGGTACCACAGTAATTCTTCTTGATGGAGAATCTCCTGATACTCCTCAACAAGCTTCCGTTCCAGCTTGGCTAGACCTCTATGCAAATTGTGAGAAGATATACGCTGCACCCCACCTAATCGTGCAAGGATAATTTTCTTACGATAAAAGATATTGCCAAACACCTTCCTGTTCCAATCAGAGAGAGTAGCGGTGATAACGGGGATATTGTCTTTGAAAGGCAGATCCTGACACCAAGAATTTCGCACGACCTCCTCCAACCTTCGGTCAGTCAACCAAGCCGCTTGGAAACGAAAATGTGCCCCACTTCTGTGATTCTGTAAAGCCTCAGTCCTAATAAGAATGGGGTGATGGTCAGAAGAAACCCGGGGGAGGTGCGTAACAGTAGCGTCCGGGAATTGATGCCGCTAGGAGACGTTGCATAGAGCCCGGTCTAGCCTGGCCCCCTTGACAAAACCCGCTTGGTCACTTTTAATCCATGTCAACTTAGGACCACTGAAGCCCATATCAATGAGACCTTCAGAGTGTATCCAATCTACAAATTCGGAGCTTCGCTGCGAAGAAAAAGCAGAGTAATTAGAGGTTTCATCTTGTGTGATGACAGCATTAAAATCACCAGCAATCATCATAGGACCCGATAGACCCCTCTTTGTCATGACTAGTTCGCTCCAAAGCCGCCGTCTAAGGTGGTGAGTAGGACTGCCATAGACTACAACAAAGTACTAGTGAGCATTTGACCCCTCGCTGATCTGCAAGATAACGAATTGTGGGTGCGTGAAACGCACCACTGCGTGAATAGTGTTATTCCAAAAAATCCAAATCCCCCTGCTAAAACCCACCGCCTCCACTCGAACCCAGTCGGAGAAGCCTAGTTTCGTGCAAATAGAATTCGCCTGGGCGCCCGAGACCTTGGGTTCGATGAGACCAAGAATAGCGGGGTCTATGGGTTTGAATAAGGTTAGAAAGAACGCGGTGAAAAACTCTCCCACTCACGCCTTGGCAATTCCAAACAATGCACTTCATAAAAAAAACAGAGAGAAGAAAACAAACACAGAAAAAACAGAACAAAAGAAACAACAGAAGGAAACAAAGGAAACCAAAAACTCAAACAGGGGTGGAAGGACCATCGTACACCCTGTGATCAACGTCGGGAGTGTCCTCAATCTCCATGACCACATCACCCTCATGGTCAAGACCATCCGGAGGATCCCCATGGTGCTCCGGAAGATGACAACCATTTGTAGGAATTGCATTTTCTGTCGGTTCTCCCATACAAACGCGTGTGGATTCAATCAAACTACCCCCTTGCTCGCCCCTAACCACTACGTGTTCATCCTCCTCGGCAGCTCTCCTTGACCCTGAACCCCTAATCGACCTTCCCCCAGTCGGGGTATTCTCTCCAACCGAGGGCGGTGTAGCCGCAACATCATTTGCAATCTGCTTTTCGTTGACTATAACATTCGCCTGTCGGGGACGCCCACCCTCAGTAGTCGATCGCCTAGCTTGACTTGGATTCCCGGTGGGCCTCGCCGAAGATTGGGCATTCTGCTCAGAGGAGTCCTGACCATTATTTATCTCTGCATCCTGTGCCTCGTCAGTAGTCTCCTCATCAAGGAGAGTGTATCTCGAACCCGAAACTGGCTGCGCAGTCTTGGTAGGTACCGGTGAATCGCGTTGGCCCGACTTTTCACCCTGCCTCCCTTGGCCCGCCGGTCGCCCAGGCGGACGTCTATCGTTGCACGTAACGAGCATTCAGGAGCCGTATGGTGCTGCACGTCGCATAGGCGGATTAGTCCGCGTATTACCACCGTAACCACCCCCAGCCGAAGTGGCATTACCCTGGTCGCCCAAAACCGATACAGCTTCAGTCGCATCAGCGGGAGGCTCTGGACATGTTTCCCGTCGATGACCGTAGAGCCCGCAAGTGAAGCAAACAAGGTGCATACCCTCATACGCCACCTGCCACACCTTTTCTTCTAAAGTAAAACTAGAGATCAAAGGTTTAGTGAGATCGATTTCCACACACACACGAGCAAATTTGCCACGCGATACGAGGCTTGTAGTATGGTCGACTCTCACAGTTCGTCCAAGCTTATTCCCAAATTTTCGCAAAGTGAGAAGATTATAGTATTCCACCGGGAGATTCGGAAACCGAACCCAAACTAGGACCTTTTCTGTCCTATCAGTCATTAGATCAAAATTGGGAACCCATTGTTTGACAATTAGATAGTGATCCAGAACCATCCAAGGACCTTCAAACATAGCAAACTCCAGGTCTTCAACCGATCCAAACTTGACTAAGAAGTAATCATTCTCTAGGGCAATCAGTTCCATCCTGCATTTCGGTTTCCACATAGCGCTCAAACGTCGTAGCAAATACGCATAACCAACCTTTCTGCCCATGACTTTAATAATGAGAGACTTACGCCACGGCTACCTGATCCGTTCCTTTTCTTGATCCGTTAGACGAATTGTAGGGCAGGTAGGATCATCATCTGCCTCCCCATGGTCAGGCTCGTCATTCTCGTCAATACTATCAGAGTCGTTGTTATTGGCAATCAGAAAAGGAGACGTGTTTGACCTCGAGCCCACAACTGAATCTAGATAGGACCGATTCTGCACAGCTTGTTCCACCACCGGGCGAGTGGGATCCGGTTCCACAACCGGACGCTCAGCCCCAATCGCAGGAAGTGGTGCCTCCTCCTCCGGCGCCTGTGAACTAGCCAAACTCGGTTGAGTTTCAGGGACGACTTCAGCAGCGGGCATCACTTTGGGATCTTCTGCCATCGCCACCTCAGTTGACGGTGAATCCATCTGGCTGTCAGACAAATCAATAGGTGGATCACCCTCGTTGGAGTTCATACTTGATGCCGTGGTGATGTCCATAGCCTTGAGGCCAGGATCACTAGTATAGACTTTCGATTTCTTTGTACTGCGCTCGAGAAGATCTTGATCTTCGTCGGAGCGTTAAGAGGAAAGGATTTTCCCGTTATCAGTCATCGGAGCGTTTAACAAATGGTGTGTTACTATATCATGCTTGACTTGGTTTGGTTTATTTTTAGAAATATTAAAGCATTTTTTCAAAAAAATAAATGCTCAAATAGTTAACAATCTAACATAACATTGCATTATAGTGTAGATCACAAAAATGTGAAGCATTTACTTCATCTCTTTCTTCTATTCCTTTGTTGTCATAATAATTTTTTTTTTTGCTCTCTATTAAAATTAATTTTCTTTAATAGAAAAATATAGACATATACCAGTCAAATGCAAATAAGAAGAATTATATGAATAAGGAACAAACAATTTAAATAATGCACAATAATAACAGAAACTTCACATTTTAAAAATAAAATATATATGGATGAAAAAGAAATCAGCATACACTGCCGCAAGATTCTTAAATAAGTGAATGTCATTGCAAACTAGCATTCTTAACCAAACAAGGGCATAATAGTGTTTTAAAAAATCACCTTTGTATTGCCAGTTGATGTGCTTTCTGAAATTAGTCACTGCAAAAAATAAAAAAGAATAAATCACTTAGCATTGAAAATATGATTAGTTTAATATTATAAATATCTTTAATACAAACATATATAAAAAATGGAAAAAAAATTAAAATTTACAAATTTCAGAACAAGATGAGAGTAGAGAGTACAATGATAAAATATAATGTCTCAAACAATAAAACACCCCAAAAGAACTGGGCAATGAACATGCCCAACTGAGAATGTACTTGCCTTTGACATCATCTGGCAACAAATAAAACTAGTATTTGAAGAATTATGACTTGACACTACAAGAGCAGTGAAGGAGAGGGCAGAGAAACTTTAAATCAGTACCTAATCTTGTGATCTCGTTCAATTTTTTGTTTTTCCAATTCATTCTTCATTAACACACATAACCCAAACTTACCACTTACAGAGTATGACTATGAGAGAATACAAATGGTAAAGGCAATTGAACTAGAGAACCACTAATCACATACATGATTGCCTTATATCGAGATTTGCATGTAAAAAACTAAAAAACAATATTAATAAAATGAATACAGTACCCGCATTATTAAATGAATGAAATCTTATTGGAAACTAGCATTATTAATCAAGCAAAGGCTAAAAGGCATAATAGTTTTAAAAAATCACCTCTGTATTGCAATTGTGCAGCTGATGTACTCCTCAAAATTAGTAACTGCAAAACCAAAAAAAAAAAAACACTTAGCACTGAAAATACGATTATTACTTCAATTTTATTAAGAAAAAGTGTCAAATAGGCCACTGAACTTATCGTTTTTGTGCAATTGGATCACTGAACTTAAAAAGTGTGCAATTCAACCATCAAACAAGTAAAATATGTGCAATTATGACATTTTTCTAAAATTGTTTAATTCAATTTTAGTTAAAAACATTTCAATATTAACTCCTAACTAGTATGGTATAAGAAAATGCCACTCTTAATACATATATGTTAGTAATATAATTGGATTTTACCTGAAAATTTTTGTAAAAATGGTCAAATTGCACAAATTTTGCTTGTTTGATGGTTGAATTGCACACTTTTTAAGTTCAATGGCTCAATTGCACAAAAGCGATAAGTTCAGTGGCTTATTTGACACTTTTTCCGTTTTATTAATATCTATAATACAAACATATATAAAAAATAAAAATAAAAACATAAAATTTTACAAATTTCAGGATCTAATTTCCTTCTTCAATTTTTTTTTCTGATTCCTTCTTCATTAACACTTACAGAGTATAACAGGGAAGAATACAAATGGTAAAGACAACAGATAACCACTAATCACATACATGATGGTCTAATCTCAAGTTTTCTTTTAGAAACTAAATACTAAAAAATAAAAATAAAATACAAAAAAAAAACTTTGAATAGATTTTACAAAAACTAGAACTAAGAATAGAAGAAAGAAAAGGTTAATACTAGTTGAATAGAAAAGCAAGAACATATGGATTTGGGTTTACACATGCGGCCATGGTTGGGTGAAGATTTGTAACTTAGGGTTTATATTCACCTAGGCATACAACCTCTTCTTCTTCACTGTGTACAGTTTTTGTTGATGTGTTGCAACACTATGAAGCATTTGAGTTCAATTTGGTGAAGAGATGAGAGCTTACCTGAGATTCTGAGGAGTGTTTACCGTGAGAGTGTTGAGGTTTCTGAGAAAGTTTTGTGAGGTTGTGGATTAAAAGAGAAATTTATTCATTTTTATTGATTATTATTTGTTCTAGTTATTCTGAGTGGAGGGCGCGAACTGAAAATTTTTCCCAGTAAAGTTACATTTTACTTTTAGCGACGATTTATTTCACAACTCATTTGTAGAATAAAAGCTTTGGTGACGTTTATTATATAATGTCATCTATTCTATACCTTTGCCGATGAAAAAAATAAAATTTCGTTAGTAAAAAGTAATGAAGTCTTCATTATTCATACAAGTATAAATAGTGACGATATGCAATATAACATTCATAAAATGTGACGTTTAACGACATTTTTTATAGCGTCACAAAATCTTTCGTCGTTAAATGTCAGATTTCTTGTAGTGTATTACTACTATCAATGTCGTCTACAAAAATGTTTTCAATAATGTGTAATTCGAACTGATGATATTATGTTTTTTTTTTCAAAGAGCACATTTGTCAAAGTTATACAAATCATAAACACTGATATATAAAATCTCCAAAGTTTTAGAACCAAATGCTTATATCTACACATTAACTATTAATTCAACAATTATTTGGTCGAATTCAAGCAAGGATAAATCACAAAACATAATCGATCTATACCATCTTTTCAATTGCTCTTGACGGTAATAATGTGTTACCGGTATATTATTATTTGAGTAACTGAGTATCTGAATACAATGTAGCGTATAGTGTTCAGTGTACAAGTGTTGTCTAGTAAGAAGTGTAAGAAGTGTCAGAAGTCCCCCCTCACTATGTGGTTGTGAGCCTTTTTATTCCTTTCAGTTCAGTGACCGTTGGACATCAATACCCGAGGTGTTGAATGCTGAGGAGCTGAACGTCTGTCATCAATGCTGAGGAGCTGAACGTTGGCCATCAATGCTGAGGAGTTGGACCGTTACGCATTGATGCTGAGGAGTGAGGTGTCTTAGGTAGTTTGACGGTTCCGGGTCAGGTACCCAATTACACTGTCACCAGCCCCCCACTCCCTAGCTGGCGAGAATGGCTGAGGTAGCTAGGGAGTAACAACTTGGCACTTGTGCTGAAAATTTTTGTATGTTGGATTTTTTTATTTTTTTTTTGGTGTGACTTCGGCGTCGGGCCGAAGTCACGCGGTGTGACTTCGGCGCTGGGCCGAAGTCCCGCTGCGGTCACGCGATACCGTGACTTCGGCGCTGGCCGAGGTCACGCGGTACGTTTT
>CM008340.1:37072573-37084566 GCA_002525835.2 Ipomoea batatas
AGGCGCGCCTCAGAAACGCCTTTTTAAACATTGTTTCCTTCTATAAAGATTAGCACTGTATCTGATGGATATCGGTGCTTGAATAGGGGCTGGGCTGGTTGCTGGAAACTAATTGTTTGGATTTAAGTGTGTGGCTGACAATGATGTTAGTTAATGCAAATTTATCACTTGTTTGTCTGAGCCAGGTAAATTGGTTTTTGCCATCAATGATCAAGTCCAATCTTGCTGATAGTACATGCTGTGCCTATGAAACACTTTTGGCAAATGATAGAAGCTCCTTATTCTATTTTCTATTCATATTCTTCCTACCTTTAGTGTGGTATACTGGTTATAGGATATACGGAGTATTTATTAATTATTATACATAGTTTTTCTCCAAATGCTAAGGGGTATAATGTTCTGCTATTTAACAGAGGAGATGGTGAGGATAAGGAGTACTATGTGAAGTGGAAGGAACTCCAGTATGATGAATGCTCCTGGGAACTTGAGTCAGACATTTGTTCTTTTCAGCAAGAAATTGAAAGATTTAACAAAATCCAATCCAGACGCAAGCAAAAAAGCAGCCCTCAAGATACCACAGAATCAAAAAAGAAACAAAAAGAATTTCAGCAGTATGAATGCAGTCCTGAGTTTCTTTCTGGAGGTAGTCACAATCTCCTTGGTGCTTTTTGGATTTTATTTTCTGTGCGTATACTTTTCTAAAGCTTCATCAATGGGATGGAATGCAAGGTTCCCTGCACCCTTATCAGCTTGAAGGGCTCAACTTCTTACGGTTTTCTTGGTCCAAACAAACACATGTGATACTTGCAGATGAGATGGGTCTTGGTGAGTTTATTTTGTATTTCTCTTTATCAAATTCTTGATTTTGTTAAATAACATTATTTGGAATATTCTTGTGTGATTAACTTGTAAGGATGCAGGCAAAACTATACAGAGTATTGCATTCTTAGCTTCTCTTTTTGAGGAGAATGTTTCCCCTCACTTAGTTGTTGCTCCTCTGTCAACCTTGAGGAATTGGGAACGTGAATTTGCTTTATGGGCTCCTCAGATGAATGTAGTAAGTATTAATATATTTGGATTCTTTTTTATTTGTTCATTTTAGTCCACCTGTTATTGTGAAACTCCACTGTTAATATAGGAAATGAGAAGATATTGAGTCTCTCTATTCAACTTGGTGATGGCCATTTAAAAAGGCATTTAAAAGTCATGTCATTTTGAATTTTCATGAGGCATCAAAAACTGTGTTTTATGTTCCAGAATATGAAAAAAGCATACTTTCAAGCCTCATTCACTTAACATAAAAAACCTAAAAGATATTCTAGACATTAAAATTGTTTTGTTGTTTTCTTGTTTTTTAGATCCAGAATGGAAATAAATGTAAAATTTGTCAAAACACCAAAATGTCCTCCTAATCAAAGCCCAAAATACACACCATGGACCCAACACAAGTATCATTTGAAATCATTGATTCTTGGGAAAGCATCTGTTATATTTCTCTTGTGCTGAGTAAGCAAATCAAATGCCAACTTTTGGAAATAGAATTTGACCTTGCTTATTTAATTTACCCACTGGAAAAAATTGTTGCCAAAGTGATTTCTGCTGTTGTCTGTTGATAGTTGGAGGTATGGACTGGTGAGTGGAGGAGGTTGTGGGGGTGGTTGAGGTCATCTAGATCTGGGCACCAAAGTTGTTAGTTACTGGCTTGGGGATTATGTTGCTGCTGCTGGAGGTTACCGGCAGGATAGGGAGGCTGTTGTGAGAGAAGTGAGGTCGGGAGGGGAGGCTGAATGATAGGTGTTTTGGAGAAGATGGGTTATATTTTCTTCTGCAGTTTTACACCTCAAATGTACGTAACTGTTTTCCAAACATTTGGGTCAAGTGAAATAGTAAACAATGTGATTTATAATTTTTTCAAGTGCAAGATATGGCTGTTACACTTGGTGTGGTGTTTCATGTTTTGGCTGACGGTAATGGTGTTTGCGGTGGTAAAGAGTGGGATGTGCACTGTAGGGAAACAATAATATTATTTTTTGTCACTACATTAAGTAAAATTTGTATTTTGTTTTACATTTGCTCTTTTTTAATTTATCTTACTTTTTTGTGGGTAGTCTGTAAGTTTTTATTGCTATTTCAGGCTTTCTTTGTCGAGTTCTAATTCTTACTAGAGGGCTTCTGGAAATGAATGGACATGAAATCTCATTTCACAAGTATATGACAATCTTGAATTTTATGAATGCTACTTCAAAGATGATCATCTCCATAAGAGATTTTTTTTTTTTTTTTAAAATAAAATTTTAAGAGAAAAATGAAGGCTAATGTTACAACGTCCTGGAAAGTGAGGACTAAAAGTGGAGTTTGCAGTGACATGGACCCAAAGTGCTAAAATGCCATTTTGTTATTTATAGATAATTTTATATACATCTTCTTAACAGAAGCCACTGGTGTAGGTTATGTATGTTGGTTCATCCAATGCGCGTACTGTTATAAGGGATTACGAATTTTACTTTCCCAAAAATCACAAGAAGAGCAAGAAGAAGAAATCTGGTCAAGTTCTTGGTGAAAGCAAGCAAGACAGGATAAAATTTGATGTTCTTCTTACATCATATGAAATGATTAACTTAGACACTGCATCTCTGAAACCAATAAAGTGGGAATCCATGGTAAATATCTTTTGGCACCCTGCGATTTGCTGTTAATTTGTGTATTAAGCTGTAGTAAGGTGCCAACATCTGTATTTAGGTTGTTGACGAAGGCCATCGTTTGAAGAACAAGGATTCAAAATTATTTTCATCATTGCAGCAGTACTCCAGCAGGCATCGTGTCCTCTTAACTGGAACACCTCTCCAGGTTTGTGAACATATTCAACACATGGTGTCATGGTGTAGCTGGTTATAGTGTCAGTCTGTAATTCATTGCTTTTCTGTAAATAATTTTTTTTTCATTTTGAAAAATTTCACCTAGAATCCTATATTGTTTTTGAAACAACATTTTGGGAGAGTTTGATGAGTAATACTGAGATTTGAGGACAAATACATTTTATATGATAGAGTAACAACCTTGAGTACACTGTGATGGAAAATAATGGGACTTTTGGACATATCTTTAGTAATTTAGTAATGACAGTCGAAAGCCTTTTTCTTTTTTATTTACTTATGTCCTTGCCTCCTTAATTTTTCTATTCCTACTAAAAATCTTTTTGTTCCGTGAACTCATTTGAAACATAAGTCTAGTACACTTCTTTTGCTGGATTATGCTATTAGCATTTGAGCTTTGGATATCAACCTTTCGAATTGATTGGAGAGTTTTGACTCTTAAAATTCATCTATCTTCATTCTAGCAGTTGAATTTACTTAACAAATAAAAAGTGTGATGGTGCACTGAATTTGGAATTGGAATTCTATCATTTCGCAATTTGTGCTAAAGCTTGTGACAGTGTTAGTAAGCATCAAGCTGGAGCACTGGCTGTAATGTGAAATTATTTCTAGGTGCCTGCTAATTTTCTTGATTTGCAAGTCAGTACTCAGTATTGCCGTATCCTTGCACTCATTACAAGTCAGATCCTTTAGTGTTGTTATCTAGCAAGTTCTTTATTGTGTAACTCTTTCAACTGTGCAAAATTATGTGCCTCTTGTTTGGATATGCTGCTATATGCATTCAAGCTCTTGCTATCTTTTCTTTTTAAGAATGACGCCTGGGCATAGTCATGGTTCTATTTGATAGTTAGACTTCAGTTGTGTTTGCAAGTTTGAGACATTTGTATTTTATAGTGTTTGCATTATCTTTTACTTATCAAAGCCTACTTTTTATTTATTATTTATTTATTTATTTATTTTTTTTATAATTTCAGAACAATCTGGATGAACTTTTCATGCTTATGCACTTCCTTGATGCTGGGAAGGTCAGTGCCCGCCTCAGTTTTTGAGAAGCAACTCCTAACGAAGTAAAAAAAGTAATTTAATTGTAGACTGGCCAGTGTAAATGTGATATATTTTACATTAATCTTTGCAGTTTGGAAGCTTGGAGGAATTCCAAGAGGAGTTCAAGGATATTAGTCAAGAAGAGCAGATCTCAAGGCTTCACAGGATGTTGGCACCACATCTGCTCAGAAGTACAACTCTGAAACTCCATCTCATGCTTCTCATTTGATATTTTAGAATTTTGACTTATATGGGTTAAGCTTCCTATCAAAATTCAAATACACATAATTTTGTTTAACTTTTACACTGGTTTGTTAAGTGTGTCTTTGGATTCTCCTTCTGATATAATTGGCATCTAGTTTTGGATAAAGTTTAAATGGGTTGCATCTGTAATTTAGCATGAGATAAAACAAGTGTTTTATTTATTGTTGTACAAAAAAAAATCATTAGTAGGTAAATGTAACGAGATTTCATGTTATAAAAAATCTGTTATTTAATTCTTTAGGTTTTTATTTATTTTTTATTTTTTTATATGTTTATATATGGTTATACAGTGAAAATTTTTGAGTACTACATTCTTTATATATCAGATTCTATTCTCTTCATGTCTGAGGATGATGCATAAAGTTAAAGCTGCTTTTTAACGCTAGTAAGGCCTGGAGAAGTACAAGATTTGTATTTTTCTTGTTTCCACACCACTCTGTTGAATGACCTGCTCATTACCCTCTTCCATTTTAGTGCTGCTGGTGCAGTATAATTAAGTGATCAATAGCCTCCACAATTCCTAAACCCTTTACCTCCACTAATCTCACCTTAGAATACTCCAAAGACTTCTTCCTTGCAAACAACGAGGATATTGTAATTTTTTTTGCTAGTTTGGATAATTTGTAGCTATTCTTGATTTTTGTTTCAGGAGACTCTCATGTATCCTTTTAGGGATTATTCCTTAAGATAGCTTCTGAAGGAAATGTATGACTGTACTGGAAAATCTTTCTAGATCTTAGTAGGCTTTTGCTATATAATCACAAAAAAATGCATTCGGGTCATTTTTTAAGTTCCTGAAACAAATTTCCAAGTTCTATAATTATGTTTTTGAATATATGCATGACTGAGGAGCAGTGTCACTCTGAGGAAGGTCTTACTGAAGTACTCCGTATTACTTTATAGTAAAATAAAAGATGCTTTTGTTTTTGCTTCTTCTCTGATAAGGGTCTTGAGGATATTCATGGAAATTGGCTGGCTTTATTTCAAGATTTCTTATTTGTAGTTGTTTCCTCTTTTAGGGTACATCTTTCTTTCAAAGTTGTATCAATCTTTGTTCTTAATAAGATTCATGTTTTATTGTTAAAATGTCTTCTTAAGTAGCTGGCTAAGCACTATGTGATAAATTGCAGGGGTAAAAAAAGATGTCATGAAGGAACTACCTCCTAAAAAGGAGCTAATTTTACGTGTGGAATTGAGTACTATGCAGAAAGAATATTACAAAGCAATTCTAACCCGTAATTATCAGATACTTACTCGCAAGGGTGGTGCACAAGTAAGTTACATGTTCTTTTATGAGAAATGCCCTTGTACTGCTATGTTTCACATATAATGATGGTCATTGTTTCTGCCATTAGATTTCTCTTATAAATGTGGTTATGGAACTACGCAAGCTCTGCTGTCACCCTTTTATGCTAGAAGGTGTTGAACCAGAGGATAATAAAGAGTTTCACAAGTAAGTAAAATTCATTTCTAATTTTTTATTATCTTGTTGAGAGACTAAGGAGATGCTAGATATTACTTCTCACATAAAAAGTAAATTTTCTTTTGCAAGCATCAGAATGCTCAGAAAAAACTATATGTAATTTGTAACTATTGTGGCACTTATGGTTTGGTCGTACAGGTTGAACACCCCAATGATTAACCTTAAGGGTCCGTTTACTAACCGAAACTGTTTTCTGTTTTCTATTTTCTAATTTTTCAGTTTTAAGTCTCTGTTTTTTGTTTAGAAAACTTGTTTACTACCACTTATTTTTTCAAATTTATTTTTTTTAGATTAACGCTAAAAAATTAACACAAATATAATTTTGAGTGATTTTTAGACCTTATATTTAAAGTATTTTAAAATATATTTGGTTTAAATAGAATAAACATAGTTTTTACTTTTAAGTCCAATATATGTAAGATTTTTACATTTGATATCCAAACCAAATTTATTTCTGTATATAACATTACTAAAAATATATCCGAACCAATAACCTATTAAGTTCACCTAAAATTTAGTTTAGATAATATTAATATTTTTTGAGCTAAGATTTAAAATATTTTTGGATATTTTCATTTGAATGACATGTATATAAATATATAATTTTTACTTTGAATTTTAATATAGATATATGTGAAATTTCAATATCCGATATTCGGACCAAACTTGTATTACGATATACCATAACTAAAAATATTCGAACCAATAATCAATTGAGTTAATAACGTGAATGATTTCTAACTTTAAGCATAAGCAAATAAGTTATGTTTAAATAAGTAATGCAAGTAGAAACGATAGAAAATGGTGATAAGTAAAAAAAGATGATAATGAATGTAATCATAGTAATGAATAATTATGTAAGTAGATAATGGTAAGAGTGTGGTTATAGTGACATATATATAGCCAAACAGCTTTTAATAGTTTTCCAGTTTTCTAGAAAACTGGAAAATTGTTTCCTATTTTCAAAATGGAAAATTGTGCTAGTAAACATGTTTTATGTTTTCTGTTCTCCAATTCTCCACAGAAAACTGGAGAAAATTTCCTGTTAGTTTGCCATGCTTTTTCTATTCAACTTAATTTATCTTTCTGTCACTTGCATTTGTATAACAGGCAGCTGCTTGAATCTTCTGGCAAGTTGCAACTTCTTGATAAGATGATGGTGAAGCTTAAAGAGCAAGGGCACAGAGTGTTGATATATACGCAATTTCAGCATATGTTGGACTTGCTAGAAGATTACTGCAACTTTAGGGTATTAACACTTTCATTTGATTATCGTAGAATTTGAATTTGTTATTTACTGTTCATTTGAATATCTGGAAAATTGATCTTAATGGCTGCTTTTTTCTCTGATCAGAAGTGGCAATATGAACGCATTGATGGAAAAGTTGGTGGAGCTGAAAGACAAATTCGAATTGATAGATTTAATGCTAAGAATTCTTCCAGATTCTGTTTTCTGCTGTCAACTAGGGCTGGGGGTTTAGGAATTAACCTTGCTACTGCTGATACAGTGATTATATATGACAGGTACTTTAGGATTTATATTGCATTTTTCTTTTTTACTTTTTCTCTTTTCCCTTTGATTGATATAGTGGACTTGATAAAGTCATGTTCTTTGGTACTTGTGTATGAATTTGTAGTGTGGGCCACATGTGAATGCTCATTTCTACTGTCGCTTAAGACATTAATCTCTTTAATGGTGTGAGCTTCTTGATCCATGCCAGAAATGAGTTGTGTGCTTATAGATGATTAAATGAATTGCCCTACAAAGTAGGAGAATATAAGGAATTAGGGAGTAACATATATGAAAGACTGTTGACATGAAGAAATGGAAAATTTGTGCTTCTCATGTCACTGTTGCTTCCTATAATTGCCTTTAGGAACTACCAGATTTCTTGTTTAGTAAATTCTTTCTTATGAAGAAAGGTTGAGTATTGCCTATCACCAGCAGCGAATCGAGAGTGATGGGTGCTAAAAAAATATTTATCTGTAATGCTTCTTTTTTAGTGTGCTTATGTTCCTCCTAAGCAATTTGTTGAATACAAGTTTGTGTGACCTTAACCTTTATTGTTATACATAATTCTTCTTTTGTGCAAGGAGAAAACTTAAATCACCTGTTCCTGAACATTGTTAGTTATCAATGACAGGCACAGGGCCAGTATGGGGAGTGGGATTTTTGAGCTGGGGTTCATGATTTTTTCAATAAAAAGTGCATTTCATTTCCAGTGCAACTTCATTTAGGGAACTTCTATGAAATCTCATTCCATTATATTGATGTCTTGAACAAGGGTAAAGTTATATGAGTTTCATGAAAGAGGCAGTTGGTTGATCTAGCTGCAATATGTACACATACTAAAATGGAGTCCTGTGTGTACTTAATGAGATGCTAAGAATCCAGCCAAAATGAGTTTCTGCTAGAAGCTTCTAGATGCGTCTTAGCAAAGTATTACTAGACAGACCAACACTTCATTTTATTCAACGTATGTCCAAAAGCAGTAAAATAATGAGACTTGTTTTTCATCAGAGGTAGAAGTGAGCCTTGCCAAGATATTTCACTGGTTTAATTCCTTAACCTGGTTATTTTTACTTGAAGCCTATTAAAGAAAGGCATGGTTCCAATAATTTTCCTTTCCCAGATCCTGCAAGATGCATGAGCCTTGGACACTAGGTCTTTCATTCCTAATGATGGTTGATATCTTATCATAGTTCAGCTTTTTCCAAGTATAGTAATTAAGAATACTAGAATTATTTTGTGTTAGCATTTTGAGGAATCAATGTGAAGTGGTGGTCAATACTGAAGAGGACTTAACATTAGATGGGTATGGATCCTTGTAGGTCTTTATGGCTTTGATGTGCCTCATCTGTTATAGAAAACTTGTTTATGGTTTGATTGTTTTGTTGACGTATCTATTTGTTAGAATTGTCTTCCTTGAGCAGCGTGAACTAACCTTGGGAGCTGAAAAGATTATTGGGTAGCTTTGTAGGTTTACTATTTGAGCATCTTTTATGTATATATATATTGTGTAATCCCAGACTTGAATGAAGAAGAGTAAGAGAACATGGTTCTTCACTTCTGAACTTTGTCCTCCATTATTTCTTTACTTCTTCTCTCTCTTATTTCTCAACACTATTAATCAATGGGGCTCTTTTTCAGTGATTGGAATCCTCATGCTGATCTACAGGCAATGGCTAGGGCTCATAGGCTTGGTCAAACAAGCAAGGTTAAATATTTGCTTATGAGCTTACCATTCTGTTCAGACTTTTTGATGCCTTGTTTTAGGTTTCTGGATTTATTTGCTTATTTATGATCATCCAGGTAATGATATATAGACTCATACTAAGAGGAACTATCGAAGAAAGGATGATGCAGATGACTAAGAAGAAAATGGTTTTAGAACATCTAGTTGTTGGGAGGCTCAAGGCTCAAAATATCAACCAGGTAATAGAACTTGATTGCTTTAAACAAATTCTTTTTCATTCAAGTTTTTACCAATGTATGATTGGGAACAGATCATCTCAAAACATTAGATTGACCATCCAATTTATGTATTTGAGCTATAAACCTTCTGTATGAGTCATTTTCTCTGGATTCATTCATATAAACTACTATTAATACTTTTGTTTGTTTGTTTGTTTGTTTTTTTTTTTTGGTGGGGGGTGCGGTGGGTTGATTTCTCTCTGTAAGTAATGACAATAGTACATTATGAAGGGTAATATTTAGAGCAAAACAAATTTAAAATCCTACAAGTATTTAAGCAGAGTGCCTTGATTTATTTCTCAAAGTTAAACAGAAATGGTAAATTAATACCTTTTTCTTAGTGTCAAGTGAATGCTCTGTGTTCTGTGATTGGTTTTATTCCATTATTATTTAGTTTTATGTGCTTTTTAATCATTGGAACTGCCTTTATCCATACAGTTATTAACAGTATCAATTGCCCCCAAATATTTGTTAATCCTCAATGATAGTCCTTTTAAATGTATTGTATTTCTTCTAGTCACTATTCCTTTGCATTGAGTTTCTGGTTTGTTAATAATTAATATTTTTTCCTCTGAGTATTTAGCCGATCAGTAATTCCTTTTGTGATGGGTATTTCTGTGATCAACTGCATTTTCTTAAATCAATTGTGGCTATCTAAATCTTAATGCAGGAAGAACTTGACGATATCATTAGGTATGGGTCAAAGGAGTTATTTGCTGATGACAATGATGAAACAGGAAAATCCAGACAAATTCATTATGATGATGCTGCTATAGATAGGTACATTTTCTTTCTTTCCTTGTTTTGTATGGTATTGGTATATCTAAAAAATTTCTTCACTTCAAGTTCTATTTCATTTACCTTCTCTTTATAAAATATGAAATTATTATTTTGGCAATTTAATTGTTTCAACCTCAGATTACTGAACCGTGAACAAGCTGGAGATGAGGAAACTGTTTTGGATGAAGAAGAAGAAGATACTTTTTTGAAGGCCTTTAAGGTTTATTTCATATATACCTTCGTTTTATTCGCTGAATTTGCCACACTGACTGGTATTTGTTTCCTTGCTTCCCCTGCCAAATTGGTTTGGGCATATGGCCTGTCTGAAACTGCCCCCACCTGATGTTTTAGGTGCCATTCTGCCAGAAATATGAAACTGAAGCAGAATTGAACTTTGATTTGGTTCTTATACTTTCTGTGGCAAAGGAATTTGCCTTGCTTTGGTTTGGTTGTTGATACAACCCAAATTATTATCATTTGTGAATTCAAGAAACCAAATTAGAGATATTGCCAATTTGCATGGTGACAGCAGCCAAAGTTTGCTGTCGAGCGATTTGGTCGTACAAGGCTATATATTTCACACCTCAACATCCTTTCATTGGGACACTAAAGTCTATCACTGATGCCTTCATGAGAGGCATTTCCATACTTTGCCTCTCCTCTACCCAAAAAAAAAAAAATCTTTCTAAGATTTTCTATATCAATGATATGCTAAAACCCTGTGTGCTTGTTTGTCATAAACCAGTGGAAAGAAGTAAAGAACAGGAATATGACGTGGTGTGGCTTTGCTATTGCTATTCACTTTTCACTTTCTGTTGGATTTATAGCATCGGAGGAGTGTGTGTGTGTGTGTTTTTTTTGGCCTGCTTTAAGCATGGATTGATGTTCCACTGCATCCACATGGCTCAAAATTAAAAATATGCTTGGTTTTGTAATTCTGGCTCAGATGTGGACCTAATTCTTCCTTGTACTATGTTGAACTGGTGCTAAGGTGACCCTTAAAAATGATTGTTCAAGTGTTTCTTGAGTTGGACATTTTACACTCACCTTTAACTTTTTTCTTTGATTTGATTAGTCAATTTTGAGAAAGCTAAACCATCATGAATGCTTTAGGTTGCAAACTTTAAATACATTGATGAAGCAGCAGCAAAAGCTGAAGAGGAAGTTCCAACAACGCCCTTAGAGGATAAAACAGCTACAAACAATTCAGAAAAAGCAAACTTCTGGGAGGAATTGCTACGAGACAGATATGAAGTTCATAAAGTTGAAGAATTTAACACTTTGGGCAAGGGGAAGAGAAGTCGTAAACAGGTTTGTTTTTTCAATCAATCTATGGGCACCTGTTCTTTCAAATATTTAATACTAGTCCAGAATTGCAATTAAAAAACAAATTAATTACCAAACCGCATATGAACTCTCTTCACTTCTGGTCGGGAGATGTAGTATGATGAACATGATAGTTTTCTAATGTCATGGACTAGACACAATAAAATGTTTGTAAAGCACATTTTTTAATATTTCACCTCTCTTTGAACTTGCTTAATGTTTTTTATTTTATTTTATTTATTTATCTATTTTTCTTTTGATGGAGGTGGGCTTAAATGCTGTAGTTTCTTCTGATCCTGTTTGTAACTACTCAATTCTCTTTTACTACTTTGGGTTTCTATTTTATCATGTGTTTCTATCGTAATTGTAATTTCCATTTCATGTTCTTTCTAGATGGTATCAGTTGAGGAAGATGACCTTGCCGGTCTGGAAGATGTGAGCTCTGACGGGGAAGATGATAACTATGAAGCTGATTCAACTGATGGTGAGACAGCTTCAACTGGAGCAGCAGCCATTAAAAAACCTATTAGGAAGAGAGCACGTGGTATAAAATGGCTTCTTGTTAGTTGTTTTACATTTATATGAATCTGATTAATATGACATCTAAAGCAACACTGTTTGTCAACCTTGAACAGTGGACCCCTCGGAACCACTTCCTTTGATGGAAGGTGAAGGGCGGTCATTTAGAGTACTGGGATTTAATCAGAACCAAAGGACAGCATTTGTCCAGATTTTAATGAGGTTAGAT
>CM008340.1:37127317-37137747 GCA_002525835.2 Ipomoea batatas
AAAAAAAAAAAAAAAAAAAAAAAAGAAGCCTTTGAGTTTAAAGTCAATTGGATTTTGGTCTTATTATTCTAGATCTCTAGCTATTGAAAATGTGTTACAATTAGGGTCAATTTGGAAACCAGGAAAATGTCTTCGGGAGAATGAGTCATTTTTCATAAAATAATTTCTTTTTCAGTGTTTGGTTACATTTTGAAAAACTGCCTTGGTGTGTTTGGTTTATTTTCTGAAAAATGAGTAGAATTGTATAATTAAACATTTTAATTGTTTTATTTATAATATAATAATATTAAAGATAATGTTATTTATTAAAAATTTTAATTAAAAAATCTTTGGTTTTTTTCGGAAATCAAGGTTGTGATTTTTTTCGTAAACGATTGTGGTCAGGAATCATTTTTAGTCTGTGGAAAATGACTTTCGCCAAATTTTGACGGAAGTCATTTTCCTCCAAAACAGTCATATTTTCCGTTGATTGAATTTCCAGGCACATCCAAACACTGAAAACTCAGAAAATGACATAAACTCAAAATTTAAAATTGGAAAAACACATTACTCAATAAATCAAGATTGCGATTAACTATATATAGGAAACTTCTTCAATCCCGCTACGTCCCGCAAATTATATCGTGGACCGTGGTCCACAATGCATGGTGGACCGCGGTCCCAAAACGACGTCGTTTTGATTAATGAAACAGACGGATGAATTCGCGCCACTCACTTTCTTTTCATATATACTGCACTTTCTTTTCAACACAACTGCAGTTACCTTTCAACACAACTGCAGTTACTTTTTGATATAACTACAATTGTATATTATCGAATGAAGCTATAGTTATATCAAAAAGTAACTGCAGTTGTGTTGAAAGATAACTGCAGTTGTGTTGAAAAGAAAGTGCAGTATATATGAAAAGAAAGTGAGTGGCGCGAATTCATCCGTCTGTTTCATTAATCAAAACGACGTCGTTTTGGAGACCGCGGTCCACAATGCATTGGCGACCGCGGTCCACGATATAAGAACTGGCTACGTCCTGTGCCTCCTGCCAAATCATTTCTATATTAATTATCGAGTGTTTAAAAATAGAAGGAAAAGTAGTGATTTCTTCTAAAATCGTTTTTATATTTTCGTTTTTTAGTATGATAACATTATTGTAAAAGGCATCTATAAGAATAATGTAAAAAGACTTAAAAGAGTGCCTTTGTGAAAAATCAAAAATAAAGTTAAATCTGGGTTGTCTTGTTCTATAAATTAAAAAATAAAAATAAACAGATGAAATGTGTGTCAATAATAACATGTTATAATTAATCAAGTCCATAAACGAGTTCTTCAACCAGCCTTACAAAGAGTTTGAGAACCCTGGCCGGCCCTGGGCATGGGCCCCCAAAAATTGGGGGCCCCATATTTAAAAAAATAAAATAAAATATTATGTATATATAGTACACTGTACATAATATTACAGGCTTAATATATTTATATATTTCTTATCCTTTGGCGGTTCCCAATTTTCAATCCCAACAATTAATATTCTTAATTAAGATTAAGAATGGCAATTCCCAAGACCCAACTCCCCAAATCTCAATTGCTAATTAGCATATAACCATTGTTATTTGTTAATTTATTGCCTAGTGCCTCCACTGTATAACAATTAACATAGCCACACAATATACAATTCCTAATTCCCAAATCTCAAATTCTCAGCAGCAGTACGCAAAGTCACAAACGGCAATGACGCAGCTCGACGGACCGCTCAACGCCTCAACTTATTATTCAATTCTTCTCAATCACTCAATCACACAAACTCTCAAGTTCTTCAACTCTCTTGACAAGTAATTAAAATTACGTATTATTTCATAATCCTTATTTATTATTTTATCGACCTGACTTAATAATTCTGATTTCAGAATAATATTTTTTAAAAAAAATTTCTTGATTAATTATTTATTCATAGAGTCTCTAAATAAATTCTTAATTTTTCTTAGGAATTTTATAATTATGTCTTCTAGAAAATACTCACATGTGTCTGAGAAGTGTAAAAAGAAAAAAAGAATTGAGCAACTAATACAATCTCAAAAGGGAGCTCTTGAAAAATTCATTACAAAAGAAACTCAAATAGATGAGCTAATATAGATTTATCAATAAATAAAGGTCATAAAATTGATGAAAATGAATTGTATATTGAGCTAAAATTGCTTAGAAAGATTTTATCAAATGAAAATATAAGAGCAATGAGTATATATATTGAATTCATTGAAACAATAATGGATGAGTTGTTTTCCAAATCTTACTATTGCATATCGAATATTATTGATTATCACAATTACTGTTGCCTCTGCAGAAAAGAGTTTTTCAAAATTGAAATTGTTGAAATCTTACTTACGATCAAGTATGTTGCAAGAGAGACTCAATAGATTAGCTTTAATCTCTATTGAAAATAAGATTTTGGAAGAAGTTGATATCAAAAGTTTGGTGGATGATTTTACGTCTAAATATGCACGACGTATATTACTTTTTAAATGAAATTTTAGATGTATTTTTTATACAATATTTATATTTTGACACAACGTTTTGAACAACTATTATTTATATATAGAAATTACTTGAAAAAAGGGGCCCAAATTAAATTATTGCACAGGACCCCGATTTTTTTTGGAACGGCCCTGCTGAGAACTCTTAAATAAATAGTTGTTTAAACGAGTTACATTTATGTACAATTAGTGCCAATAATAGCATGTTATAGAACAAGAAAGAAAGAATTAATTAATTAATCAGATGCAATGACATTTTTGTAATTAAACAATTTTTTTTATTACAACAATTTTTTTTTGAATGAATAAACAATGCATATTTATTCAAGGAATAAGGGTCAAATAAGCCATCGAATTACACACGAAACTGCAATTAGGTTATTGAACTCAAAAACAATGCAATTGGGTCCCTAAACTACACAAATTCATGCAAATTAACCCAAAGTGACTTGTTGACTTGTTCTTCCGGTTACCAACTTTAAAAATAATATTTTAAAATAATTTTAAATTAATTAATTAATTAAAATTAAAATTAAAAAAAAAAAAACAAGAACAAGTCAATTGGGTCCTTTTTTTAATTTTAAATTTTAAATTTAAATTTAATTAATTATTTTATTTAAAATTGTTTGAAAATATTATTTTTAAAGTTGGTAACCGGAAGATCAAGTCAAACAAGTCACTTTGGGTTAATTTGCATAGATTTGTGTAGTTCAGGGACCCAATTGCATTGTTTTTGAGTTCAATGGTCTAATTGCAGTTTTGTGTGTAGTTCGGTGGCATATTTGACCCTTATTCATTTATTCAAAAACAAATTTCTTTTAAAATTACCCGCCGAACCCTACGTATTCAACCTAAAATGATGCAAGTTTTATTCAAATGATGAGATTTTATCCAAAACTAACACATGCAAAATTAAATCACAAAATTAAATCACAAAAATGTCACCAAACTTCCATTTAAAATTTGCATATTTTAACAATTCTTTCCTAAAATAATGTGAACTTTCTCAAAATAATATATATTTTAACTAAAACAACAATGTTTTACCTCTAAAACGATGCAATAGAAGTAGATGTGTGTGGACAGGAAACAAGGTAGCTTTTAGAGGAGTAGATGCAGTTGGGAATGGTGACATTTTAGTGAGCAAATAAAATAATGCGTCAAGTAAAAAAAATAAAATAAAATGTACAGTGCTCTGTTTTTTTTTTTTAATATTTTTTTTATTTGTCCCCATATTTAAGTTACTGCTAGCTACTTGCTACTGGTCCATGACTGTACCCATGCACGTACTTGAGGGAGAGGGGGTAGGGAGCCATTTGGGGAATCCATATTTAAAAAATAATAATACTCCGTAATAAATAAATAAATAAATAAATATACAAATACAAGTAGATAGTTGCTTTCTGTTTGGTTTCTGATAAGAACAAATATGAGTGTGGACATCTGTTTGTGTATAGACATAATCACATATTGAAAGGTATGTGGTTTGAATTATGGACAAGTGACTATTTTGACTCCTAATTGTTTAAGTTTATAATGTACGACAAATACTTGATATCGAGAAATTAGATTATTGGCAGTGAGAGAATTATTTTCACTTTTGATCGTACGACTATCATGTCATTCTTACATCCTTTTTTATCACATTTGATTCTTCTGAGCAAATTTTATATAGTAAACAGTAAAAATGTACTACATTTCTAGTTTATTACTAATGTTTTGATCACTACCTAAAAGCTAAAGTGATTAATGATATGCTTATGAACTAGAAATATTATATATTTAAACTATTTTCATAGAAAAAGCTAAATGTAAATTAAAAGTGGCACAATTGTCATGTGACTGAAATTCAAAATAAATAAACAATAAAAAGTTTATTGAGTTAGTAAGATATAAGATCCCCTACCACGAGGGCTACTTTGAGTCGGCAATTTCAAGATAGGATTATATGACTAAATCATGTAATGGAGAATTTGCATTTGAGTTCATAAACTATGGGCAATTAGTAAATTTGGCTTCTCATATTTGATATTTGTAAAACTAACCTTCAAATCTGTTAATTTCATGTAATTTTAATTCTTATTTTAACCGTTTTCATCGATCTCCATTTTTTAAAAAATCTATAAACTAAATGGTACTGTTGGTTTTATGACATTTGAATAGTTAACAATCGGCCAACAGTCCAACACTACCGTTAATAAAATGACTCATGAGAATAATCTAGAGAAAATATGTGTTTTATTTGAAACATTCGGATCCGTTTTATCCCTTGAGAGCGGATCTTATACAAGAAGAATAGGTATTTGAGAGGGAAACTAACTCCTAATTTCTCTTGCCTTAGGACACCTTTTATATTGAGAATAGGTAACCAAAATTACATTAGGTAATAAATTCCTATTAAAAAATAAATAATGGACACCCATGCACACTATGCTTGTGGGTTGTGGGGGCCACCTCATTTATATTATCTCCTAGCATTTGAAGGACATTCATATTGCACCGTAGTTGAGGGCCAGTAGTTCGACAAGTTCCTAAGAGTGAGGATCGACTGACCTATATAAAGCCAACCTATCAGAACCCTAGTACATCATCTACCATCCAGTCCCCTACTTTCTTGTGGCTCACGACATCGACGCTCAAGAAAGTATAAAATAGAACACCAAGTCCAAGCATGCTATGGAGCTGACCACCCGTACAAGAATTCCGACTACCACTGCAAGAGATCCAACCACCTAGAAGTTAGAGAAAATATATGTGGAACACTGAGAGGTGGGAGAGATGAGTGTCGACCACCGACGGGTAGTAGGAAATATATGTCGACCTCAGTGAGGTGGGAGAGAAGAATACCGACCACCGAGGGGTGGTAGAAAATATATGCCGACCACAGTGAGGTCGAGCAATCGATCGCTTTAGGGTCGATTGACCACCAGGGGCCAACCACTAGGGGGACCGAGAAACCAATCATTTAGGGGCCAAGGGTCGACCACTCTTTAAGGGGGTCCGTGAACCAACGACTTTTCGAGAGGGCTCGAACCGATCCTTTCAACTGCCGAGTAGTTATCATACTACAAAACTTGAAACACCAATTAAGTGAGAAAATATGAGATGCATTCCCACTAGAAGGGTATAGTCTAGACCAACTAGCATGCTTGCATGCCTATCCTAAATACTTAGTGTAAGTGCACAAATGATGCACATTAGTGTTTAGTTGGCTAAATCATTTGACAAACCTTAGGTTATGTTTTATTTATATTTCCTTAGTATAGGTTGGTTCATAATTCAGTTTGACTATTTCAAAGCTCACAGTTTGTTACCTGGATCACAACCTGTGGCGTATTGGAACTAAGTCAGTGTTACCAGCGAAATTGCCTAACAGAATTCAGTTTATTTCAGCAAGGTTTTAGTCTGGTTTTTGAATGAATGGGCAGTATTTTTTTTGTGAGAATTATCAGCAAATATGTGGGAGAGTTGGTTATTTAAGAATGCTATATAAAGGATGAAATTTGAAGCTTCATTTACACACTTTCTTTGGGAAATTCAAACAGTATACTACAGTACTTATAATCTGATTGTGAGTCAATTTAAAAGGTTAATTTATTACTATATTGATGCTCTATATCGTGGTGCTGATTGAGAAGAGTTGTGTCTGCACGAAACCGATCCCTTGAAGATGTTTTGAAGATTGTTTAATGAATGTTGATGTAATAGGCATTGGCCTTTGTGTATGATTATCATTTCATCCCCATGTAATCTTGGCAAACATCTAGTGGATTGGGTTTTCGTGAGTGCCCCGCAGACGTAGGAGTTTAGCTCCGAACAGCGTTACCATTTGCTGTGGTTTGGTTCTACTCTTCTTATCTTTTATCTTTTATTTATTAAATTAACATAATGAAGGACAAGTTAATTTGTGCTTACAATTGAGTAGAACTTTAAGTGTTTCTTGCATTCAAAATCCACGATAAAATTACACTTAGTTTTCTATTGACTTTCCCCCTCTCTACGAGTTGCAACCATCCTTGCAAACTGTACGTAGTCTTCAACATACACCTGAAAAATAAGACACGGAAATAAATGGTTAAATGCTACTTAGGTAGACCGCCCATGTCTTATTTTGTTTGAGCCCTCCTTGTCATCCTCAGCACGAAGCTTATTATAAGGTTCCATCCACCTTTTTGACCTTCCTTTCTTCTTAACTGAGCAGATAGACATTCCGTCCTTAACTCCATTTTTCCAAGGGCATAAGGCCCGATAGAGTGCACAATGGATTTTTCTAATGACCAACTAGTTGAAATTAGGATTTGTTCTTATTTTTTTAGCATGCTACAATGTCCACTAATGGATACCTAACCCGAGATACCAAGTTGGCGAGGCAGTCAGGATTGGAAGGTGGTCAGCCCAATGACCATCGGCGAAACGAGAATCTGAATTGGCATCCCAGAGATATTGGAAGATCTATTACCATACCCCCTACCCCTATTTCCATTCTAAGTTTAGGAAAGGGACTCCCGTACTTAAGTAATGAATGCAAAAATCGACTTAAGAAGGTTGCACAAGGTTGCCAAGCACCTTGTGCTCAATTGGCATGTAGTGGCCACCCTTAGATGGGAGGTCATGAGTTCGAGTCTCAGTGGAGGAGATCTCGAAATTGACTCTTTGTGCTTCAACAGGTTGAGAAAAGTATAAATGAACAGATACTACAATGTAATAGGGTCAGTTGTATTCAAAAAAAAAAGTTAAATTTGAAATAATTTTCCTTCCTTTTTTGGGCTAGTCGCCTATGTATAAATACCCCTGAAGGGCACATTGTAAAGGGTTTGACTTTTACTCTTTGGCAATAAAGACTATAAACGTGCTTTCGCTCACATTGTTAAGGTGGTGTTGGCTTGCCAACCGGCTACCTAGTTTTGAAAACAACATTAGCATCGTCCATGGGGATGTGACAAAAATGTGTTTTATCAATTAAAGCAATTATCTGACATCATCGTCTACACTCGGAGAAATCAACGGCCACTTCCGATGCTCAAAACAATGCTAACTGAGGTGATGTTAGTTGTGACATGCGTGAGCAACTCACCCGCCCAAACCCACCGAAACATTAAATGGATTCGCTTCGTCGTTCCACCCAATTGCCTAACGGGGACCAGGAAATGGGCGGTGCACTTGGAAACAATATCCCACCACCACCTGTTGCGCTGCTTGAACCAACCATGGCTGAGGTGATGACTCGCATGTTGGATATGTATGAGAGGGAGAGGGAGGAACATGCTACCTTCACTGGCAAGCAGCTGCTACCTCCGCCAGGGCCTACTGAAGAGGCAATGTGCCCTAAGAGAGCCCGACCCACTCAACAAGTGGCTAAGTCAAAGGCTCATTCTGGTTCCGAATGAGTTCTAGGCCTTTTCATTCATTTGAGGTTAGTGTTAAAGGCACCTGCTTGTTCGGCTATTGATAGGCTTAGCAACCGGGCTGCTCGCTAGGTAGCTAACTGTTCGACTAGGCGGTCTAAGAGGAATTGGAATATATGCCAAAGCCGATAAATAAGCAAAAGCGTAAGGAAAAGGCCATGCGCCAAAGGCGACCCAACGAAAGCGTAAGGAAGAAACCTCGACTCGCTGTGAGAGGATCTTGGAGAATGCGGCTGATCTCATGGAGGATGTCCACAGTCTACGCTAGAAGATAAAAGGGAAAGTGAAGTCCGACCACTGCTGCGTGTATGATCGATTGGGTGCACTTGCTTTCAGACCCTAACCACCCGATGCATGGGTAAAAAATTTTATTATATATTTCGATAATAAAATTAAAGATGAAATTATAAACAATTCTAATATTTGAAAGTGTACATTTATTTGATTATAAGATTAGTGTAAAAGTATCACTCAATTAATTGAATAATATATAACTCATTTATCTATAATTATTTTAAAAAATCGATATGTAATATGATTTATGTAATTATATTATTACTAAAGTAAATATGGGAAAAGAGATTAAATAATTTAATTGTAATTATTATAAAAATAAATTCAACAACACATATTTAACTTAATTACAATAATAATTATTAGGCAATTATTATTAGACAATTATCCTTTTATACCTTAAGTATATTCCTTTTCACCATATCCTTTACTTTTTTCTCCTCCTTCATATCTGAATGAATTAATTGTAATTATTATATTAAAAAAAATCTAGCAACCCATGTTTAATTGTAATTATACTAATATCTGTGCTATATATATATATATATATATATATATATATATATATAGACACAAAGAGATTATCAAAAGATTATTTGCAATTTGACGGAGGTCAATTTTGTGTGCATTGCGGGGTAGCAGTGGCTACAGTGGCTTGTAGTTGTAGTATTTGTGCATTGGTGTTATAGTACCAAATCCACCAATACATCATTGTTATTAGATGAATTTATAGCTGTTGCTCCATTTACAAAAAAATAGATGAAGATCAAGAATTGAATGAATATTTAATGGTGTATCTCAATGAAAACGAAGTTGTTTACTAACCAACAACTTTTAATAAAGGAAAATAATATTAATATTTTTCTCTTGTAGCCAATGTTAAGATGATAAATTTTACACTTTTGGTTAATGAAGTATGCATCAAATAAATTTGCACACAAGATTTATCAAAAAACATGTATATCATGATCAATAAGAATTTACATGTTTATGTGTAAACCACATAAAGCTTGCAAAAGTATTAGTAAAGGACTAACATATTATTTTTTGAAAACAAAGGACTAACATATTATTATACAAAAAGAAACACAACATAGTAAAAGGTTATAAGTTTAAACATTATTAAATCGTAAGCATAATGTAGATAGGGTGAGAGTAGTTGGCTTTGCACACTAACTAAAATCACGTTGCCAATGACTTGTGTATTGAGTTTAATGTAAAAAAATAAAATAATTTTTATAAAAGTAGGATGAAGGGAAAATAGTTTCATATTTCTTGCTTTCCGATCGGTAACACTAGTCTTAACTCTTAACTCATTTTTATAGCTAATCAAGGAGTAAGTTTTAATATTGATGATAACTAACCATAATATACAATCCTCGTTATTTATATTACTACCTGAACTCATGCTAAACCTAGTTAAAGTTAAGATATATGTACTTATTTAAAGATTTTATAATAAACAAACAACAATTTCTAATAAACAGTACAATTATTGTTTTATTTATAACTTTTTTTATTGTAAATTTGTTTTTATAACACAATTAAATATTACAAAACCAATTTATCACAACAACAACAATAATAATAATAATGGTGATGTTGTTGTTGTTATTATTATTATTATTATTATTATTATTATTATTATATAGTTTGGGTACCAAGTATCCAAAGGATATTACATGTACCCGACTCGGATAATAAATGTACTATTTGTTCATGATCATACTCCATACCCTATTGTCATCCTTAAATTTTAACCATGAATCTTAGCATCCAATATCTAGACCGAACTCGATTAAATCCATCTTGAAATCAATCAATTTTGTAATCAAGTGAACTACTAGCCATCCCATATTTGCTAATACACTCTGGTATGATTAGCCAAATGATTTTTGGCATTAAGTTTGATTCAGTCATATAATTCTATATATACATAATCCATGCATGCGCTACTAAAGGGTAGAACCAAGCTAAATAAGACAAAGTGAAATAAAAAACAAAACACGCAATCTATGGAGTACTAAATATAAGTAAAGAATACTCTCCAAGAGAGCTAACACGTTTTGCCAAAATGAAAAGACTGAGTTCAACCTTAAGGTATGTATATGCCAATGGTAGTACTTTAGTAGGAAGATGTCATTTTTTTTGCTTCTACTGTCCTCACACCAGAACGTGCCTTATTTTACACATTCTTTCTTATTTTATACC
>CM008340.1:37164098-37177190 GCA_002525835.2 Ipomoea batatas
GTGTTTTGTTAATTGCTATAATTACAATTGTGTTACATTATTTTTGAAATTTTTATTTTGTTTGCATGTGAATATGTGATAAATAATAAATTATTGTATGAATTTAATAAAGAAAAAAGGTCAAAATTATAATTAACATATTAGTTGGTCCAATTGGTGTCAACTCGTATGGTGTTGACCCGAAACTCGTTGACTTATCATGTTGTGTCGTGTAAATTAAATACTTAAGGGGTGTATTCAATCAAGACTTTTAAAAACTTTCAAATACTTTTAAAGTGATGGATTTTAATTGACTTTTGTATAATTTTTATATATACTTTACTAGAATCTTTTAAAATTTCATAAACTTTGTAAGAGTTTATAAATATCTGTATGACAAACATTTATAAACTTTTGAAAACTTTTTAATATTAAAAAGTCTACAAAAATCATTACAAATCTAAATTGAATACACCCCTACAAATATTTTATAACTTATATTAATATATTATTAATAATTTTTTTATAAAAATAAATTAAATAAAAATTTTAAATTGTAAATGTTTGATGCAACCAGCAACTTGCTGCTGGTTGCAACAGGCTGCGAACAGCAGCAGCGCAGCAAGCTGCTGCTGTTCGTAGCAGATTGCTGCTGTTGCGAGCAGCAATTTATTTATTTTTATTTTTATTTTTATTTTTATTTTTCTTTTTGATGCGATCAGCAGCAAGAAATTTTTGCTGCTGTTTCGCAGCAACAAAAATTTGCTCTAAACATCACCAAATAATAATTTTTCGTAGCAAAGTATATGGTATTTATGAAATGTTTGAAACGTACCGTAAAATTAATTTAAAGTTTATGGTTTAAATAGAGGAAAAAAATTGTGAAAAATCTTGAAAAGTTTGGCATTGGAGTGTTGAATTTGCTTGAACAATAAAAAAAAAAGTATTTATGAAAGATTTGAATCGTACCGTAAAATTGATGAAAAATTTGCCTAGTTTAGATAGAAGAAAAAAAGTCCGTAGAGAATGTTGAAAAATTTGGGGTTGGAGGGTTGGATTTCATCTATTTATATTAATGAAGAAAAAGTCTATAGAAATCCTATTCTGACAGAGTTTGTGAAAGTCAGTAACTTTTTGAATAACAATAGACTTTTAAAAACTCTATAAAAGTCTGAATCGAATACCTGTATACTTTTAAAGAGTTTTGAAAAGTTTGAATTGAATACAGGTAGACTTTTAAAGAATTTATAAAAGTCTAAATTGAATACCACCAAACTTTTAAAGTTGATAAAAGTATTTAAAAGTTCATGAAAGTCGTGATTGAATACACCCCTTAGTACAAATTTGTATTCATGTTAATATTTGAGATACATAAACCCGATAATAATCTATTTAAACACGCTACAAAAATAAACACTAAGTACAAATAAACAAATTTACCATATCAATATAATTTAGTTACCAATCAAATTAACTAAATTATGTCAAAATAAATTTGGTTAAATGGGCATTCATAGGCAAATTATACTGTGCACCACGGTGCACATAGCAATGTGCACCACGTACCTAAACGACGTCGTTTTGAGCATTGTAAACAAATCGTCCGTTTTTTTTGGAAATCACGTTTCCCGTTTCGGCCGGTCTCTGTATTTATGTTAATATTCTGTGTATTCCAGGCAATCATTCTGTGTATTCTAGGCTACCGTTCTGTGTATTATAGGCAACCGTTATGTGTATTCATATTAGTAACACATGTTGTGATTTCATGTTAGTAACACATGTTGTGATGTGTTTGTGCATTCGAATGTTTAGGAAGATGAGTTATGTGTATTTTGTGTAAATATTATGCGTATTCATGTTATTAACACAAGTTGTGATGTGTTTATGCATTCGAATGTTAGGAGGATGAGTTCTGTGTATTATGGGCATCAATATTCTGTGTATTATGGGCAAACATTCTGTGTATTCTAGGCAAACTTTCTGTGTATTCTATATAATGATTATGTGTATTATAGATAATGAATTCCCTGGAGTCATTCGCGTCCACTAACATCTGTGTATTTTGTGTCAATATTCTGTGTATTCTGGGCAAACATTCTGTGTATTCTAGACAAACGTTCTGTGTATTATAGATAATGAATTCCCTGAGTCATTTGGGTTCGCGTCTACTAACACCGAAACGACGTCGTTTTACGTACGTGGTGCACATTGCTATGTGCACCGTGGTGCAGGGTATAACGATTGGCATTCATACATTTGGGCCACTAAAATTTACTTCAATTTCATTTGGGCTTTGGAAGCTTTATCTTTGTAATTGATCCCATATACTTGAACTTAGGAAGTTCTGTATTGAGGATTTGAACGCTGACAAGGATATATGGAAATGAAGACAGCGTCAGAGCTTGATGATGGTTATGATTGGAGGTTGATGAATGTTTGGGCGAGACGAACATGCAGTGCCAGTGATCGCTGGAGAGAGCAGCAATGTCGGCAAGGATGTGAAATGGTCCATCTGGCATTAAATTTTAGAGATTTTTGGTTAGCAGTTCTCAAGTTGCTTCCGAATCAGTAACTTTTTTCTCATCCAAAGCTGGGAGGAGATAAATCACAAATCACGTCTCCTTTGATTGGTTAACTTTTAGATATGACGTTGAATAATCCATTACTTGATCATTGTTAGCGTTGAGTTCACGGGTGGAAAGTGAGAAAAATAGAAAGAAACACTAATTCATACTTGTAAGACTATGTTTGACAAACCTAGCTGAAAAGTAGGTGAAAATTGAAAAGCTATAAGCTCGAAGCTGAAATATGAAGAGCAGTTAAGCTAGCTGTTATACTTAAAAGTGTTTGGTAAAATTAGCTTTTTGATAAGCTGATAAATGTAAAAATACTAAAAATGACATCTTTATACAATTTAAATAGTTTTTAACTTAAATAGGTTTGTTTATATATTAAAATATAAAATAATGAAATCAATATATTTTAATAAAATATAAAGTAAGAACATATATTTGAAAACATATAAAGTAAAACAAAATGTTTATAATTCATAAGATTAGTTCATACAAAAATCAATGTTCAAACACAAATGTCAAATTGAAATTACAACCAAATATATTGAAGAGAAAAAGTTAAAAAGGTTTAGCCAAAAAGGTTTTAATTGGGAAGGGTAAATGATGTAAATTCTTTAAAATAATAAGGTTAAAGATGGAAAAAAAGTTAGGAAGCTACTAGCTTATTTTGAAACGCTACCTTGGTAGCGTTCAAAAATAAGCTCTTATTTTAAGCTACTAGCTTATTTTAGGAACATTACCAAACAGAGCTTATAACTTATTAGTGGCTTAAAATAAGGTATAAGCTCCTAAATAAGCTCTGTCAAACAGAGCCTAAATTGTTCTTTTTACCTCTCCATCTTGCTCCAACTTATAATTTTAATATTTTAAATAAAATAATAAAAATATATAATTATACAATTCTACTCATTTTTCAGAAAGCGAACCAAACACACAAAGACAGTTTTCCAGAATACATCCAAACACGGAAAATGAATCGATTTTCCGGAAGATGACTCATTTTCCAGAAAACAATTTCCAAAAGTCATTTTCCTGCTTTCCAAACACACCCTTAACGGATAATGGTGTTGTAGGTGGTGAATAAGTCGATTTAACAACTTATATATGTGATGATTCACGTGCGAAGGGTCTCTCAAGTAAAAAATGGAATGAGATTATAGTCGTTGATCTATATTAGATCAATTGTTCAAAATGAAGGAATTTTTTTTTTAAAGTCGCACTTCTTGGCAACATGGATGCGAATGATCTTAAATATCTCGAACTGATGCACTTAAGTGTCAAACTTATGCACCTTAAGCTCTGAACTAATGCACATTAAGTCTCGAACTGATGCACCTTAAGTCTGGAACTGATGCACCTTAAGTGTCAAAATTATGCACCTTAAGTGTCAAAATTATGCACCTTAAGTATCAAAGTGATGCACAGTAAGGGTGTGTTTGGTAACCCGTAAAATGACTTCCGGAAAATGGTTTCCGAGTTTTCGGTGTTTGGCAGCGTTCGAAAAATGCGGTCAACGGAAAATGTTTTCCATTGTCCAAGGAAAATCAATTCATTTTTCGAGAAAATGACTTACGGAATTTTGTTCCGTAAGTCATTTTCTGGAATGGGCAAAATGGTCGTTTCGCATGTTCTCGGCCAAAACCTAGCCATATCACCCAAACACACCAAGACAATTTTCCAGAACGCAATCAAACACTGGAAAGGAAAATGTTTTCCGGAAAATGACTCATTTTTCAGAAAACATTTTCCGGAAGTCATTTTCCTACTTTCCAAACGGACCCTAAGTTTCGAATTGATACACCTTAAGCTTCAAACTTATGTACCTTAAGCTGTAAAATAATTCACCTTAATCTTTAAATTTATGTACATAGAGTATGGAAGTCGATATTCCTAATGAATCAAAGTAGTGCACCTTAAAAGTTAAATTCATGCACCATATAAGCTGGAAACCGATGCACCTTAAGCTTGAAATTTATGCACCTAGAGTCTGTAAATCGTGCACCTTAAAAGCTAAACTGATGCACCTTAAGCTTTAAACATATGCACCTTAAGCCATAAACTTACGCACCTTATGCTTTAAACTTAAGCACCTTAAACTTTAAACATAAACACCTTAAACTTTAAACTTACGCACCTAAAGCTATAAACTTATGCACATTAAGCTTTGAACTTACGCAAAATTACCATAATATCACCACGTTTTTTCTTAAATTTTTCTTCATTCTGGGTTGTTGATGTTGACTAGATCAGTGATTGAGATTTTACCCCATTTTTTTTACATGAGAACTCCTTCGCATTTGATCTCTAGTGTGTGTGTGTGTAAACACTAACAATTAATTCCAACCCAAGCTTGGTACGAAACCAAAATTTATTTATATATAAAATAAATAAATAACAAAAATAAGGTTTATAATATTGAATATAAACCCAACAAAAGAAACAAGGAAAGATCTAAGTCGTGTGTAACACACAATTTCCTTAAACCCGATTCGCTACCTCTCGAGGATGCTAGGAGCATTGTAGGGCTAGTCTTCCAGGATATAATGGATCACAACTTAAAGTTTGAGCACTCAAACTAAAAATTCGACGAACTAAAACAACATGCGAACACTTCAACTTTTTATAGAAGTATTCGTAGAGTTTTTTGTAAGAAAAGATTGAGAGCGAAGAGAGCAAACAAAAACAAAGTTTTTCATCAGAAGCCTAGTTACACGAGTCAAGTCTTTTCAGACTCATTTTGGGATTTGATTTGCACACCCCTGCACGCGAGAGAGAGCCTCTATGCTATACAATTCAACTTCTATCTAAAAGGGACTTGAATATAGAATGGTGCAACTCCAATTTCCAAACCAATGTGGGCAAGTGCTTCTTCCACGCCTTTTCACCTTAATTTTTCAACTCAAATAGGTCTACTTTGAAAATTAATTTCTCATTCACCATTTTCCGTTTGAGCGTATAGTATATTGATTTCTTCGTCTCACTACGAAGAGTGTGAATTCACTTTAATCTGACCCAAATTGGAAGTGGACCCACATATATTTAAACCACAAAATAGTAACTTAAATGTCATTTTAAGCTAAAAATTTCAACAGATGTTTGGTTGATGTTATATCATATTAACAAGGGAATGTTACATTAGAATGTCACACACTCCCACAATAAGGAGGTGTTTCACAATTAGTTTGATAACTGATTTTGTTAGATGTTTTGGCCAACTGATAGTATTATGTGGTTATAGAAATGTGTTTGGTAAATTAATTGTTTAGTTTTAACTAATTATATGTAAAATGACCAATAAAGATATAATTATATTGTGCTATTTACTCAAATTGTAAATTACATTAACAATTTATTAATGTTGTTGTTATTATTAAGGTCCTGTTTGGTAAATGGCTGTTAGCTGATTGGATTGGCTGTTTGGGTTAGAAGGTATGATTTGTTGATAACATTGGCTGATTGTAGAAAGTTGTTTGATAAATTAGCTGCTAGCTGATGGCTGTTTGATATAATTTCTTTTCTCAAAAAGCTATTTGAAAAGGCTACTTTGAGTAGTCTTTTGAATTTAAGCATTTTGGAGTTACAAAAAGCTTATTATTTACCAACTAATAGTGGTCAAATAAGTCAAAATTGGCTAATAGGCTGATTATTTACCAAACAGGGCCTAATTGTTTTTACTATTATTTTTTGTTTTATTATTAATAATTTTATAATTATGAAGAAATACTCCTTAGTTAACAATAATTCAATATTAAAAATATAAATCCAAATAAAAATAGAATAAACATAAGTTGTTAATAATAATTCAACCTAATAGTTAACCCAAATATAAATAATAAATAAATAAATAAATATTATATATATGTGTATGCACGCGCAATAAATTAAAATCAATAAGCTAGTCAAAATAGCTTTTTCATTTTCAGTTAACTAAATTAAAAAATTATTCAGTAAACATTAATTTTAGTTATTTGACCAAGTCAAAAAAATTAAAATTGGTCAAATAAGCAAACTTTCATTTGTTTGTCACATTTAGTATTTTAATAATCTAGATAACAAACATGTAATTTTATCATTTAAGCATCTTTTCCAATATGCATCTTCTTTCACTCTTTTGCGAACTTTTTTAACTGAATGACAAAATTATATGTTAGTCATCTTTATTAAATATTGTAATTATAACTGTTGGTTTTACGGCTACGCGTTAATCGTTTCGATTGGCCAATACTACCGTAGAACTCGATAAGATGTTTGAAAAATAAAAAAATAGTTATACCTTGTGGTCTACCCTCACATGAGAGGGGTGGGTTCGAGTCTCAGTGGAGGCAATATTAGCTCTTTGTGCTTCATTTGGTTGAGAAAGTAGCTATGAACAGATATTACACTGTAATAGAGTCAATGGTATTCAAAAAATCCATCTGATATGGATGTTACCAAATCCTTTCCTTGGAGAAGATTTCCTGAATTCTGCCTAGGTTTCCTAATTCTACACAGTAGCCGCTTGTTAGGGCCCACTCGGCCGGACGCTTCTTTCTGACTGCCTGCGAGAGCTGAGCCGCATGAGCTTACTGGACTCGGGCTATATCTGTGTAGTCGATTGGTTCTAGAGACCGGTCTTCTCGGGTCGGGTACCCTGGTTGGGGTATCCATCACTAGTCCCTCACTTTCTCGAGCTCTTAGAGGACAACGGCTTGAGAAAGTAAAACAATCAGCTAATTTTCTTCAAGCACTCTACCTCCATGTGGGCAGTCATCCTTATCAATTTTGCAGTGTAGCTGAACACAAAGCCACTTTTCTGTCGGATTGCAACCAGTCGAGCTCGTTTCTTCCGAACTGGTTGCACTTTCCCCAACTGGTTCTACAACCGTCGCCATCAATACGGCGTAATAATTGCGTCCCCTCAATTCTCGCTAGTTATCCTTTCGAGGTAGTAATCGTCTTGTCTGCCAGCTGTTACGGTCGGCTCCCTATCCGTTCGATCTGGTACACATGTTACCATCTCCTCATCCGACTAACTTTATAAATTCCCCTCGACTTTCCTCCTTTCTTCTTTTCAATTTCCTTATTCTCTTTGGTGTTTTTCTCCATTTTCCTCTGGTTGCTATCTTCTTCTCCGATCACTTCCCTTCCTTCGTCGACTTGTCATTTTTCCTTCCAAATGTCAGTTTATTCTCCCTTCTTTCAACATTTTTTACCCTTTCTTTTGCAAATGTCGTCCTCTACTACCTTGTCCTCTTCTTCTCTTCGCCAAGGCGATACTATTTTTCTAGCCACCTCTTATTCTCTCCAGCTAATGACCGCTACCCAGGCTACCTTTGTGGCTCGACTCATCGAAAGATATTCGGGCTATTTTGAGGACTTGGAGTGCCTTATACCTCGCCGTTCTTCTATTTCCGTTATCGACTATGCTCATGCTTGTCGTTTACTGGGCTCGGCGGCGGAAACTCAAGAAGCTTGTCAGCGGCCGATCACCAATCCACCGAAGGGTGGTTTTGTTGGTATACACTACCAGTCGGTTCTCTGCGGTTTTCAGGTCTACATTCGCCCTTTTCTCAGCACTCTTTTTAATTACTACGGGTTGGTGCCCAAGAAGCTGGTGCCCAACTCGCATAGTCTTCTTGTCAGTTTTCTTGCCGTTTTCCATTGCCTCAAGGTAGAGGCTTCTTTGGCCCTCTTCCACTAGCTTTTCCGACTGACTACGGTCAATACTGTGGCCCCTAGGCACGTACAAATTCATGCTCGGGACGGTTGCAAATTTTTGGATAAGTTGGAGTCCTCCCATAAGGGTTGGAAGGAGGGGTTCTTTTTTGTCAGGTCGGCTGCACAGCACCCAGCCTTCGACTTCCCTCTTACTTAGGTAACCGTACGTTATCGCCTTAACAAAAGGCCAACATGTCCTCCTGACCTTGTGCAACTGGTCAAGACCTTAGTTGAGGGAGAGTATCTCTCAGCATGTAGTAGGTCTCGCCTGAGTACCATACAAAAGGCTGGTCTGCTACCTGCAGGCGCAGCAAAAACATGTTTGCTTCTTCCTTTTGTTTTCTTCTTGACTGCGTGCACATTTTTATTCATACTTCTCAACTTATTCTTTTTAGGCAACAACGACACTAAGCAATCGTCCAACGATTCAAATGAGGAGGTTGAGCGAGACGAAATGATTGTCAACCATCCACCTGCTCGCACCACCGTGGCCACCGCCGAAGAAGCCATCGTTGTTTCCTCAGAGGACGATCAACCACACCCTTTTGCTGCCATGTTGTATTTTCTTGAAATTATTTGTTGTGTTTATTGCTATTTGCTTTGTGTGGTTTAGTACTTTAGTTCGTGAGTTTGTGTACGTGCTGTACTTTTGTAGGTATATTGCTTGTTTTAACTTTGAAGTTTGACTACATATTTCTGTGCTTCCTGTATGTATTGTAGGTAACTGGAAAGGAATTCCATTTTTTACTGGAATTTTGAAATTCGAGTTGAAACTGGAATTTCGAATCAACTAGAATTTCGAAATCCCAATTGGAATTCAAATTCCAATTTAAAGTTTAAATTGGAATTCATTCCAGTTTAAATGGAATGGAATTCTAGTTTAACTGGAATGTCTATTCCAGTTTCTTCTGTTACAAGGTCATGTGTTTGAAATATTTTTATAAACATTTCAAAACTATTGTTTTAATAATTATTGTTTTTCAAATATTAGCTCTGCAGATGGATGATTTTTCATCTTGTTATCAACAAAACACTCCAAGTGACACTCCAAAAAACCCAACTGAAGTGTTGGTCGGGCAAAAAAAGAAACGGTCAAATAGTGGACTTCCACCAAAACCTATTGCTCCAAAGTCTGAGGTATGGTATCAGTTTGCTATATTAGATGACAACAAGGATAAGTGTACATGTAACTATTGTGGTAAAGAAATGAAGTGTGCATCAACTAGTGGCACTAGTGGCTTGAAAGCACATAATCAAAGATGTGCTGCATTTAAGAACCATATTGATAGTGCAACTCAAAAAAAATCTAATAGTGGTTGAAAGTGCATGTGTTGTTAAAGGTGGTAGTAGTAATCTTGTGACAGTGAGGTTTAATCAAGATGCTTGTAGAAGGGCAACTGTTAAGATGATTATTTTGGATGAATTGCCTTTTTGTTTTGTGGATGGAGTAAGGTTTAAACAATTTTGTAGTGTTGTTTGTTCAAAATTTATTATCCCTTCAAGAAGAAAAATAACAAGAGATGTAGTTGAATTATACATGAAAGAAAAAGCTTTATTGAAGAGCATTATTAGTGAGTTAAGAGTTTCTTTTACTACTGATATATGGACTGCAAGTACTACTACTGTTAGTTATATGGTTATCATTGCTCACTATATTAATGTGAACTGGCAGTTGCATAGAAAAATTATTAGTTTTAAACCAATTTCTAATCATAAAGGTGAAACAATTGCAAAAGAACTTGAGAATTGTTTGATTGGTTAGGGTATCAAAAAGGTTTTTACTATCACAGTTGACAATGCATTTGCCAATGATAGTGCAATTAGAATCTTGAAAAATAAATTGAAGTGTTGGAGAGAGGATCCATTGATATTGGGTGGAAAGTTTATACATGTGCGTTGTTATGAACATATTTTGAATTTGATTGTGAAGGATGGTTTGGCAGCGGTTGGTAGTAGTGTGGTTAGTGTTCGTAATGTAGTGAAGTATGTAAGATCATCCAATTCTAGATTTCAAGCATTTCGTATACGTTTAGAGCAAGATAAACTAACCAGAGGGAGTTTGATTTTAGATTGCAATACTAGATGGAATTCTATTTACCTCATGCTGTCTACAACTTTCAAGAATAAGGCAGCATTTGACCGTGACAGGGTAATTGGGTAAGCACCCGACCTGGAACCACAAGCATGGACCCAAAGGCAGACAAACGGGCGCATAGAGAAGTCAAACGATCACTGTTACAGCAACACGACACATTGAAGAGAATGAGTTATTCCAACGGCTCCTCGGTCCACAGTTAATACAGCATTAAGCATTTGTTACATTCACAAAGAGTCGTTACACTCATGAGTATAAAAGAAGAATCATTCTGTAGGAATAGGACACGCAAACTATTATCCACAACACTATTGTACCATTCATTGCACTGAACTAATAATACATATTATATTCCGGTAACAATAATACCGTCATTGTTAATATATACATGTACATATACATGGAGGAACACCAATCTCAATACAATGGGCAGGGTCTTGTTTCATCAAGCCCTAGTGAACAATAATCTCTCTATTGAACACTACGCAAAATCCCATTCAATCTCAAATAATGGGCAAGGTCTTAATTAATAAGCCCTAGTGAAAAATAATCACTCTACTGAACACAACTCAAAATCCCATTTAAGTGGAACAGAACTAATACCTTAAGTGTGCACACCCCCAATGGGTTTCCAAGTCCAATGGGTAGTAACTAGTCCTAGTAGTCATGATATGTTTCTAATGACTACTACTCAACAGGGTAAATACCCTAATGGTAGACTCCGCTAACCACTCCTCAAAATAACAAAACCAAAAGTAATATGGAGACATGATACGTTTCTACTGCTCATTATACAACCAACTAGGTCTTAACCCAAGTATCCAGAATCTCATAACAGGATACTACACATCTTATAATTCATTAAGGGCATCACAACCCAACAAAACATTTTATCATCCATATTTATAAGGATAATAATAACAATATTTCTCATATGCCACTCCAAGATGGTAGATTTTCAAAATTCAATCACAAGCTTTGTAGTCAACTAAAACATAGACTACTAATAACATTCACTTGAATTTCATATACAAATGTATGCATTCTCTCAAAATATTCGTATGCCACCCATCAACATAATATTCCAACCTATGTAACCAACACATATGCACATAATCTCAAATAAACAACTTCTCAATGGCTCAAATAATCAACAAGACACAAGAAACAAAAACTGACAGAAATTTCAGAAATTATGCCATGGATTGTAGAATTTTCTGAGGAAAATCAGTAGCATATTTTAACACAAAATTTTCCATATAAGAATTATATCAAGTCTATATTATACACAGAAATTTTCAGGCTAATCCAAGGTCTAGAAATATTATTTTCGAAAATTTTCCCAACACTGTGCTGCACAGAAATTTAACTGGCAGCACACTGTCACAACTTTACAAAATATTTATAAAAATAATGAAGCATATTTATAACAAAATAATTTTATATACATCAAATATAATAAGTCTAGGTTCTGTAAAAAAAAAAATTCAAGCCAATCGGAGTTCAAAAAGTATTTTTCACGAATTTTATTTTCAAACTGCGCCAGTCAGAATTTACTCAAACTGTGGCTACAATGAATCTAATCCTTCCTTCTAAATACGTTAAAATCAAGATATGCCACATCAAATATATTAATACACAATTCATAATAAACACTTAAGAACAAAATACTTTTATTGGGAAAAAATAATAAATTTTGGTGATACTTACACTAGAGCCAAAACTCTACTGCACCCACTAGAAATTCTTGTTGATCCTTGTCTGCTAGTCTGAGACTAATTGATGATGAATAGGGAGAAAATTAAGGTTTTATTTGTTTGGGAGAGATGGGAATGGCGACACAGAGAGTAAAATATATGGAATTAGGGTTATCTCAGATAAGATAATATATATGTAGAGGGAAAATATAATTAGGATTAGGAATTTAATTATAAATATATGATGGACATACATACATACATACTATATATGATATATATTAAGATTACTCAGATTGGGAAAAATATTACTCAATATAATATTCATAAGATAATATGAATTAGGAAACTATAATATCTTTAAAATTATATTAATAAAATACACTCAAAATAATTTTGGGTCACATAATATATAATAATAAATTTATATAATTAGGAATCATATTGTAAAATAACTAGGTATTACAATCTATCCCCTTAAAAGATGCTTCGTCCCCGAAGCATATCCATACGACAACAAAGAACAAGGGAGACTTGATCAATAAGGAACTCAAGACACTCCAACTTATATTCGATGCACTGCAAAGAGGAGGTATCACAGGTTGGCCCACTATTTCCAAGCTCATCCCATCCATGTACCCTCGCATCAACCACTGGGAAGTTTCTTGCGAAATACCAACTCCACTAGGATGGCAAGATGGGCCATGCACCTCAGCCAATTTGATCGAATTCAATTACCCCTACGTACATGGAGACTCTTGTCTAAAAATGGGTGGCATCTAACTGTTAGACATGTATGCCCTAGGAGCCAACATTTATTGTTTTGGGCATTAATTTCTTATTAAATAAATATAATAAATAATTGTTTTATTTATTTTATTAAGGCTTAGTTAATATTTGATATTATTCTATACAATCTTCTTAATTCTTCATTCTTAAGTGTTAAGAATATGAGTGACGAAGAATTAATAAATGAAGTATTGTAAAAATGTTCCTAGTCATAGGAATTCTAATTGGGCAATAGAATTCCGATAAGACTAGCACATTGTCC
>CM008340.1:37180434-37195455 GCA_002525835.2 Ipomoea batatas
GGGAGTAATGACGTGTCTAAAAATTGTTTTTTTCGAAGAGTACGAGCATTGTGGCCGAGGTCAGACCTCGGCCAGTGTTTGGCCGAGGAATGACCTCGGCAAACATGATTGGCCGAGGAATGACCTCGGCCAATTTAATACTTTTCTTTTTGGTTTTGTTTTTTTCTTGGTTGTTTGTTTGGCTTTTTGTTTTGTTTTTTATTTTTGTTTGTTTTTTTGTTTTTTTTTTTTTGCCCTTTGTGCGCGAGCTCACTTCGACCAGCCGTAGGCTCGGTCAAATGTTAGCTCTCCCGTCAAGCAGCTAGCGAGATCGGATCTTGTGCCGGTCCTAAGGGAACATAATTTTTTTCTCACTTTGACCAGCTGCGTAGGCTCGGGCAAAGCTCAGTTCTCCCGTCAGGTAGCTATTGAGATCGGATCTCGTGCCGGCCCTAAGGGAATAGAGTTGTTTTTTTTTAAATATAAGCAGGATGGACCATCAGCGAATGACATGTTTTTTGCATTGCGCGGGCTTCTCCTCTAGTTCGCTGCCTCTTCCTTCCTCACCCTAGTCGCACCTTCTCTTCTTGGTGTTGGAGGATGAAGGCTCAGGATCTTCTTCCTTTCGCCACACATTGTCGGGTAGGCCTTGTTGATGCTGGTACTGTCCCGGATACTTAACGAATTGAGTAAAGTATCCGCTCTGCACCAGTTCCTCTACTTGTCCCTTTAAAGTATGACACTCGTCAGTATCGTGTCCAACCCGCCGGTGGAACCGACAATACTTGGCTTGGTCCTCGCACGTAGAAACTACCATACACTCTGAGGGAAAATGCACCATTCCCATTTCCTCAGCGTGGCTTAGAATCACACTAACCAGGTGAGCAATAGATGTTAAGTGTCGCGGTGGGGCGAGACCAATTTTGTCGGGTCGCACACTCCTCCTGCCCTCTTCCTCATATTCCTTCTTTTTATCAGCCTCCTCGGCCTCGGCATAGCGGTTTGCAATCCTCATTAGCTCCTCATAGGAGCGTGGATGGTGAGTGGGCTGTCTATGAAAATTTCCTAACCTCAATGCATGGATGAACATGATGATTGCCGCCTTAGAATCGAAGTCACACACATTGTTGACCTCGACCTTCCATTTGCTTAAGAAATTTCTTAAACTTTCGCCCATGTCCTGTTTTACTCCGTAGAGATGTGAGAATGGTTTTTTATGCTGTATATTTCTGGAGAAATAGGTCAAGAAACTTTTGGACAGCTCTGCAAAGTTTTGGACCGAACCATCTCAAATCGTGTTGAACCAATCTTGGGCGGTTCCATCCAGAGTGGTTAAAAATGCTCTGCACATTATAGCGTCGCTTGCCCCGGTCATTACCATGGCTGCCTTGTACCTTGTCATGTGGACACGCGAGTCAGAAGTCCCGGTGTAGGCCTTGATAGTGGGCAACCTAAAATCTTTTGGAGTTTATTACCAAAATGGTCCCTTGACTATTGCGAAATTACCAATTTGGTCCTCGACAATTTTTCGTCCCCAATTAAGTCCCTCGATTTTGAAAAATTTAACCAATTTGGTCCTCCGTCTATTTTTCCATTAAACATCCGTTAAATCAGGACCAGATTGGTAATTTTGCTATAGTCATGGGACCAAATTGGTAATTTTACTATAGTCAAGGGACTAAATTGGTAATTAATTTTTTACTGAAATGGTCCCTAGACTATAACAAAATTACCAATTTGGTCCCTTGACTATAGCAAAATTACCAATTTGGTCCCGATTTAATGGATTTTTAACGGTAAAATAGACGGAGGACCAAATTGGTTAAATTTTTCAAAGTCGATGGACTTAATCGGTCACGAAAAATTGTCGAGGACCAAATTGGTAATTTCACAATAGTCGAGGGACCTTTTCGGTAATAAACTCAATCTTTTGGGATGGGCGCTTCCATTATACTAGGAGAAAATGGAGCGGCCATCCTCACCTCAGGTTCTGATGAATGTTCTCTTGCTTCTACCTTTCTTTCTAGCGCTTCTATATGTTTTTGCAGTTTTTCCACCACTTCTTTCTGCATGTTTGGGGTTTGCGTGAGTGCCATGGGCTGACACGGAGTTAGCCCCCTAGACTCACCCGTTACTTCCATCTGGTGCTGATGCAACTGCTCACCTTGTTGTGGACCCTTGGCCCTTTTGGTTTTCGGTTGTGCCCACAACTTTGGCTGGATAGTAGCCTTTTCACCCCACCGTTCCATGACGGGCATAGAAACAGTCGGGCAGCGAGTTGCACCATGATACAAACGTTGGGTCTTCTGTTCATCTATTTCCTCCTTCTGTGCGGATGCCTGGGGTAGTTGAGCTTGAGATTGTATCTCCACCTCTAGAGGAGGCGGTGGCGGTGGTGAGGCCTGACCTCGCATCCCTGCTACTAGCTGGGCCATCGTCGCCGCTGCTTATTGAATGACGTGCGCCGCTGCTTATTGAATGACGTGCGCCGCTGCTTGGAGGTATGTGGCTTGGATGGGAGCAACGTTCACTGGGAGGGGAGCACGACCCCATCGTGGTTGTTGTTGAGTTGGCTATCGAGATCGCCCTCGCGGCGATCTCCTACGTGATTATCATTGAGCTGCTCACGAAGAGCACCCGTGGGGTGACCATTGTTCTCTTGACGAGAGTCATGAGAGCTGCTGGATCCAGATTGCGCCATCGACAGTGATGAGATGAACTGGGTGTTTTGTGATTTGTAAAGTTTGCCTGAGATCTGATCTCGGCTCTCAATGAAAGCACCAATGACGGTAATAATACTTACTGGAGATATTTTGAGTATTATTGAGTGATGTTGAGTACAATATTTGAGTGCAGTACAATGCTCAGTGTGTGTTTTTTGTCTTGTTCAAGTGTCGTCCCTCTACAAGTGCTTGTGAGTCCTTTTTATATTCCTTCGTGCAGTAACGGAGCATTAATGCTGAGGAGTTGAACCGTTGAGCATTAATGCTGAGGAGCTGAGGAGTGAAGTGCTGAACGGTTAGTTTGATCAATGCCCAATTACCAATTATCCTCTCAGGAATAAAAGTCAATAATATAATGCAATAATTTTTTTTAATTTGTTTTAAAAGCTAAATATGATAATACCATGAGTAAAAGTAAATTTGCACTAGAAACAACAATGAATTCAGGTAGTAAGCGTTAGAAATCACAAAGTGCAGAGTTCACGTGAAGTAAACCATTAAGTAAAGTTTGGTCGCGGCGTGCATATAAAGCGAAGCGACGTCGTTGGATTATCGGGTCGCCGGGAAACCCGAAGGAATTTGGATAATGTTGACGTATATATAACGGCATGTAATTTGCACTAATTAAAAATGCATACACATTCAGATTCCACTCATTTTTGCGCTCCCCAACGCCTTTATCACTCCCTTTCCTGCTAATTCCTCCACCGTAATCATCAATAATCGCATAATTAATTCACTGTAATTCATGCGCGCGTGTCGCCGAAGTGTAGATTTCAAGTATACGCACTCGTATACCGCAGTATATATATACGTATTTTGCAATTCACGACAAGCACTGGGAAAGTGTACAAGGAATACAGACTTCACGCTTCCAAGAAGACTCGCGGAATTTATAGAGCTGCGATTTGCGAATCCCTAAGCGGGTTTGCGGATTTGGTGCTGTAAAGTCGTTCTGCTTTGTTTGAAAAGCGAGATTTATCGATTCACTGTTTGGTTTTAGAGAGAGGGAGAGGGAGGATGTGGTGCAAAACGATAGTATTGAGCCGGAAAAGGAAGACGGGGGCGGTGCCGGTGTACCTGAACGTATATGATCTCACCCCAATCAATGGCTACGCTTACTGGTTCGGCCTAGGGGTTTACCACTCCGGCGTCCAAGGTTTGTTTTACTCTATTTTGTTTGTAGTAACAATTTTACTTCTATTTTTTTTTTCTGCTTCTTCTGTCACTATTTTGTGTGGGTAAAAAACCATTTGAGGCCGCCTTTTGGCCGTAGAAATTTGCGAAATTTTAGATTTCTCTTTGGTAAATTAGTTGCAAGAGCCAGGATTTTCGGAATTGGTTGATTTGCATCTTATTAGTATTTTTCTGCAGATCATATGGTGATTTGTTTAGCTTTTAATTCATTTCTGGGTTCTTTAACTTTTCCCATTAAAAAAGAAAAAGAAAAAAGAAAAAAGAAAAGCATTGCTACTTAGTAATTTTATAAGCATAGTTTCATTATCTTGCGTTAAAGAATAGGAAGGAATGTAAAATTTGGGAATTGCACTGGCTTTTGCCATTCTGTGCAATGTAGTAGGGAGAACTGGTTTATATGAATGGGGTATAAAAATCTGTCTCCATGGAAGTTCTAATTACTTGATGTTGTTAATGGAAATGTCTAATTTAAAGTTAAAATGATCTGAGCGAACAATATTGAATATATTGCTAGACTAGGGTTGTACCACAAGTTCCTGTTTTTGATGCAGTAATATATATTGCTAATATTTGTTGGTGTGCTAGGTAAGTCAAAATGGCTTTGTTTTCAATGGTGACTTAATTATAAGGAAAGATTTAAAAGATCAACAATTTGCAAATCCAGTTATTAATTTTTTGCCGTCAAGATCTCAAAAATTTGTGACACAAATCTCTTCTTATTTGGATAGTTCATGGGGTTGAATATGGTTTTGGTGCACATGAGCATTCCACAACTGGCATATTTGAAGTAGAACCAAAGCAGTGCCCAGGATTCACATTCAGAAAGTCAATACTCATTGGGAGAACTGACTTGGGTCCGAAAGAGGTCCGTGCATTTATGGAGAAACTTGCAGAGGAGTATAGTGGCAACTCGTACAATCTCATCACAAAAAACTGCAACCATTTTTGCAATGATGTATGCTCCCGATTGACAGGGAAACCAATTCCCAGATGGGTGAATCGGCTTGCTCGTCTTGGTAATAAACTTTTGTCCTTGTTTCATATATCCACCCCACCCCTATCCTTTGAGCAAGGGCCAAATAAAAAAACTAAAAACTTCTTTTTGGTTGAGTGATGCGAGTACATGCATATTTTGTTTCTTGTCATAGATACCCAACACTCCATTATTCTCATTTTGCTTTGTGCTATCTGTAATTAATGGCCACTATATTGTGTTTGTCCAAAGCCTGGGGCCTGGGGATTATCCAAATTTTTTTACAGGGGAAGAAAAGGTTTTAAAAAGACTGATATTTCTAGTACTAGCATAGTTTATTTTATTATGTTGATTAACTCTCTAGGATTGTAGTTTTCTATTATTTCTTTATTTTATCATAGTCTGAAATTCTAAATAGGAAATGGGTAAGAAACTGCCTTTTGCTTTAGAGTTCCTCTTCCTTTGCTTTGCTTGCTTCAGCTGCTTTTTCATTTACTTTTGTGCTGTATTTTTAATTTTTAATTTTTATTTTTTATTGGGAAGGGGGTTGGGGAATAGAGTAAAGAATAAGCTTCATTGAGTTCCTATAAAAAATGCCTTTGCTGCTCCTACTGAAATGCTAAAAAGAAATTGGTTTTTATATGCACATTGAAATCTTCATGAGTAGTTTTCTTGGTTTTGAAATCTGAGTGTAATGATGACCGTTTCCTTTCTATACACATTGCTTAGGATGCTTTCTCTATGATATAATGGTCCATGCAGTCATAAGTAATATCCTATTTGGTGGTCCCGCTTTACCATGCTCATTATAAATTAATACATTTTGAAAATTGGGAAAGGCTATCTGAAAGCATGGATCTTGTTTGGATGGGAATAATATAATATGGAGTATGTTTTAACCTCTGTGGCCTTGCTGTAATATGTGATGAAGGAATTAGTACCTTTTTGTCATAATCCTTTGAAAGATTATTATTTTGAACTGTTGTATGGAGTTTATGATAGGTTATTTAATTATTTTGCTTTTCCACTTTGAAGGTTTTCTTTGCAATTGTGTCCTCCCAGCTGGCTTGAATGAGACAAAAGTTCGGCATGTTAAGGCTGAAGATAGATTGTCTGACAAGAAAAAGTTAAGAAGCCACTCAAGTAGGTTTGTAAATTCTTCCAATACCAATATCATGCCTCCTCGTCCTACGAGGTCTGCAACAAGTAATAGAAGACAGAGAAGCCGTAATTCCCCATCCATGTCTTTGATTCGTTCTGCTTCCACTTCTCCCTCTACAATGAGGGTTTAGTGACATTTTAATATCCAGACTAAACAGGTTTGAATATAGTTGAAGGAAAAAAGTAGGATGACTATCTTGATGTTCTTCCCGTTCCCTTGGTAGGTTAATTTATCATTTCCTCAAATTAAAAACAGAAAAGGCTGCTTGGAAAAACACTGCGGCTTTTCTGTTTCTGTAAATTAGCTTGCAACTCATTTAAATTTTCACCAGTGTGCAAAATTTTAAGATTTCTCAACTGACATGGACACTTATGAATCGGCTTTTTGAAATCACCACTCCTAAAGGCAAACCATTTACATAATGATATTGGAATAGGCAGGCTATGTAGGACTGTGGGAGTATCCGGGTTTCTTATCCAGAGCAGTAGTCCTAAATACCCGTTGAGTTAGCATTTCTTTGTTGGAGCTTAGCAGTAGTTGTAAGGTTAACGAACTGTATACCTGCCTAGAATGCTGTGGCTCAGTAGTTAACATGTCATTATCGTATATTGTTTATGGACTGACACTTTCAGCTAGGTTCTCAACACGGATGCTCCGTCTAGTACATTGTATTGACTTGGAATAGGAAAAGGGAGGAAATGTAAGTCTAAGTCTGGTGATTAATGCAGTGTTTGTGTCCATGCTTTGAGAGTGATTGGTCATATGCATTTGTTGAGATTGGATGTGTGGGTTTGTTTTTATGTCGGAGGATACTATGAATCTTTTGTTGTTTGTAATTGTGGTGTGGCGCTGGAGCACATGATATGTCCGGCCGGCGCAGAAGGAATTGACCTCTGAGCTATTTGGATAAATCCGCCTCCCGGTTTCTTATAGTTTAGCTGTGGAGTGGTGCCAAAACTTGTTTGCGGTGGGTGGGTCTACTATTATATTAGGCAGGGTGGGTGTCTTTTGTCAATTGTCATCAACTATTGTCACCAATATTATCTGCCGAGATCTCTAGGTTATTGTGAGATTGACTTAGGCGCCGATTCCGCAATTGTTATACCATGCACCAGAGTAGCTTTGACATATTTTGGATTTGCAGTTAATAGTATTTGTCGCATAGTAGGCTTTGACATATTTTGGATTTGCAGTTAATAGTATTTGTAAATAAATTGAAGCATTAATATGCTAACTACAGATACAAGTCATTATTGCAACTATGGTCCACATAGTTGTGGGGATCATAAATAAAAAAAATATTATTTGAGTATTGAAAGTATATTATTTTGTATATTATCATTTAGTACATAATTAATGTGTTTTAAGTATATTAAAAATGTGCATTATATTAAGAGAAAATACATTATTTCTGTATAGAAAGTATATTATTTTATATAATGTATATTTCGTACACAAATAATGTACTTTAGTATATTAAAATATACTTTTTTTAATGGTCCACATAAAAATTTGCATGCTATATAAAATGATAACTACAAACACATAATATGTTAAGTATAGACACATAATATGTTTAACATATTTTGTGTATGTAGTTAAATGTAGGTACAAGGTTCATAATGCAAGATGGATATGTCACATGGTATAATTTGATCCATTTTGGATGGTGGGAGCGTTTTATCAATCGTTATATTGTAATGTACAGAACTTGACTTCATAAGGTATAAAATTCATGTTCCACAAAATTATATAGCTTATGACACATAAATACTTAACATAATACACACATAAAATTTGTACATTATGAAGTTAAATTCTATGTGTTATGAACATAAATTCGAAATACATTATAAATTTAGATTTTGTATATTATGAATATGAAGTCAAACTCTGTATATTGGATGAGAGTCTATAGTGTACTGTGAACCTGATCCACAATGTAAATTGCCGCGTTTTATCGCTTCAAATCTCTTTTAAACATTCTAAATATGCGCAACCGTATACTACAATAAATTTTCCACAGTTTTATTGCGGTGTTTGTAGTTACTCTTATGACATAACGAAACTTGCTCATTTTTTAACTATTGTTTTAAACACTCCAAACTCGCCACTACCTTGATTGAAACTCCCAACCATAAAAATTGTGGATCTTTGCATTGTAATTATTCAAACTCATCAAGGGAGGGCAAATTATTGTGTGGATCACGGTCCAAAATGATGTTGTCGAATTTTATAAGTTACAATATTGTATATTATAAGCTAGAACAATATACTTTATATGTTAGAATAATGTACATTATGAGTTATAAAAATGTATGTTGTAGCAGGTCACTAAAAAAAATTATACAAAACGACGTCATTTTTGGACCGTGGTCCACACCACACAATTAACTGTTGTCAAGGGGAGAGCATATGGGGGCTAAATTGAATTGGATTAGCATTTTCAACTTGATAAAAATAAAAATCAGAACCAAGACTAAATTATTATTGTTATTTTTTTTTTCTTTTTGATCTCCACCCTTGGAACCCAAGATTGGGTAGGAACAATGGGCATGGGCCTGTACAAAATGTAAAAGGCCTGGTATATCGACAGGTTTTCCACAAACAACCTCGTTAAACAGGAAAGTAAAATTTAATATTAATTTTGGTCATTCCAACATAGTGAAATTCTAAAAACTGTCTAGGGACATCAAGCATCAATTGTATGTAAAAATCTTTTTTTTTTTCTCCTAATACTTATGTGATTCCGGTCATGTCAGACTAATTTTAAATTTACAGGGTCCCTCTTCTATAGTTAGAGGTAAATTACGAGTCCTACCTATCGGACTTTAGTCTTCATGCGCGCATCAAGAATCCAATCTACACAATCCAATCAAGAATCCAATCTATCATTATACCAGGTCTCGGGAGTTTTAAAATTCTTTAGTCATGTTGAGTAAGTGTTACATAATTCTTGTTCTTGAAATTACATATTTGAGTCACAAACCTTTAAATGAAATTTATTATGTGAGTTTCCTCATCAGTCATCACCCAATAAAAACTCTGTTCAGTGAATTTGGAACAGTTAAGCAAGTCAAGATAGGATGTGCATATTACATTAACGTGAATGCACAGAATCAGGACATTATCATTTTAAAAACAAAAAAGATTTAATTAAAGTGAGAGTTCCGATGTGGGAATGTGGATTGCGAAGGACAAGATGGCGTGATAGATGGATTCGTTAAGTTCGAAGTTCACGAGATGTGTCATTGTTAACCCCACAAAGAAACCTCAGCTTTGGCGTGCTAATCGTCAAACCTACGCTAAAGAAAACTACACAGTGTTCTGCCTTTAATTTTCCAAGTCATTCTCGTTGCCCATTTGCCCCCAAAAACTTTTTGGCATTTTGTTTTTTTCTTTAATTTATTATCAATACATATACATTTCTACAGAGTATTTTTTTTCCTACCAAAATCACTCAAGATTATTTAGAACATCTTCAATAATTTTTTTCTTTTATGGTTTTTTCAAATCCAAATAAGAAAAAGAATAAAGAGAGAAAATGAAAAAAGGGGTGGGGTGGGGAGGAAAAACCATATGACAAAAAACGTTTTTAAAAATTTTTAAAAACTGATCTATAGGCGCTCGCTAGTCACAACTCACAACTGGTGCATGCAAGTATGCAATGTGCACTAACGTAAATATTTTTTAAATTATTGCGATACCTACGAAAAACTAATTTATTGTAAAATCAAAATGTTCTCCCCAGCTCCCACCACTGACCGTTCTTTCTTTCAAGTTGGCAAAAAAACCTTGAACAAATCACTGATGGTGATGCTCTTACATTTAACGTGACATTATTTATAAAAAAAAAATTATTTTTCATCTTGAATTTACTCTTACTGCCCATTTGGTTCGCAGAAAATATTTGAGAAATGAAATTGAAATTTGATGAAAATTAAATTACCAAAAATATTGATTCCGCTGTTTGGTTGATGAAAATGAAATTACTAAGAATATTGATTTTATTGTTTAGTTAGGTTTAGAATTATAATGAATAATGAGTGTAAAGACCAATATATCTGTACACAATAACAATAATAATAAAGGTAATTAAGAAATTTTTTGAAATACTCATAATTTTTTATAAGGTAATATTGTTCTATACTTTCTCAAAGATTTTTAGCCTACGAATCTAAGCCCCTACAACCAAAGTTCAAACTTATGACCACCTATTTGGAATGGTAACTATGACGCCATCGAACTAAATGGTACTTGGCAATCAAAGAAAACTTTTTTCCATGGAAAACAAAATACTAATGTTTGGCAAAGAATTTTTTATTTTTTATTTTTCACAAATTTGAGGAATTCTACTTCCTTTGGATAATGAATTCCATGAACCAAACAAGAGAAAATAACATTTTTCTCAAATTTTAAGAAATTAACTTACTCGAAAATTATTTCCATCCAACCAAACAAGGTCTTAGTGTTTAAATCATAATGTGACAATAAAATCATATTAATTAGCTACTTATAAATTAGTTGACCCCTATTATGAGTTTTGAAAAAAAAACTATTTAGTAATTAAATAAAAAAAATCAAGTAATTGCACATTACAAGTTAAATATAAGGAGTGTTAGCAAGGCAAATTACTCATGAGCTACTCGGGTCTAGTTTGACAAATATTCGAATTCATTTCGTTTACGTAATATTGAATCGAACTTAAACTCAAGTAGTTTGAGTAACGAGTCAAATTGAATTCAAACTATATATATATATATATATATATAAAATTTGTATTATGTGAAACATGGGGTCCAATCTTAGCCATTGATCTTGAATTTGGAGAGGGGGTAGTTTGGAAGGTTTCGATCACTGAAGGGTAAAACGGTGTTTTTTTTTTTTTTTTTTTTTTTTTTTTTTTTAATTTTTTTTTTTTTTTTTTTTTTTTTTTTTTTTTTTTTTTAAATTTAAAGACCAAAGCAATCTTCTCCACTACGTTGTCTTCTCCCACTCAGTCTCCATTGTTGCATGCTCGTTGTGTGTTTTCGAAGTATTTGCGATCAATCACAGTAAAAAAGAAGGTAAATACTGTAGGCATAGTGATATCCTCTGTTTCTGGTTACTATCATTGTCTCTTTTCCATCTTCGATCACTCACAATCATCAAAATACACTTGGCGCGAAAGGTTAAGTAGTACAGAGGATTAATGGCTTCTGAACAAAATGTATCCCAACCGGAGCATGCAACTGATGTCGGCTAAACAAGGTAAATTTCACCTAATCATCAAAATATCATGTTTTGGTTAAGTAAAGGATTGCATCATTTTAGTTTTTAGGTGTTTATGATTTTATTTTTTATGATTTTACTAATTTCTAGATGTTTTTATGATTGTGTTATTGTGTTTTGTACTCAACTGATTACATGCTGTCTAATATGGTGGAAGCTAATTCTGCATATGTTAAGTTGAAATCAAAGTTTGAGAAATATTGGGGTGATCCTGATAAGATGAATTTCATAATCTTTTATGCAAATATATTGGATCCAAGGGATAAAATTGAAGACATGTCTTACCAGTTCGCACAATTATATGATGTATGTAAAGGGAAAATCTTGTTTTGACAATGTTATAACTGATTTGAAAATTGTGTATGATGACTATGTGCGTAGTTTTTCTGTTTCTGCTGTTGATATGCATGAACCTTCTGTCACTGCCACAACACACTCTGAATTTGTCACCATTGGAAGACCATAGTCTAGATTGAAATCTTAATTAAAAAAGAAAAGAGCAGAGAGTGGTGTGTTGGGATGCAAGAAAATAGAGTTGGAAATATACATCAGTGAGGAAATTGTGGAGGATGACAACCCTAACATTGACATTTTAAATTGGTGGAAGGTCAATTGTAGTAGGTTTCCTATCCTCACGCAATTGGCTAGGGATGTTCCTGATGTTCTTATTTCCACTGTAGCCTCTGAATCAGCTTTTAGCACTAGCGGAAGAGTGTTAGATGTATTTAGGAGTACTTTAACTCCTAAGATTGTGAAAGCACTTGTTTGTGTACAAGATTGGATGAGGTTGCCAAATCAACCCATCACAATGGAAGAAAATCTAGATGTGGTAGAGATTAGAAAAAGGTAAGTATGTAACTCATTTTACTTACAGAATTTTTTAAACTCTACATTTTTAATAAATTAAATGAGTTAATACCTCCATTAGTCCTCCGACTATTAGCGTTATACCAGCGGTGGTCCCTCGTCTTTAAAACGACCACATGTCATCCTCCATTTTTTTTCAAAATAACCACCTCCGGTCCTCCGTTAGGTTGGGTGTTAAGTGGATGTTAACTTGTGAGGGCAAACATGTCATTTATTATATAGTTCATCCTTTAGTTGCAATGTGAAAGCTTGTCTCGCCCAAATTGAATTTCCCCCAAATTACTTAGCCCTAATCTGCGGCAAAGAAAGACATATGCACTCAAATGAAGTAGACGAAGTATGAACTGTTAGCTTCGTTGAGTTTTAATTACTGTCATATGCACCCTAATTGGCTAATTTACATTGAAAACTAAACTTCTTTTATGTTAATCAATACCAAATAAGTGATCCATTCTTGGGAGCTCCTAGACCAAGGCGCATTGCTCCCTAGGCGTCCGCTTAGGTGGTCGGCCGCCTAGCGCCTGACTTGGCCGACTAGGTTGAGTTGGTAAACGACTGGGCCGAATTTAGTCGAGTTAACTCGCCCAACTCGGCAGAGTTAGCTGAGTTAACTCGAGCGAGTTGGCCTTGTTAATTTTATTATTATATTTATATATATTTAAATTTATTTATTTATATAAGTAAGAGAAGTAAGAGATATATATATAATATAATATATGACATACACCCACACATGAATTAATTTTTTGTTTTTATAGGTCGCCGCTTAGAACCGTCCGACTAGCGCCTAGCGCCTACTGCAACCATGACCATTGCAATAATGGTCTAGCTATTAGCTTAATTCTTTTGATAAGGGATTAAGCTAAACCATTCTGGGTGTGGACATATGGTACTTGATGTTCCACCTTAATCCCCATGGTCATTCAATAAGTGTCAAAAGTTGGCAAGGTGAATTCTCCAACATTATCCTTTATTATGTTCTTAATAAAATAATTGAGAAAATTGGACATTTAACTTAATGATTTTGCTCATGAATTTTACAAATGCCATATTTCGAGTGGACAACAAGCACACATGTGTCTATCGGGTGGAATCATCAATGAGAACTATGAAATATCGAACGGTCCGGAGGGAGGAAAAATTGGTCCATGTAAATACTCAGACTATCAAGTTCTTTAGTCTAAGAGTTGGTAACCCAGTTCGGAATCACAATTCCTACATCTGGGGGGCATCACTCTGATCGCCCAACTCTTCATTGATTAACCTGGAAATGTGTCAACAGTTTACAGTAGAGAATCACACGGCAACACTAGAAATCATCAATCACCATTCTAGAGTTCAGCCTTGAAGAGTTGTGCAAATCTTGATCTCCTGATCTTCTTGAATTGAGGCTCCCCCTTAATTGTAACCCAACTGGCTTTCAGAGTGATTGCTTGCCCAGTTCTTCATGAAGAAAGTGCATCTTGAATCAAAGGTAAGCTTTGTCAAGATATCGATTTATCTCACCCAAGAGAAGCCCTTTATCATTTAGCTCTTGCGTCCTTCAATTCTGTATCTCTTTCAATTTCTCTGGGAGTTCTCTTCTTATATATGATGCCTGAATTCGGTTATATTCATAATTGAATCTGTCACTCTTCTTGTCTTCTTTGTTTTGGTCCAGTACTCGGTTCAGTGCGTCGTCCATAAATTCTTCTGATCCTTCTGCTGAACTATAAGAAGCTTTAATACAAACAAGACACTATGTTGTTTTAAACTATCTGCTGAACTAACGAATTGTCACAAGGACTTGTTACAAATTAAGGAGTAAAATATTTTTCTTCTTTTGCAATTTTATTAACAATCTCCCCCTTTGTAACAAGTTTCTTGGCAATTTACTACAAACTTCCTAGATCATAGTTAAAACAACTTGATTTTTTGGTAAAGGCAAAGCACCAACGCAACTGCTTTGAACTTAAACAAAGTATGAGGATGATTATATCATCCAACAAAATACAATGGAGAAACTAACAGGAGACCCTATTACAAAAATTAGACAATTCACATTCAGCAGAAGGGGTCTATCATGTCAACCAAAAAGTGAACATAGTAACCATAGAATAGTGATCAGAAATCCAACAGAAATCCAATAGTAACCAATAGTAACCAATGATTAGAAGGTTGTTCCTACTCCCCCTATTGCCAGGAGCTTGTGAATCTGTAGCCACAAGATTCCATAACAGGACCAAGTAGGAAGAAGCAACCCAGAATTTTTTAAAAGGTTTTTGAGGACTCATCGTCCTGGCTGTCAGCAGCAGATTCAGCTTCAGAAGTTTCAGATGCGGAGGGATCAACATCAGGTGTAGTGGGATCAGCGTCAGGTGCAGCTTCGGTTGCAGTAGATGGAACAGTAGGTGATTCAGCAACAACAACAGTCATCTCTTGGTCTCTTAGCCTCAATTGTTCTCTTAATTGCATCTCAATTGTCCTCTTTTCAACAAGTATCTGGATGATTGTGTTTAGATCTTGGATGCTTTTGTCGAGGTGTTGTGCTGTGAGTTTACTTGTGTATGGTACATCCAGGTTCAGTGCTGGGGCCGAGCTACTTGCATGTTCCGGAAAGATGTCAAGCACATGACTTCCTTGTTTCAGTCTGGCATCAATTGTTCTGACTTGTGGTGCTTCCATAGGTTCATTTAGTTCGGGTTTGAAGCCTTGTGAGCATAGAACTCCATAAATTGTGCAGGGGAAAGGGAGCTTTACCTTTTTCTCCTTGGACTCTGGTTTTCTGAAGGATGCCACATGTTTAAATATGATATCACCCAAATCAACTGGAATACCTCGGCCAATCTTGTAGATCAAGGATGCCATGA
>CM008340.1:37211596-37222828 GCA_002525835.2 Ipomoea batatas
TGAGCCCCAATTATATACCCCTCTGTCCCATTTGATGTATAGGGTTCCAGTTAATTAATTAGGCTTAGTGAAGTTATTTACAATTTTTTTTTATATAATATTATGTTTAGGATTTGTACTTAAATTTAGAAATTTATTTCAAAAATATTATTAAATATAAAAAAATTTAAAAATTATAAAAAAATATTAATAGAAATAAACAAAGAAATTGTTGATTTGACCAATAAAATGGAACAAAGATAGTACTCCCTCTGTCACATTTTACCTGTCCTATTTACTATTCATTGGTCAAACCAACTCTTTCTTCATTGCTTATTTTCTTTAGTAATTTTCTATTATTTTTAAATTTAATTTTTTGTGTTTAATAGTACTTTTGATGTAGTTTCTAAATATATAAATTTTATATATTAATACTAAACTTAATATTATGAAAAATTGGATTAAAAATAACTTCAGTCAAGCCTCGTTAAACGAACCAGACAACCAAAATGGGACGGAGGGAGTATTTTTTTGACTCAACTGAGCCTCAAACCCAGTCCTTCCATATGGGAGTGTAACCGAGTGCCACTAGACCACAAAGTCTTGGCGGAACAAAGATATTATAATTAATAGTAAAAACTAATCTTATATATATATATATATATATATTCCTATTAGGCAAAATCTTATGTGAAACTGTCTCACCGTGAGGCGGGCCGGGTCAAGATGCAAATGTGATACTTATATGCACAAATATCATACTTATATGTTCAAATGTAATACTAATCAACAATATATTTTTTGTTACTTATAAGTGTAAATGTAATACTTTTATGAGAAATATAATACTTTTACATTTCGATTGTATTTATTACCGAAATGGTCCCTCGACTATTGTGAAATTATCAATTTGGTCCTCGATAATTTTTCTTGCCCAATTAGGTCCCTTGACTTTGAGAAATTTAACCAATTTGGTCTTCCATTTATTTTTACCGTTTGATTTCCGTTAAATCGCGACCAAATTGGTAATTTCATTATAGCCAAGGGACCATTTCAGTCAAAATTAATTACTGAAATGGTTCATTGACTATAGCAAAATTACCAATTTTGTCCCGATTTAACGGTTGTTTACCACCAAAATAAACGGAGGACCAAATTGGTTAAGTTTTTCAAATTCGAGAGACCTAATTGGGCAAGACAAATTGTCGAGGACCAAATTAATAATTTCGCAATAGTTGAGGGACCATTTCGGTAATAAACTCATTTCGATTTAAAAGTATTACATTTTTACTCAAAAGTATTATATTTTCCTTTATAAGTAAGGGGTACTTGTTATCATTATTATTATGAAAAATGTAGGAGTATTACTTTTCTCTTATAAGTAACAAAAATTGTATTCTTGATTAGTATTATATTTAAGCATATAAGTATGACATTTGCATGTAGCTTTGACTCGACCCAACCCGTCTCACAAATAAAAATTCGTGAGACGGTCTCACGAATAAGGATTCGTGAGGCAATCTCACACAAGTGTGACCCTTCCTATTATGGCTCAAAATTCATTATCTTATATTTACTTACTCCACAACCAAGTTAAATTTTAGTACTCAACAATTGTTATTTATATTTATAATTTTTGTAATTTATTCAAACCGAACCTAACCAAACTAATAATATACTGAAAAATTAAACGGTTGAGTTAAAAATTAAACCGAAGTGAAGGGTTTAGTAAAATACTTATTGTGTCTCCTTTAAATATATTATTATAATTAATATAAATTTATTACAATTTATTTTATTTTCTACACTCAACATACTTAGATTAGAGGCAAAATTAACATCAATCTTGACAACAAAAATAATTGGCATATAGGATGTAGCCACTGTTTAAAAATGTTTATGCACATAGTGGAAATCTATTTAACTACATGCATTGTGGTGAAAAGACAACAGTGAATACTCCAAGATTAGTATCAATTCAACAAAAAAAAAAAAAAAAAAAAAAAAAACACGCACACACACATGCACACACAAAATCAAATACTACACTCATTCATGCCCGTATGAGTAGCTCGACTATCCACAGAGGTAAAGTTTGGGAGAAGAGACAAGGGATCAAGTCTCACAAGCGACAGCGTGGGACCAACCTCCGAAAGTGAATTATAATCGATCTCTACTTACTTAAAAATAAATATGGGACATTATCCTATTCGTGCAATGCACCTAAAATTAGTACTCTTATAAAGCATATACAATGAATTTTACGTCTTTGTTTGTTTGCTTTTTTTTTTTTAAAAATAATAATAATAAATTGAGCATTGTCAAGCCAAAACGAATATTAATGGCTAGTACATTGCATGATAATAGAGTTTGTAAATTAGTATTTTGGCTATCGAGAGAGTGCGGACTACAAAGGGTATGTGCAATTGTGCACTAAACCCAAAAAAAAAATAAATTAAAATACCTACAAATTTATCTATAATTAAAATACCTAAAAAAATTTATTGATTATCTAAAGAGGTTGTTTTTGGTACTCCCACCTGTAGGACAAAGTTTAGTAGTAGTGGAGCATTGTGTGATATATAATCCTATGAATGTTAGCGTTTTTGGCGACCCAGAATCTAGTGAATGTTGAATTTGTTGGAGATAAGAACCTTGTGAGTGCTGAGTGTTTTAGAGTTAGGTTTTGATTGTGTGTTGCAGTCTATGGAGGGAAAAGTTGATACTCAAATCATTTTCTCCATCTAAAAGGCGAGGTCGTCATAAGGTTCAGACTATATATTGTCTCATGTGTGTTGGTGATAATAATATTACAGAGAAACTCACAATTACTATCTGATGATGTACACTCGGTAAAATATATAGGATCCAATCACACTTTTCGTCATCCTTAGCTTGATATTTTTCTCATTTATGTTTCCCGTGGAAAAAAGAGAGATATATTCTCCGAGTTGCTATAATTTTTTTACAATATCTTGATGGATTGCTGTAATTTTTTTATTATATATATAATGATAGGGAAAAATAAAATATCTTCTCCGGATTGCTCTAAGCCTTTTTTTTTTTTTTCCTTTTCTTTTCTATCTATTTAATTAGGAAAAGAAGCACAAATAAAAACCTTTATTCCGAGTTTATACTCTTTTCTTAGAGGGTTAAGTCTATGTCTCCTAGTCATTTTTTTTTTGTTGTAAAAAATTAAATTTCTACTTAGGTATTTGTAATACTAAAGTCAATATTTCAAATTTGAAGTCACACTTTTTACTAATGTTTAAATACTATGAAATATTCCTTTCTCATTTTGGTGAATCAAACACAAGACATAATAGCCATTTCCGAGATTATAATATTTTCTTCCATTAACAATTACTCCAAAAGTGAAAATTTCACACAAGTGGAATAACATTTAACAAATTACAATGCAATTATATATATATATATAATTTAATTTAATTTGTTTTTTTTTTCACATTCTCAGTTTAATTTCAATGTCTTTTCAATACTCCCTAACTATTTGTTTTTAGGTGACGAGAAAAAACACGCAATCACTATCTGATGGTGTACACTGAGTAAATTTTGCTAGTGTGTAATAACTTATAAACCACATAGGATAGGTAAGTCGCATAAGGAAGAATCTGCGTTATAGGTCTGACCAAGAAAGTGTTGGCATACATGACACCTTTTAGTACTAGAATTTTTGGGAATAATTCTCGAATACCCAAGAAAATGGACGAAATAGAAAATCCACAAAAACAAATAAAAAATTCCAGGAATTTAAACCTACAACAAAGATTAGATAAACCTGGAAAAGGGATGACGGAGAAGAAATGACTTTGGGTAGTTGTAAGCACGAGTTGAGTTGCCTCTGTCCTTAAAACCTTATTTACCGCCTCCCGGGGTGCTGGAGCGTTGCGGTATAGATTTCCCAGGATAAAACGTACTACGGTTCCTGCGTTTGAGCACACAAACTTGGAACCCGGCGAACGAGAACGTGGGATGAACACAGGTGGCTAGAACGAAGGAAAAACAGAGTTTCGAGGTGAAAAGCTATGTATTTTCGTATCACGTAAATGCTCCTGCTCAACCTGGAAATATATAGTGGATGAAGGGATTAATGGCATTCAACATGGCATTCAATTTTGGCATTGTAACCTCCTCTCCACTAACAACACATTTACTTCCCACTAACAGTCCATTAATAAGAAATAATGGCAGGATTTAATTAAATTAATTCCATAGTGCCAAAGGTTATTCTTGTGAACGGTCACAGTGGAAGTGATACGTCGCTGTAGGAGATTACCACGAGTTACCCTGGAAGCCACGAGACATCGCTCGTGAGAGAGGTTCGCCAGACATAAGCCTGCGAGAGGTCCACGAGACATCGTCCCGTGCGACCAGCTTCCTTCGAGAGATCGCATCTCTCGGGCGTAACTCGCCCACTGTGTGGTACTGAGATGGAAAAATGTTCGGAAATTCGGCATAACTTAGCCTGCAAGGCTAGTCAATTTCCGAACGACATTCGTGCCCGCAGGTGCCGGCGTACACGAGTCAAGCCTTTTCAGGTTCATTTTGGGATTTGATTTGCGCCCCCCCCTGCGCGCGAGAGAGAACCTCTATGCCATACAAGTCAATTAGCCTTAAAAAGTCTCTTGTATATATAGTGGGTGAAATCCTCTTCCCAAAACAATGTGGGACAAATAATGCTTTCCTTAAAGCTTTTCCCACATGTTTTCCATCTCAATGGGTCTACTTTGAGAACCAATTTCTCATTCAGCCATTATCCATTTTGAGCGTATAATATATCCACTTTGCCCCGACCCAAATCGTATGTGGACCCTACATATATTTATACCACAAAATGGCCACTTAAAATTTCATTTATGCCATTTTTTCCAACAGAATTTTACTCCACTCACTTGATCACCCATTTCGGGGCATTCCTAATTAATCCTAACTAGATAAAAAGTTACCAAAAAACCCTTAACTAACACCATTATTAATTAGTTACATTTTAAATTTTGAATTTTGAAAATAAAGCAAAAGTTGTAATGATTTACCACATAACTCATTTTTTAAGGAAACATTTTACAGCACGTTTGGTTCACGGAATAAATTTTGAGAAAATAGGAATGCTATTCCATAAGGAATGGAATATCCAAGGAATATAATAAGAATAGTATTCTATTGTTTTGTTTACGGAAGGAATAGACTTTAGGAATTATATTACAGTGTTTGGTTGGTTTAAGGAATAGAAATGAAATATGTTTTAAAAGTAGTAGTAGTAGTAAAAGAAGAAGAAGAAGAAGAAGAAGAAGGACATTCATGTCAATAATAATAATAATAATAATAATAATAATAATAATAATAATAATAATAATAATAATAATAATTGTTATTATTATTATTATTATTATTATTATTATTATTATTATTATGTAATAATAAAATAAAACTTATAATAATATTAATAACAATAATAAAAAGAAAGGAATAATAATAATAATGATGATGATGATGATGATGATGATGATGATGATGATGATGATGATGATGATGATGATGATGATGTAATACAAAACAAAATTTTATATAAATAGTTTTTTTAAAACACAAATTAGAGTTTTTTGAAATTAACAATAATAGGATAAGGAAGCCTTAAAGTGCTAAAAGTTCATTCATTTAAGGAGTCTTAATTGCTCTTAGTTACAAATTTTTTTTAAAAAAAAAAATATAGGAGCGTTTTGAGAAAGGAAGATCTTTCCCCAAAACGTCATGGGGTAAAATTAGAAATAACAACATTAGGCTATTCCTGAGAATTTAGAAATAGCCTAATACCTAGGGGGCCTAGGAATCTCTATTCCCCTTGCAAGGGGAATAGGTCATTCCCAGGAACATTGTTCCTGGTAATAGAAGGTTTTACTAAACACCGGAATAGGCCTATTACTGTGAATGCTATTCAATTCCAGGCCTATTACGCGAACCAAACGTGCCATTAGAGCAACACCATCAATGCATTTTTGTTGGTTTTTTCTATTACATTGAATAGAGGGAGAGAGGGGATGATGTGGAGATTAGAAGAGAGAAGAGCAGAGAGATGAAAATGGATTTGCAATAATTTAATTTTATGTGGGGCCTGCGAAAAAGTTTTTAAAATGCATATTTGCACATTAAGCGCATCGGGCGCGTTCATAATAATTTTTACACAGCCCATTATCCACGATCGGTGTTGCTGCCACGATGCCCCTCCATGCATTGGACGCCTTAGCGTGTCCCCTCTCAGACACACTTTTGTACTTACTGGGCAAAGTTCGCGCCCATAGACTATCTTTCTCGCGCCGAAGCCGCCATCCCAGCTTAGCAATACATGCCATGTTCAGCTCCTAAAGTCGAGAATTCCGAGGCCACCCTCAACTTTTGGCCTTGTGATCTTTTCCCAACTCACTAGGCTAATCTTGTGTGAATCACATCCAGCGCCTCCCCAAATGAAACGACGCGTCTGTTTCTCTAGTTCTTGGCAAATCCCTTTGGGCAGAAAATTAGTCAGCATCGTATAGAAAGGAATTGCATTGAGCACTGACTTTGCCAAAGTGACTCTCCCAGCTACCGAAAGGAGCTTAGCCTTCCAACCATCCAACCTAGTTTGCACTCTGTCAAGCAAGCCTTTAAACGTTTGACAAGTAACTCGACCATGGATAGACGGAACCCCCAGATACTTGCCCAAATCTTCCGTTCGAGCGATGTTTAGTCTGGCCGAAATATCCTCATCTACAGCGGGGTTGGTGTTCTTAGAAAACAGCACCTGCAACTTACTGAAACTAATCCGTTGGCCTGAGGCCTCACAAAAGCTATCAAGGCATTCTCGAATGATTTCCGCTTGCTCGGAAGACGCCTCAGAAAACAGCACCATGTCGTCTGCAAAATAGAGATGGGATAGAGTTGGCCCTACTGAGTCCAATTTGATCCCCTTCCAGTACCCCGAATCTACCTTGTGAGAAATCAACTGGCTAAGCTTTTCAAGGTAAAGAACAAAAATCACCGGTGACATGGCATCGCCTTGACGAATCCCTCTCTTCGGGGTGAACTGTTGCAACCTGTCACCGTTCCAGAGGATCGACAAACGGGGGGTTTCAACAAAAGTCATAATCAAGTTAACCCAAGGCGTGTGGAAACCAATTTCCCGAAGAGTATTCCGGATGAACTCCCACGACAAACGATCATACGCCTTCTCCAGGTCAATTTTAATAGCCATTAAGCCAGTTGGGCCCGTTTGACTCACATGGAGTGCATGACTTCTTGCTAGATAAGAACGTTATCCAAAATCTGTCTACCAGGGACGAAAGAGCTCTGGAAAGGACTAACAATCTTAGGTAAAATATGCTTTAAACGATTGGTGATCGTCTTAGTAATGACCTAATAACTAACATTGCAGAGATTTATCGGTCTAAATTGTTTGATAGTTTCTGGGGAGTCGACCTTTGGAACAAGCACGATGAGGGTGTCGTTGAGACCAGCAAGCAGCTTACCGATAAGGAACGCCTCCTTGACCATCGCAAACAGACTCGTCCCTACCGTATCCCACATCCGTTGATAGAATGCTGCATGGAAACCATCAGGCCCTGGAGCCTTAAACGGCGCCATGTCGGAGACCGCAACATGAACCTCCTCGATCGTAATCTCTGTCCCAAAAGCCCTCCAATCCTCTGCAGGTAGAGTTGGGAAGGCCCCCTCGAGAGCCATAGCGTTTAGATTTCCTTCGCGAGAGAACAACTTAATGTAGTATTCCCAAACATGTGATTTAAGGTGATCCTCATCGCTAACCCAATCTCCGTCATTAGTGCGCAGGCATTTTACCATGTTTCGGTTTTTTCGTATTGTCGTTGCAGCGTGGTAATAGGCAGTATTCCGATCCCCTGACTTGATCCACTCCTCCCTATAGCGCTGAAACCATAAGAGTTCCTCTTGATAGAGAATATCCTGATATTCCTACATTAGTTTCTTCTCAAGTTTCACAAGCCCACCGTGATGCGCCCGGGATAAAAGCGATTGTACTCCACCTAGGCGAGCCAGCACAGCTTTTTTCCGATGGAAAATGTTGCCAAACACCTCCCTATTCCAAGTCTGATGCACGACCTTCGTCAGATGGGGAGAGGTCAACCAGGCTGCTTGAAACTTGAAGTCGGATCGGCCTCGGTTGGTAGCACCTCCTGTGAGTCGGATAAGGATAGGTGTATGGTCAGAAGCTACTCTCGGGAGGTGAGTGACAGAAGCTTCCGGGAAGCACTGTCTCTAGCTGACATTGCATAGAGCTCTATCAAGCCTCGCTCCCTTAGCCTGCCCAGTGGATAAGCCTTTGGTCCACGTGAATTTCGGACCATGAAAACCCATATCCACTAAACCTTCCGTCTGAATCCAATCCACAAAGTCCGAGCTGCGTTGCAACGAGAAGGCACTATAGTTAGAAGTTTCGTCTTGAGTAACAACAGAGTTGAAGTCCCCAGCCACCAGCATAGGCCCGTGATGCCTCGCTTAACCATCCTCAATTCCGTCCACAGTCTGCGGCGTAAATGGTGTGTCGGGCTTCCATAGACCACTACAGCAAACCATGGCATTTGACCTGTCGTTTATATCTGCGGAAGCACAAATTGGGGGTGAGTAAAAATGACCGACACATGCAGGGAATTGTTCCAAAGAACCCATATCCCACTGCTGAAACCAAAAGCCTCTACCCGGATCCAATCCGAGGACCCTAGTTTCGAACAAATAACATTCGTCTGGGCCTCCGAGACCTTTAGCTCAACAAGGCCAAGGATAGCTGGCCTGGGAGTTTGAATAATTTGTTTTAAGACGCGGTGAAAAATTTTTCCACCAGCTCCTTGATAGTTCCAAATGATAATATTCATGGGAATAAAAGCGAAAAGACAAAAACCACAGGAAAACAGAGAAAAAAACACAAAGCAAACTAGATAGCGGGGCAATTGTCGCCCCCCTCAGCCTCCGCCATGGTTTGCGGCGAGTCCTCGTCCATGATGACGTCTCCTTCATGATCAAATCCTCCCGGAGGATCCTCGTGATGCTCGGAATCAGACGGGTTTACTTATGGGATATCAGCCTATTTGAATCCCCTGTGTGAACCACTGTAGATCGAATAACCTTCCCCCCTTGCACTCCACGGCTGACCACATGCTCATCCTCCTCCGCTGCACGTCTGGAAGATAATCCAGTCAACCTCCTCCCCTGTGACGACTCTTTACCTGTCTCTGGTTCAACGCGTGGCGAGCAGGCCACATTCTGAATTTGTTTTTCGTTGACTATCACATTCACTCGTTTGGATTTTCCACCCAGCCCTTTCGCCCGCGATTCTTTTGTGGGGTTCCTAGTGGTATCCACTTTCACTTGGGGCTCAGGCTCCTCGTTTTCCTTGGCATTTCCCAGTAGTGCAAAGCGTGATCCAGTCCCATTAGCAATCTCTTTACCTTTGCCACTATTTTCCCTCTGCATAACACCCTCATTTGGACGACCCTGGCCCGCATATCCCCCCTGTTGTCTTCTTTCCCGCCTGGTAGCGATCATCCAGGACCCGTAAGGGTGGCTGCCTTTGGTGCTTGGCCGTGCCGCAGTTTCACCTCCAACGTTAGCCACATTGCTATCCACATCCTGGTTTTGGACGGGCATCTCCATTTCCTTTGCACGATCAGTATCTACCGTCTCCCTCCCCTTTGGGCAAGATGGGCAGTACTCTTGGCAGTGACCATACATGCCACACGAGAAGCACACCAGGTGGATCCCTTCATACGCAACATGCCACACCCTATCCTCCAGGGTGAACCGCAAAATCAGAGGTTTGGTGATATCTATCTCCACACATATCCGTGCAAACTTCCCCTTCGAAACTAAACTGGTGGTATGATCCACCCGTATAGTGCGTCCAAGCTTGTTTCCAACCTTCCTTAAGCACATCAAATTATAATACTGGACCGCTAAGCTAGGGAAGCGAACCCACACAAGGACCTTTTCTGTTATATCCGTAAGAGGATCGAAATTTGGCACCCACTCCTTCACGATCAAGTAGTGATCGAGGATCATCCACTGACCCTCGTACTTAGCAAATTCCAGATCGTCTCGCATCCCAAATTTGACCAAAAAATAGCCATTGTCGAGAGCAATGAGTTCCATCTTTCCTTTTGGCCGCCACATCGAGTTTAGACGCCTTAGCAGATACGCGTAGCCCACGTTGCGTCCCATAACCTTGATAATCAACGTCTGCCTCCATGGTTCACGAATCCGCTCCTTTTCTTTTGCGGTCAATCGGATCATGGGGCAAGTAGGATCCTCATTGATCTCAATAGCCTCCATGCCCTCCTTGATGTCCTCCTCTTCGTCGGCTGCATCAAACGCAAGCAGAAACGAAGTAGTACTAGTGTCATTCCCAACGACCGTATCTAGATACGATCTCGCAGGAGGACTGCCTGTCGGGTTCGATGGTGCCGGGGGGGCCACTGAATTCAAAGCATCTGCCATCGCAGGTGGGCTCCCCTCCACTTGATCCGTCTCAGACGCGGTGCACGCCATCACCTTTTGGTTCTCCATTGGCGTTTCCGCCACCACTTCTACTGATTCCATCTCCTGACTCCCTTCTCCCTCTGAAACCGCCATCTCCTCAGTGATCTCCATTGCAGATTCCCCAGGATCGTCAGGGATGTGTTAAGTATTCTTCGTACTGCGTTCGAGCAAATCGAGATCCTCAACAGAGCGAACGTTAGAGAGCATTTTCGAATTCATCGTTAAAACAATATAATGATAATTTTTTCTTTGATATCCAACTTTTATTTTTTCTTTTTTCTTTTTAGTATTTTCTCTCCCTTCTCCATCCACATGGCGTGTCAAAAACTCATGAGAAAATTCTTTATGTTGAGAATGGTCTTAGAGCAACACCAATAGTGATTTTTTGAGGGCTTTTATGCTTTGTTAGAGGAGAGATAAGGTGAGTTGGAGGGGAGAGAAGAAAGGAGAGAGAAGGAAAATAACTAGCACTAAAATGATTTTATTTTAGCCTTATGAAATAAAAAATAAAGAAAAATGATTCCCTCTTGTGCGTATTAGATGCACAATGTGCGCCTAGATGGCACGTTAATAAACACTTTTGCCCTTTTTAAAATATGAGACCTTGTTTTTCCTTTTTTAAGTTCTTTTTCTTTCCCTTTCTCATTCTCATGTGGCATCAAAAAAAAATTGCAAAAAACTTAATTAGCTCATGGA
>CM008340.1:37243284-37256321 GCA_002525835.2 Ipomoea batatas
CTTGCAAATTGTGAGGGCTTATTTATAGTGTTGTCTAAGTATTATAGAAGATTGTATAAGTCATTTCAAATTTAAATTTATTGTCTTGTAATTATGGTTTATGTATACGAAGAGGCAACTTGAATGAGATTGTAAACAAAAAATCTGATATTCAAATAACCTTTCAAATTTCAAGATATTTAAATCTCAATGTAATTAATGAGATAGTAAACAAAATTTGATTGCTTTGTTTGTTGCAATAAATGTGAACACACTTCTTCTTCATTTTGCTTTCACACTTTGGAGGGAAAACTTTGTGGCTAGGATTTTGCTTTATTATAGATAGGATAGGATGTGCCGTTGCAGCAACTATCCGTTGCTGCAACGGATAGTTACTGCAACGGCAGCAACTATGTTTTTTATTTTTTATTTTTAAATTTTGCCTATATATTCGGTAGCTTAATACTTCTTCTCACATATATCTCATTCATATTACTCAAATTCTTACACTTCTACATCCATATTTTTCTTACTAGCAAAATGTCATCACTTCCTCCTAATTGGCATCTCATGGATGATGATAGTAGTGATGATTCAATTGGAGAAGACATGATGACAAACATGTTGTTGTTGACTAAAAAGCTACTTCAAAAACGTCAAAGTTCTTCCCAATCGAGAAAGAAAAGACGATATTTCAATAGCAACCATGAGTCAAGCCACGATCGTTTAGTCACTGATTACTTCAAGGAGAGGACTTCACAAACATTTGCAAAAGATAGTCAATTGAGAGAAGATCAAATCCGATTGAGAGAATATGAAATTAAAATGAGAGGATATGAAATTCAATTGAGAGAAGATGATATATTGACGAAGGACACATCGGAGATGACCAAGGAGCAACTTGCTATACACATAAAATATTGTAATGATATTAGACAACGTAGGCGAACTGCACCTCCGCCATAGGTTCTTATTTATATTGTTTTAAATATAGTAGGTGATATTTTTTAAAATTTCCTTATTTTTAATGTTATTTGTAATTTTATATTCTTGTAATTTTAATGTAGTATGTGGTATGTTTTTCTTGTAGTTTAATTTTTATGTAATTGGTTTTAATTTTTAAGTAATTAGTAGTTTAATTTTAATTTAAAACACAATTATTTCATATATGTATGAAATAAAACAAAATATACATATATATACAAAGAACAGAATGAGATTGAATTCAATCTCATTCTGTTCTTTGTTAATATGTGCCGCTGCAGCAACAGATTGTTGCTGCAACGGCAGCAACTTTGTTATTTGTTTTTTTCTTTTTTATTCTAATATTATCTTTAAATTTTGTATTATATATATATATATATATATATATATATATGCGTGTGTGGGCGCGCACCCATTCGAACTGCCGCCCAAGAAAGAAAAAGAAAGAAATGAGAACGCTTCACAGTCGTCCACGTGTCCAGATCAACGAATGAGATGTACCGTGAATTTTCTGTTGTACCTTTGCATCAGATTCCATGCTTCCAGATAAGCCTTTGCCCCTTCCACCACCATTTGAGTGTAAGGAAATACATTATTCCAGATTTTTTGAATTCTCACCTCCCAAATTTTCCAACACACAACAAGGAGCTGACAAAAGGATATTTGATCCATGTTCTTCAGATTTCCTGTGGTCTATACGGGCAGCTGATCATCATTCTGTACCCAAACATTATTCAAGCCCCTGTAACACTTCTCTCCCTGCTTTTGATAAAAACCTGCTAGTCTAACTATTAATTCTGGCCAACACCTTCTCCTTGATAAAACCCAGAATCTCGTTCTTCCTCCTGCCAATAAGAGATGGCAGACCTAAATACTTTCCACTTAAAGAACCTTCCGGTATGTTCAAAACTTCAGTGATAACCTCTTTAGAGATTCTGTCCACATTCTTGTTGAAGAACATAGATGACTTAGAGAGATTGATGGACTGCCCAGAAGCATTACCAAAGTTTGTGAGAATTGATTTTTACAATGTTGACTTCTAGGGGATTGACTCTACAAAATATGTAGCAGTCATCTGCAAATAAGATGTGAGATAACCCTAGAGCCCCTTTTGCAATAGAAATACCATGAATTTCCCCTGCTTGGACCTCCTTGTTAATCAAGACACTTTGACATTCCATTACAAGAATAAATAGATAGGGTTTTGCTAGGATTTTGTACAAGACATTGCAGAGAGCAATAGGTCTCAAATCTGTTATAAAGACTAGCTTTGAGACTTTAGGAATTAGGGTAATGTGGGTTGAGTTTGTTCCTGGAGGTAAAGTTTTGGTTCTCCTAAAATTTTCGCAGAACTCAAGCACATCCCCCACTATATCCCAGTATTGATTTCCCCACCTTCAACAGAATAAAGATTCTGGAAATAATTAGCAATCTTAGGTTATTAAGATCATTACCTCTCTTAGCCCAACCGCCCTGTTCATTCTTCAATCTGGTGATATTGTTGTTGATTCGTCTCCTCCGCACCGAATTGTGGAAGAATGCGGTGTTCTGGTCGCCATCTTTTAGCCAGAATTCCTTGGCTCTCTGTTTCCAAAAATCGTTTTGGTGTTGGATTGCTCTCATATGTTGAAACTAAGCTTTCTTAAACAAATCACAACCATGTTTATCAGTTCTCTTTCTCATAAGCTTCATCCGTCTTTCCTAGAATTCAATCCTACGCTTGAAATTCCTTGTGAATAGTTTGCCCCAACGCCAGACTTCATCACTACACTTCTCTATACGCCCTAGAATATCCAAGCCTTTAGAAGAATGTCAGCTCAAGATGACTACTTCAGGGCATTGGTTCTCCCTAGTGTTAGCTCAACAATTGTGTGGTGTATATTTACATAGCTAGTGATGTGTTTTTTGGTGATGCATACCTAATGGTGCATTTCCTAACATTAAGTGGTGTATTTTGTTAACACTAGTAGTGTAAATCGCACCGACTGCACCTAAACTCTACTGTACTATATATATATATATATATATATATATAAAAGTTCTCATGCGGTGGGTTGTTTTCCCGTGTGGTTGTGCGGTGGCTTTAGGTGCGTAATTTTCTTCTTAAGGTGCGTGATTTGTATGCTTAAGGTGCGTGAGTGTTGAAACTTGTAAACAACCTCTTAATGAACTTCATAGAACTTTTCCCATCATTCGTTCGGAGTGCCTCGACCTCAACCCATTTGGACACTTAATCAATTGCCATCCACTAGGATATACTTGAATCCCTTTTACTCCGGGACGAGTACATCCCGCAAAATCAAGTCTGCAGACGGTATTGCATAACCTGAACGGCATCCTCCGATAAGATAATGTCCCGAATGGGCAAGTTAACGTTGTTTTCTCTTGATCTTCCAACGCCACCGGAATTTGGAAGTAACCGCGTACTCATACCATCGAGGAAGCAATAAAATTCGTAGCCACTAACTCTTTCCACCATGTGATCAATGAATGGCAATGGGAAGCGGTCCTTTCAGGTGGCCTCATTAAGCTTCCAGTAGTCAATACAAACCCACCAACCAGTCACTTTTTCTGTGGGTATTAGGTCATTTTTCTCATTTTACACTACCGTGATCCCACCTTTTTCGGTACTACTTGGGTTGAGCTAACCCATGCATTATTCGAAATCGGATAGATCATCCCCACGTCTGACAACTTAATCACCTCATTCTTGACCACCTCAAACATGTTTAGATTTAGCCTCCTTTGGGGTTGGGCTATCGTTTTCGCTCCTTCTTCCAATAAGATCTTATGGGTGCATACGGCATGGCTTATCCCCTTCAAGTCGGTGAGCCTCCATCTGATGGCCTCCTTATTCACCCTCAACATCTCAACAAGTTTACTTTTCTGCTCCTTTGTGAGGTCGGCCGAAATTACCACTGGATGGTTATTCTCATTTTCCAAGTAGGCTTACTCAAGGTGGTTGGGCAAAGGTTTAAGCTCCCCTCATCTTTCTTTTCCTCACTTCCTCCTTCCTTTTTCTCCCTATTATTCACATCACCTCCATCATTCATTTTTTCATTCTCATTATTGGCATCCCCCTCATACTCATCAAAAGCAACCCTATCACATCCACCATTTTCCTCATCAACTTCACCAATCAAGTTCATATATTAAAGAGAATGATCATTATGCACATTATCACATGTACGGGTGAGCAAACGGTCGATCGGTTATATAACCGACTGAAAAAGCGATTAAAATTTTTGACTTCCATAACCGACCGAAACCGACCGATAGAAATACTAGAACCGACTGAAAAACTGACCGTCGATTTCGGTCGGTTATATCTTTTACTGAAAACTGAACATAAATATATACATTGCATAAGTTTAACAGTGCTTAGTATTAAAACCATGAATAATAGAAATAAATAAATGTTGTGAATTCTCAATATAATCCAATAAAGTAAATGAATAGTTACTGCTAATAATATACTCCCTCTGTCCCATTTTACCTGTCTTATTTACTATTCATTGGTCAAACCAACTCTTACTTTTTTGCTTATTTTCTTTAGTAATTTTTTATTATTTTTAAATCTAATTTTTTGTGTTTAATAGTACTTTTAATGTAGTTTCTATATATATAAATTTTATATATTAATGCTAAACTTAATATTATGAAAAATTGGATTAAAAATTACTTCAGTCAAGCCTCGTTAAACGAACCAGACAACCATTTTGGGACGGAGGTAGTAATAGTTAATACCAACAATCCAAAGTTCTCAATTGTTTGACAGTAAGGCAAAATTCAATTTAATTTCCTTGAGGGTTTGGTGAGATTCACATGAGGTATATTAGCCCTATCCAGTCACTGCCCCACCATTCCCACCAGTGTTGGAGCAATAGCCGAGCCGGCAGTGGAACAGCATCAGACCAACAGCAGGCAACGTCCAATGAGCACTTGAGCAAAGGAGATTATGATATACGAATTAGGAGAAGTAAATCGAGTGTCTGAGTCATTTTCTAGGGCTATTGACTCTATTGAATAAATGAGTTTTGTATTCGACATATTAACTTTTATAAATATATATGTGTGTCGGTTATCAGTTAACTGATCGAAATTGAAACTAAATAACTGCCAAATAATCGAAATACCGAATAACTGAATTTTTTTTTTCATTAATAACCGAAACCGACTGAAATTTGATTTTTCGATCGGTTATCGATTGGTTAACCGATATTTTGCTCACCCCTAATCACATGAATTCAAGCAAGGCATCTCATGGTTCAATGATACGTGTAAGGTATGCAAATTATGCTCAAAATCGTCTCCTCTATGATCCTTGTCACCCTTGGGACATTCTCAATCAAAGTCACGTCTCTTTCCAAAAGGCAACTCACATAAATAGTCCACATCTTCATGCATTGATTCAATAAAGTAAGAGTTTATTACCAAAATGGTCCCCCGACTATTGTGAAATTACCAATTTAGTCCTCGACAATTTTTCGTGCCCAATTAAGTCCCTCAACTTTGAAAAATTTAACCAATTTAGTCCTCCGTTTATTTTTCCGTTAACATCCGTTAAATCAGGACCAAATTGGTAATTTTGCTATAGTCAAGGGACCATTTCAGTGAAAAATTAAGAGATAAACTACAAATAAGTCACCGTACTATTTGGAAGCAAGCAATTAGGCCATCCAACTCAAATAACCCCCAAATAAGGCATCGAACTCAGAAAAATAAAGCAATTGAGCTACTGAAACCTAAAAAAGAGCAAGTAACCCATTTTTAAAATTTCCAGTGATAAATTCTGGCACGGGCGACCATTTTCAGCAACCGGCAGCGATGCCATTTCCGGCCGCCCTCGTCGGAAATGGCGACCGACGGCGCGAAAATGGTCGCTAATGCCATAACTTGTCGCCGAAAATTTTAAAAATGGGCCAATTGCTTTTATTTTTTATTTTTTTTTATTTTAGTGGCTCAATTGCTTTATTTTTTTGAGTTAGATGGTTTATTTGGAAGTTATTTAAGTTGGATGGCCTAATTGCTTGTTTCCAAATAGTACGATCGCTTATTAGTAGTTTATCCTAAAAATTAATTACCAATTTGGTCCTTGACTATAGCAAAATTACCAATTTGGTCCTAATTTAACAGATGTTTAACGGAAAATAAACGGAGGACCAAATTGGTTAAATTTTTCAAAGTCGAGGGACTTAATTGGTCACGAAAAATTGTCGAGGACCAAATTGGTAATTTCGCAATAGTCGAGGGACCATTTTGGTAATAAACTCATAAAGTAATATTCATCTCCTTCCAAAGGGTATTTCAACAATTTTGTCACAATAAAACTAGCTGACTCGTCACCCACACGGATGATGAGCTTGCCTTCCCCAACATCGATTAGTGCCCTTGCGGTTGCCAAAAATGGCCTACTGACAACACGCATTTTGTGTGCAGTTTATTATCTAAGAATGTGGGATGAACCCCGAGTTTTGTTGGTCTCTAAGGAAGACAAATTGGAAGCGTTGATATGTTCTCAATCAAGGGAATAAAGATGCACAATCGTCACACGCCATATCACAAAGAATAAATGAAATAAAATCATGTTGTATGTAGTAACAAGTTTGCAAAGAATATTGTTTGAAATCAAGTAAAATGAAGTTAGGAATGGTGTTTACTTAGGTTTTAGGTAGATTGCATTGTATTGGTTGTTACTCTTGAGAGGTTTTGCCATTGCCTTTCTCCTCTCGGTCTACTAGGCATGCTTTAGGTTTGAAATACTTTTAGGCAACCAAAAGTCTAAGGGATATTTCAACAAATGCTTTGCCTTCACCCCCTTTCTTACTCCTACCTTTCGATCTAAAAGCAAGAAATCATAATTGAGTTGGAGCTACATGGATTCTAGCAATCTCTTGCATAGGATACATGCCTTACAACATTCCTAGAGGTGGCTATACTCTAGAAAGCATACAAATCATCAAGAATGACAAAACTAATCCAATCAATCCAATCACCTAATTAGGAATTTAGGTCTACACTAGTATTACATCCAATTGCACAACTCAATTCGTAGTATAGAATTAGCTACACATGCTAGAAATTGAAATCATGATGATTAACCTAATTCAGCAATTGAAAATGCAATTGAAAGTAAACTTAAAATGAAAATCAAGACAAAGAATTGAGATTACCTAAGAAATTGCAATCAAAATCAAAAGCAAATTGACTTCAAATTAGTTTGATCTTTAAGTACAAGATTGAGCTAAAATCTAAGTGTTCTTTCTACAAAATCTTAAAATTCTCTTTTTACAATCTAGGAACTTCCAAAATCTATCAAAAGTCTCTCTAAAATATCTAATCTAAGCCTTAAATAGCTTCCCTCCAAAGCACTTCTTTAAATCTCGGGCAGATGCTACTCCACGAACCAATCCACGAGCGTGGTTTCCCATGCCACCTTCCACGCTCGTGGATTGGTGCGTGGGACTTTCCACTTCATTCCCACGAGCTAGTCCACGCTTGTGGGCCTTTAGTGGAGAGATCCAATTAAACTTCATCCCTTAGTTGTTTTGTGACACCCCAACCTTACACAGGCTGAGATAGATAAAACTTAACACAATAGCTGCCTATCTCAACCAACAACATAACATAGCGGAAGCGAATTCAAAACTTAAGGGCGTCATGCCACATCTAGGTAGAAAACACAGCCTAGATGCACAGGCTAACCATAAGAAACGAACTAACTGTCATGCATAAATAATATAAATCCTCAATTCACGTTTAACAATATCCAAATCACTAGTCAAGAGTATATAAAATCTCCAATGGCACACAGGCCCAAAACCAAAGTCTAAACATCATAAACTAAGTCTAAGCGTTCTCATAACGATAGGCTCTAACGCGCTCGCGCTCAGACTTACTCCATACCTGGAAAACACACAAAGAACCATTAGCAAAAGACTGCTAAGCAACCACCATTCACACCCGCAAGGAAGTATAGATATACATAAGCTTGTAAATAGGTTTACGCACCCATATAGAATATAAACACCAACAAACTGTTCAATAGTTCAAATCGGATACTCAACAACAATAAACTGAACGAGTCAGAAACCAAGACTCATCCAAACAAAGCCAATATCCAATCACGAGAGTACAATACAACAAATCCATAACAAGACACCAACTGAACAACAACCATAAAGAACCCAACCAACCATAACCAAGAACAATAAGATATCAACCGAATAAACACAAGGAACTCACGAATACATCAACCACGAAATGAATCCCAACTCCAACCTCCAAACCCTCATACCAACCATCATACCAAGTTAAACCCACAGTCAGAAGTCAGAAGTCAGAAGTCAGAAGTCAGAACCCGGAAATCCGGTACACAGGGGTGATGAGCCCAATCACAGGGACCGAAGTCCAATCACAGGGACCGTAGTCCAATCACAGGGACCGACAGTCCAATCACAGGAACCGAAGTCCAATCACAGGGGTAATCAACCCAATCACAGGGACCGAAGTCCAAAGTCAGAAGTCAGTAATAGCACAGTCAGATCATCCATCAACCTCCAAAACATACTCAATGATCTACCACTCCAAACTCATACTCAGCTCAGCCCCAAGAACCATCACTTAGAGTGCTCATCTCAGATATGAACACCAACCAACTCCCAAATAATAGACTCATACAAAGGACTAAGAGGTACGAATAAATACTCAGAACCACGGTAAAAATACCCAATAAAATACTCCAACAAACTTCAGAACAAAGAAGGAATCAAACCACGGATTACTCACCTCCTCCAACCACTACCCTTACTCTCACAGAAGACCCCAACGGTTACATTATCCCGCTAGAGCGCCCCGCAAGAGCAATTCTCACACACCGAATCAGACTCAGCTCAGAATACAAAGAAATGCTCCAGAATACACAAATCAGATCATAATACACCAAGGTTCCATCTAACAGAGGCCAAATAACATGGAAATCCAAACCAACAAAGCTCATAAACAACAATAGGCAAAAGATCAAGTCACAAGACCGAGAATCCAATAAACACAATCAACAATAGGCTAATAATCAAGAATTTCAGGATTTCCAACACCAAGAACATCATATAGAATAGGAGTGTAGAAATAGATTTTGATGGACATAGTGGTTACCTTTGAAGCGTATTTAATCCAAAGCAACATCAACTCTAAGCTCGGTTCGTAATCGTGAACCTGAACTATTAATAACAATATTGATATTCCTAATCGGTTCATTATAACCTATAATCTATGCTTAGAAGCCAATATGACATGATTAATACCCTAAACCTTAAACGGATTATATCAAAAGCTCAAAGGAATAATACCTTACTAATATTGTTCAGTCCGGGAATTGAACCCATGCCCTCCATCCCAACACACGGACACCATACCACCAAGCTACTGCACCTCTTGTTGCACTGATGCGCCAACAATAGCTTAAAACTGCCACCACCGTTGATTGCCTACGCTTGACGGGGAAGGGACTTCCGTCGCTGCAGCCTGCCATCTTGCGCTCACGCTTGGCGGAGGAAGCTGGCGGAAGAAGGAGTGCCGCTGAAGCGCTCCGCCGCCGCCTAACGGAAGGTAGAGATCTGCCAAAGTCGCCCGCTGCTCCGCACCGCCCCGCCAATTCCTCGCTTCACTCTGCTTCGTTCGCTCACCTGCTACCGTCGACGTCGATGCCTTGTTGGCCGAAAGAAGAAATACGAAGCCGAGGAGCTGCTACACCACATCTTTGGAGAGAGAACCGCTACGTCGCACTCTCCGTTCACCACCATTGCCGCTGCTCTGTGCTTCCCATTTTGACGTCGTCCATGCTAAGCGAGGGAGAGAGGAAATCGCCGGTTGTTGCTTCCACACGCCGCGAGGGAGAGAAAACGCTACGTTGGAGGGGACCCTGCTACGCCGCTACCGTCGACCGTCGGAAAAACCATGGTTATAGCTTGATGCTTGCTAGCCATTGTCGAGAGAGGAAGACGGAAGCCAAGGAGAGAAAAAAAATGTGAAACAGGGGATGGTTTCGGCTGCTGATGCTCTTGGAATGAAAAAGTTGCTGATTGCTGGAGTCCATTATATTTATACTCAATGTAGACAACCTATTTAGGGTAGGATTTCCTAAAATGGATTAGGCTAAGGCTAAAAATAATAGTTGGGTCAAGACTTAATTATGAGCACATTATAATTGGGCTCAAGGACTATTTATAAAAGAGTTACACAATAGAATAGACTAGTTGGGTCAAAGTGATCATAATATAATTATTGGACTTAGGGTAGTTCATTGGGTCCATACAAAAATAATATAGTATGGGCTATTTAGAGAAGTTGGGTCAATAACTATAGCTTATAATACATATATATATAATCAAATTTATGGGCTTAGTATAATTCTTAAGAAATATAAATTATATGGGCTCAAGAATAATCTTAGTCTATAAATTAGAATACAACTTATAACTATGGGCTATAGTATTTTAAATAAAATAATAACTTATAAGAATGGCTCATTTATAGCCCATTGTGAAATAGTTATATTTAGAATCATTTTAATATTTATTAAAATAGGAAACATAACCCCTTATTATATTAAAAGAGTAGTAGGGAAATTTCGGGGTGTTACATGTTTCTTTGTCAAGTCCACATGCCTTCCCCTTAAGCTCAAAACCTTCAAAACCATCTAAAGTGCACAAAATGATAGAGCTTTGCAAAGAGTAACACATTAGAGCAAATATCACCATAAATTAACCACAAAAGGCATCAAGTAGCACAATTTCAACCCCTTATCAGACCCTTAACCATAGGTATCTTTGGCATGTATCACCTACCCAAGATTAGAGACACTTCGACGTCAAGGTCCATGTCTAAAATCACAAAATCCACTGAAAATATGAATTTGTCCACCCTTACCAACACGTCTTCAATGATACCCCTATGGTATTTTGTGGACCGATCCACAAGTTGGATACACTTCCGTGTTGGTTTAAGGTTGCCAAAATTCAATTTCTGGAACAATGCAAAAGGCATGAGATTTATACTAGCTCTAAGGTCGGCTAGAGCTTTGTTGAAAGAAGTCTCCCCTATATTGCATGGGATGGTAAAGCTTCCCGAATCTTTGAGTTTCCGGGGCACATCCTTATGCACTATGGTAGAGCATTCTCATACTTCGCATTGTCAATGTCCGTGCAAAATCTTTGAGGAAAGGGAAATTGTGCTTTTTGTATGGCGGATGGATCTTGCACGAACTCCTTCCCTTTCTTAAATGTTTGAGATGTCTTAGGAGGCTCTTATTCCTCCTTATCCTTGCTTAACGTCTCCTCATTTGTTTTGGGAGGGTCAACTTCCTTCCTTGGCTCCTCATTGGATATGATGTCTTTTTGAATTGGGATAGCCTTCGGAAGTGCCTTCTCGCTTCTCAAGGTTATTGCATTAGCATTGGATTCGAACTTTGATGAGAAGTTTGCCATCATAGTGGTAATGTTGGCCTCCATGTCCTTGAGTGGTTAGAGTATCTCTTATCTAAGACTTTGTACCTCTTCCAACACTTCCTTTTTCAAAGAGGCCTTGAGATTCATGTTTTCTTCCTTGGATTCCTTGATAAAGTCTTGTATTCTCTTCTTAAGGTACTCCTGCTCTATTTCATAATGAGAGGTTTGAATTGGAGTTGCATATGGAGGTGATTTATTCTAGTGATTTTCCATGAACTGTCCATGCTCGTGGACGGGGACGTGGAAGTTTCTGTTTCTAATCCACGCCTCGTCCACGTTCGTGAACTGGCTCGTGGATTGAGCATAGTACACATGGCAATTTTGAGGTGGTTCTCTTATTTCATAGAACCATGTGTGGTAGGTGGTGGGTGTTCATTTGGGTAGGAACGATGTGGGGGTGTATAATGGTGCATGGCATAGGCCATTTCGTCGTAATATGGGAGAGGTGGAGGTGGTGGGTAATGGTATGTCGGAGGGTGATTATAGGTGTATGAAGGATAGTAGGGGCTAAGTGGATAGGTTGTTAGTGGCCCATAGCCTCACGGGTCTCCATTACAGGGTGGACAACCGTATGGAGGTGTTTCCATGTGTGAAGAATGTTAATCCATAGGATCACTCAAGGAAATGGCTCCTTGAGAAGTTTTTTTTTTTTGAATACTATTGACCCTGTTACATGTAGTATCTGTCCATATACTCTCTCAACCTACTGAAGCCCAACAAAGTCAACATTGCCCACACTGAGGCTCGAACCCATGACCTCCCACTTGGGAGAATCACTTCATGCCGCTTGACCATAAGGCCTTTGGCGGCTCCTTGAGAAGTTAGAATTAACAAGTGTGTGTGTGTGTGAAAAGTGTGAGAGTGTAAATGTAGCAAAAGTAAAGCAAAGCAATTGTCAATGTATCCAAAGCAAAAATGACCAAACCTGCACAGTTTGTCATCCCCGACAATGGCGCCATTTGAAAAATTGTAGTTTAGTGTTGATGGATGAGTGTAAACGGAGATTGAATCCCCGAGTGTCGTTCTCAAAGGATGAAAATTTGAAAAGTTTTGGCAATATTTACTAAGGATACATCAACAATTGGTCACAAGAGGTGACGAATATCATGTTTGTTAGGAACATAATGTAATAGGTTTTGATGATACCAAATGTAATTCAGAATCTCCTAAGTCTCGAAAAGATAGGAGTTCCTTGTAAGTTCGACGAGTAATCTAAGAGCGAAAATACAACCGGGTAACTTGAGCTCAACCCGGAAAATATTTAAGCTTAAGGTGAACTTGTTTGAACACTTATAGAAGTTTTCGTGTTGTAAGCTCATAGATAGATCAGAAGAAGGCACGAGACTACACTGGAGGAATAAGGGTCTACGAGACATCAACTAAGTCTCGAGACATAAGCAGAGTTCGAGAGATAGAGTCTCTCGAGACATCAATCCAGTTCGAGACATGGAGTCGAGACATCAGTCAGTCGAGACATCAAATCAGTCTCTGGTAAACTGACACTTCTCCACTGAATGGAAGTTAAGGAAGCATGGATTAAATAATCTAAGTTTGGAGAAGAAGAATATC
>CM008340.1:37261373-37271566 GCA_002525835.2 Ipomoea batatas
TGTGCTAGATTTCAGGCTAGTCCGAAAGAGAGTCACTTGAATGCATCGAAAAAGATCCTTAGATATCTTAAGGGTACGCAAAGTGTTGGGCTTTGGTATTCGAGAGGTGGATCTTTCGAACTTATGGGATATTCAGATGCGGACTTTGCCGGATGTAAAATAGATCGAAAGAGCACATCAAGGACATGTCAGTTTCTAGGTGGAAGACTTGTCTCATGGTTTAGCAAGAAACATCATTCGATAGCTACAAGCACCGCTGAGGCAGAATATGTAGCAGCTGGAAGTTGTTGTGCTCAGATTTTATGGATGAAGCAACAATTACTGGATTACGGGGTTGAATGTAAGGAGGTGAAGATTATGTGTGACAACACCAGTGCCATAGCTATTACTCAAAATCCAGTGTTACATTCAAGGACAAAGCACATTGATATAAAGTATCACTTCATCCGAGATCATGTTGAGAAAAAGGACATCTCTTTGGAATATGTTGCAACGGAGGAGCAGCTAGCAGATATTTTCACAAAAGCCTTGTGTGAAACTAGATTCTCTCAACTAAGGTTAGAATTGGGAATGATAGAATTGGGTTGAACGGTCAAATCTTATCTTCTTGTATTAAGTGCCATGTACTGTTTCGCATGTGAGGAGCGTTTCATCAACTTTATGGCAGCTTTGGAGTTACGCAGCATTGAATGGTCATTCAAAATAGCCTCCCGTGACTCTACAATATTATCTTTTTGGGCTATAAATAGAGGGGTTTCCTCATCAGTTTATGTCATCGACTTCTTCATGGAGAAGAAGAAAGGAAAAGACGATGTACCGTTCTGGTATAGAGGAAGAAAACCAGCAACCAAGTCCAAGGATTTTCAAGGAGAGAACTATCCAGATCTAACGAAGGGTGAACAGATTGCGGAGCTTCCTGATAATCCAAGCGAGCATCCTATTCCCATCCAAGGTGAATGGATCTCCAAATGCGTGGAGATCCACAATGGTGGGATATTGGAGTCGGGAGAAGAGTCTCGTATAAGTGGGACTCCTACCGCTGCACATTCTGGAAAAGGATCTCCCTCAACCAAATGGAGAACCAAGGGAAAGGGAGATGGAGCCTGTGAGGAAGGCAGCAGCGGAGAGGTAGAGAAGAACAAGAAGATTTAGCCACCTCTAGTTCTGTTACTCAGACTTAATAGGATGTAGTTGGCTTGTTCTTGTTCTAAAATAGATTCCAATATGGCTCTCCAAGGCCAAACAAAAGTTTCTATGGAATCTAATAGGATATTGATTCATATGTAATGTTTCTGGAATCACTAAATGAACTTAAGGAAATGTTCTAAGTGACATCTTTTGGATGAATCAATCTTGTCTATTCAATCGCAATCTGTGTTCGAAAGATAGTTCGAGAGATACCCTATCAGTTTACCTTAAACGATATGTCTCGAAGAAGGGTAGTTTGAGAGTTCACTTCGAAAGATACCAACCTGACTTTCTATGTGTCTCTGGATGGAGGTATAAGGAGGGTTAGGGATCAATCACTCAGGGGGAAGATCCTTAACCACAGGAAAGCTTAAATGGAGGTATAAGGAGGTTTAGGGATCAATCACTCAGGGGGAAGATCCTTAAACTATCGAGTCGAGAGTTTACCTTCGAGAGGTAAATCTAATACGCATAACGGATATAAGTGGAACGGCTATCTTGGAAATTAATCTTAGCCACGTGGTCATCGGTTACTGACGGTTTCCCATGTTTTAGGGTCACTATCTCGGATAGTGGGAGCATTCTTTTAAAGATGTTTATCTTATTAAACAACCACTATAAACCGTCCCAAACTATTCCAAAAATACCCTTACCATACCTTACACACATAACCGTTATAAAGGGTGTTTCTGACCTTTTGCTTGTTTTTAAAACAACCCGGATCTCGAATCGGGTTAAATCCTCAACCCTACCCACTTTTCGACCCGAATCCGCGAGATATTAAAGCCATATCCATCATCTTTACCCGGATTCAATCTCAAACCAAATACCCAAAATCCCCAAATTCTAAACACTGTTCACATTCCCTCCAAAACCTCAAACGTTCAACAATGGCGTCCGAATCTTCTACATCAACATCATCTTCTGACGTGTACCAGAGAGAGCTGCGTCACATTCGCACCCAAATCAAGCAGGTCAAGGCTGGAAGTATTCTTGATAAGGATGGCTTCATCACACACTCGACGAACCCAACAATGGCAGAGACGGTCCTGAAGAAGTTCGAGAAGGCAGGACTTCTCAAGTACATGACACACGACTACTGGACCATCCACGACCTAGATTTCACAGAATGGTTCGCGAATGCTAAGGTCACGAAGGGCGCGATTGAGAGCAGCGTCAATGGAATCCACATAACAACCTCCGTGGGTGACCTCAGAGCGGCATTCGATTTCGAGACGATGGAGGAAGCAGTCCAGCACCTCTCGGATTACGACCTAGACAAGCAAGCATTTTGGGATAAAATCCAACTGGAGACTGCACTGCCCAGAGCATCCTCTGCCCTCCGCAAGTTCCATCTAAAAGAGAGGTTTGCTCTTGCTGCCGACCTAATCATGAAGTTTATACTCGGCAAGGTGTCTGGAGCTGACGAGATTAATCTGGACATCCTCAAAATCCTCCACGCCATCTGCAACAACAATAAATTGGACTGGGCACACATTATCTTCAACTTCCTTCAACAACAAGTGCAGAGCTCAGTCTCAAACACCAACCGGTTGATCAGTAAAAAGGTTGGTTTCGGTTTTGTTGTTCAGTCCATTTTGAATTTAAAGGGCTTAGAATTGAGGGAAGGGCGAGAGATTCATCGAAATACCTATTTGGGTAGGACGAAATCTCAAGCTCCGAAGGGCAAAGGTGTCAAGATTGCACCATCTCCCCCAAAACCGAAAGAAAGGGGCAAAAGGAAAGCCCAACCCAAGGATACAGGTTTTGATGATGAGCCCTTGGGTAATCTGATCAAAAGAGTTCAACTGCCAAAAAGGGCCAAGAGGGCCAAAGTAGTTTCTGTCACCCAGATTCGAGAGGTGACACCCTGCGTGATTCAAGTACCATTCGAAGACAGGGCACAAGCCTAGGGGGAACCTCAGGCTACACTGGCCACTGAGGTTGAGAGAGTGCCCCCTACCAGGTCTCTGTCAGGAAGTGTATATGTTGTTGTTGCTGTTGATGGTGCTGAGGGTATTGGTGAATCTGTGGCTGAACCTCGAGAGGAGGTTCGAGAGATTGAAGGCACTGGGATCAGTGATCCAGTGCAGACAGATGCAGAGGAACCACGAGAGGTGGTTCGAGAGATGGTTGTTCCAGCAGCAGGAGTTAATATTTCAGTTGAAGGAGCTGCTGAAGTTCAGGGCACTGTGGTCAGGGACCCAGTGGAAAGTACTGAAAATGTAGTGATAATGCCCATAGAATCTGCACAAGTTGAAAGATCAAGTGCACAAGCTATAGCAGATGTTGGGCTGACGTGTAATCTCTCGGGTGATCATCGAGAGATAAGTGAACAGGCAGTGGAATTTGCATCACCAACAGAAATTTTGTCTGCTGACACCGATGAGATGAATGCTGAAGTTACTTCTCAGTTAGATCAAAGTGCTGAACATGTGCAGAGCCTAGATGACTTCTCCAGAGTACTTCGATGGATCAACTGGAGAACAGGTCAGATTGATCAACTGATTTTGAGAGCAGCAGACATGGTGGCTGAGGAGGACTTTGCGCTGAATTGGTTAAACCTCACCAAGATCCCAGCCAATGAACTGACAGATCTTGCCCATGAGATGAATGTGACTAGGAGAAATCTTGGTCGATCAGATAAAGGAAAGGGCATAGCAGTTGATGCACAGGAAGATGAAGCCGAGCCCGAAGTGGATCCTGCAGTAGAAGCTCAATTTCGAGAAGACATCAGGCTCGCCACTGCTTTATCCTTGGGACATCAGGTAAAGGATACGAGAGGTCCTGGAGAAACCTCCGGTATTGCGAGAGATGATCCTGAAAATCCTATAGCAACAGCCGCAATTCCTCTGTCTCAAGTTGAAGATTCTGCTCTGGACACACAGGGGACTGCTTCGAGACGTGAATCCGAGACCTCTGAAGCACGAGAAATGGCACCAAACTCAGTCTTACTTCTGCCACCACCTGAATCCACACCCTCGACAAATGATGATGAAGCACAGACAGTTCGAGAGGGTGAAATACCGTTGCTCCAACTCCCAGGCTTTCCCATTGATATGGAACTGCCATCACCATTCCTGCTGCGTGAAGACACAGCATCAACCTTTGCAGCTAGGATGGTGGACAGAGAAAGATGGAGTGCACCAGTTGCTCCTGAGCGGATAGTGATTCCTGACTCACCTGAGCAGACTGAGGTGCAATCAACGGAGCAACAAGAGCAGAATTCTCCAAGTCATGCTGGTTCGAGAGGTGCTGAGGAGAACGATGCGACCATCGACGGTGGAAACAGGGAAGCACCTGTCGATCCTTCGTCTCTAAACCCACCAGCAGATGACCAAGTTACCAGCACTGATTCGAGAGGTGATGCTGAGGGGGAACTTCCATTGGGTGGAAACCGGGAAGCGTCCAACACGGAAGAACCCTCCCTGTCTGATCCAATCCCATCAGTTGCTGAAGCTGAGGCTCCAGGTTCGAGAGGTGAAGACCAAGAAGTGATCCATCCCTCAGGTGGAAACCCGGAAGCGCCTGACATGGAGCTACCTTCGCGCTCTGAACCCAGTGTCCCTGCTGATCCTCAGACACATGTTCGAGAGGTGGACTCGCAGGTGCAGATCATGGGTGGAAATTTGGAAGCACCCAAGTCCCCTCCGATGAAAGGTACTTCTGATTCTCCTTCTACTTCTAACTATGATCCTCAGGCCGAACAAGCTTTCATTGGCGAGGTGCGTCAATTCATGGCCGATCAATCTCAGAAGATGGCTCAACTCGAGCGCATACTGACCATAGTTCGAAACAATGCAATACCTGTGACTGGCACAAGTGGATCTCAAGCTCGTCACGAAGAACTTCTCGACCAGGCAGTATGGGCTGAGGATGCAGCACGAAAGGCTGCAAATGAGGCTGCTGTAGCTCGAGCAGAGGCTGAAGGTGCGAAAGCTGAATTAGCCGAGTTACGAGCAGAGTTTAGAGCCTACCAACATTCCAGTGAAGTTCGACAGGACGAGATGAAAGCCATACTTGATGATCTGTCGAACTAAGTTCCTGCCCAACTTCAATCACTTTTCGAAGGACTATCTACCCTCCTTTCCCGCACAGATGATACTAACAAGGGGGAAAATAATCAAGGGGAAAGAGCAAGAAAAGGGCAGCAAGTGAACCAGCTGGACATCCTCTAAAAATTCCAAAAACAACAAGCAAAAGAATGGAGGAAGCAAAAAGAGCAGAGGATCTAAGGGTCCAGCGTACACTGGAAATGGAAATAAGGAGACAAGAAGATCAAGAGAGAAAGAAAAAGAGACAAGAACAACAAACGGCCAAGGAGAAGAAAGATGAGCAATTCATAAGAAGTTATAGAATGGGAATCAAAGAAGACAGCATAGAATTTCTAAACGGAATCATAGTAAGTCTTCTTGCCAAAACTGTCTGATCTTATCCTTTCACAGTGGCCTTACTCCCTTGGAATGCATTGAATGGTGGATAGATGGGGTGATTGAAGGAAACTTCATTGGTGAAGCCTTCATCAACTATATTCACCTTGACATCTCAGACGAATATCTAGAGTAAGTGAACTCTAAAGATCCCATCAAGACACGAGCAGCCATAAACGAGAAAAGGAAAGCAAACAAGCAGTAAGCTCTCGATGTCTACATGCATTCTATTCTTTATGTTGTTCTTTATCCTCTTGTAATCTTTTTCTGCTAAAGTTTTGTAAAACATTCCCTTTATGCTAATATATATATATCTTTTGCTGGGGGTGTTGCGTGAGTTCTTATTTCATGCTTTAGCAGATTAGCAGCTTGTCAAACTTACCGTATGCGCTGAAAATAAAATCAAAGTCCTTTTCTTGCTAATCAGCCATATAAGTAAGTATAAGTGTTGGCATCATCAAAAAGGGGGAAATTGTTAGGAACATAATGTAATAGGTTTTGATGATACCAAATGTAATTCATAATCTCCTAAGTCTCGAAAAGATAGGAGTTCCTTGTAAGTTCGACGAGTAAACTAAGAGCGAAAATACAACCGGGTAACTTGAGCTCAACCCGGAAAATATTTAAGCTTAAGGCTTACTTGTTTGAACACTTATAGAAGTTTTCGTGTTGTAAGCTCATAGATAGATCAGAAGAAGGCACGAGACTACACTGGAGGAATAAGGGTCTATGAGACATCAACTAAGTCTCGAGACATAAGCAGAGTTCGAGAGATAGAGTCTCTCGAGACATCAATCCAGTTCGAGACATGGAGTCGAGACATCAGTCAGTCGAGACATCAAATCAGTCTCTGGTAAACTGACACTTCTCCACTAAATGGAAGTTATGGAAGCATGGATTAAATAATCTAAGTTTGGAGAAGAAGAATATCATGGAGATAAAGAGAAAGGTGCCTAAAAGATGTTATGGGATCTACTGGAAGTGGATGCCACGTCAGAATTACACAACAAACGGTTAGAAGGCGCACCAATCCAAGGTCGGTCTTATTCCATAAAACAAGGATCATGAGAATATAAAAAGAGTAACTTTTGCCAAAAGGAGTAAGTGGAGCATGGACTCTAGAAAGTGGATTAAAGAATATTCACTACAAGACAAAAGGCTCAAGTTACAAGACCACCACTCCATGAAACCTGCTGAAAATACTCAAGTCCCATGATCAGCATGGGAGACAGATTTCAAACGGAATAATTTTCCCTCCAACGGAATTATTCCTTAAACTCTCATATATAAGGAAGTGAAGACACAGGCAAGGAGGAGTTGTTGAGTTCAAAAATTAAGCTATCATAAGAGGTTCCTAGTTCAAACGTTCAAAGTGCAAGTGCTCAATCTGGAATATCATCCTTGATATTCAAAACAGCGAGAAAACACATCTTAGTGTTTTGAGAGAGTTACAAAGCGTAAACTTATACACATCCAGAAGGTGACCAAAGCTGCTCTACATCAACATCGATTCAACGATATATAGCTTTTGGTCAGATTGGAGTTTGTTAAATTAAACTGTGACAACCAAAGGTCCTTGCTTTGGATTAAGCAAGAAGAGGCGGAGTAACCTGACAGCTGTCTGGTGAAGATCCTGAGGCTTGAGGCGGGCTTGGTGATCAAAGCTCAAGTGCTCGAGAGGTGGAGTAACCGGAAGCGGGGAGAAAAACCTGAGGCTTGAGGCGGGCTTCGAGATCAAAGCGCAAGCGCTCGATATTGTACTAAAAAGGGAAGTTTAAGTGCAATCCTTCTAGGGAGTTTCTAGAAGAAGAGTGGACGTAGGCGGGTTGGCCGAACCACCTAAAAATCTCTCTCGCATTTACTTTCTGTTTTTATCTCTCGCTATCTAACTCTCGAACTGCACTTCATATAACCACACCTCTTGAACTAACTCAAACTCGTGCTAATTAAAAAGGGGATAACATTTCCGCTGCGCATAAAACTTTGTCTTCATCCCGTGAGATATCGGACCTAAACATCCTAAGTCCAATACACACGAGAAGTCGAAAAGATTTGCAAAATCTTATACAAGTCTATTCACCCCCCTTCTAGACTTGTACCCCATCCCCTTGGGACCAACAATTGGTATCAGAGCAAGTTCTCTGATCGATATAAACCTTTGTTTATATTGCCTAGAGATCCTTCTTTGAAAATCTTTTAAAACTGTTTTCAAAGCACGAGATAATTTTCAATATGGACAGCATGTTGTCGAGACATCTTCTCTTTGATCTTAGCAGGTTCGATGACTGGAAAACACGCATGCTTGCGTACTTATCAGCCCTCCATGACGAGATGGCCGAAGTTATATCAACTGGACCAGTCAAAATATTAATGGTCAATACTGCTGTAGAACAAACCAAGGACACACCAAAGTATTGGATAGATTAGAGCTACAATGCTAGAAGAACTTTGTAGGATTGAGACATGATGTTGTAATAATTTTACAAAGTCTATTTATACAGAGAAATATCCAACTAACTCCGCTAAACTTGTGGTAGACACACGACCTAGTCAAGATCCCTGCATATAGGCTATGGAAGTGGGCTGAAAACGGGCATATTGGTCCCAGAGACGGACTCCGATCCAAGGCGTCCAAATGCTGCCCGGGGCCAACCACGGTGGCCGAGTCCCAATACTCGGGCCATGGGACCCGGGTAACCATCACCGGGTACACACACCCGGGTGGCACAATCCGGCTTCCACCTCGTCTTAGGTTCCTAGCTACTTTAATATGCTTGAATCTTTCTTGGACCTGTTCCAATATCTCCCTAAGATTGTATTTAATTTAGCTTCTTTTATATCATTTATGTGAGGTCTAGAATGAGTTTGCGTAATGAGTTTATTATTTATTGTTCATTGTCAATTTCACCACATTTGTTAAATTTCGCGGTAACTTAATCGAAAATACCATCACATTGAAACACAAATATTTGTTTCAATCGTTTCTTTGTGATATTGGTTTCTGCCATACCATAACATTATAATTTTAACCTTTGTGGCTGAAACTAAATCATTTCTTTGTGATATTGGTTCCCCGGCACTAAGTTGCTCCCTCATATAGGAGATTGTAGATTCGAGTCTTAGTAGAGGCAATATTGACTCTTTATGCTTCAATAGGTTGAGAAAGTAGTTATGAACAAATATTGCATTTTAATAGAGTCAATTGTCTAGACTGTGAGAACTCATAAAATACATTATGTTACACATAAAGTACAATAATCTAACTCATAAATTAAAATAAATTATTTTTTTGATAGCTAAATTAAAATAAATTATCTTACCCAGAAATTTCATTATTCTAACAATATATATTGTACATTATTCTAAAGGTTTTTCGTTGATTTTTAGGAAGTCAAGTAGGAGAAAGAGAGAGGAAAAAGGAAGTGGAACAGAAAAGAAAAAAAAAATTCTAACAATTTTTTTTAAAGTAACCAACGGTCAAAATTTCATAGTGGCCGCCAACTGGCGGTCACTCTGAAGACACGTGCCTGTTGGGCCACACTGTGCTCGTAGCGCGCTAAATGTTTCTTTCTTTCTTTCTTTCTTTCTTTCTTCTCCTGCAAAATCAATGTCTTTGCAGAAGAAAAAAAAAAGTCAATGCTTACATTAGTTAAAAACCTATACAACCATATTGTAGCTCTACAAAAACCATCATAAAAACCCTTATTAGGGATGTTCTAATTATAACTCATAAAATACATTATCTTATCCCAAAAATTTTATTATTCTAACATATATAAAGTACATTATTTTAACACAAAGTATATTATTTTGCCAAAGATCTTGTGTTCAAGCAGTATAATTGTGGCTCTCCCAAGTAAGAGGTCATAGGTTTGATTCCCAGTGGGAGAAAGTATGTAGTATACATTATCTTATTCTAAGTCTCGCCCTTGGCTGATTTTCATTTATCATCTATATATTAAAACAGAAGTGTTGTTTTCCGTCCATCCTAAGAAAATAGAGAAAATACTTCTATTATGAAATTACAATCATTTTTTACCTAATTAAATAATTAAATAATAATAATAAAAATACTATATATGTTAATTTAATTTATAGTAATGAACTTCTATTATGAAATTACAATCATTTTTTACCTAATTAAATAATAATAAAAAAAACTATATATGTTAATTTAATTTATAGTAATGATTACCTAAAATGTTTATTATACCATGAATCATGGCCTACTTTTAAGGTACACTAAACTAAAACTCAGTATATTCTTTTTCAACTAAAATTCAATTTCTTTTTATATACAAATAAAATTAATATATAAAAAATATATCATTAAAAAATTCTAATTAAAAACTTTTAAATAACACCTATATTGATATTTTTATTTTAATGTATTAAATTAACATACAATTGTATTAGATCACTATATTATATTCATTTTTAATATAATATTGGTTCATTTTCAAAATATTGTAGATTGATTTTTTACCATAGTATTGCAATATATAATTAAAATTAACATGGACTTACATAATTAAATTCTATTAGAATTGAAATCTTCTATTTAATTTAATATCT
>CM008340.1:37272230-37287274 GCA_002525835.2 Ipomoea batatas
AATTGAAGCGAGAAATTATCTTTTAATATCTTTGAAATATATAATATTTTAAAATTTCAAATTTTATTAATTTATTTAATCTTTTTTTCTTAAACTAGGGATTTCTTTATCCACAATAACTCATTCAACAATAATGGTTGAACCAAATGAACCCCAAGCATAACACCTAAAGGAAAGTCCATAGCTCCTATATCATAATCTCATTACATGACGTTGTCATCTATGCTAGCAACAATAACCGAATTGCAAATAACACACTAGCAACAAAAAGGAAGAGAACAAATAGTAAAGATGAAGACAATGACAATGTTACTCAAAAGAGAATTAAGAACACTTAGAAAAATTTCAAATGAAAAGTAGTGTTTATTTATACTATCATTTTTAGACCAAATATTTAGACTATCGATTTTACAAGGTTGCAAACATTTATTTTAGTAATAATTATAATGAATTTTCTATATTATCTTGGATTCATATACTTTGAGTTAGATATTTAAATAAAAAAAATTTGACATTCAATTACCCATGTATAAACTTCTCCAATATAATCTTGCATTGATATACTTTCAAATATTTATTTAAATATAAACATTGGGCATTAACCCATACGCGCAATGCGCGTATAAAACTAGTTTTATATAGAATTGAAATTAACATGTTATTATTTTAAGTCTATTAAATTAATTAAAATTAAATTCTTTTATATAGAATTGAAATTTTGTATTCAATTTAATATTTTAATATTATAGATTGTTGGTCCCGGTGGTAGCGATATGAGTCTAAAAGGGGGGGGGGGGTTGAATAGACTCACAGCAAAGGATTTTAAAAACTTTTTGATTAAAGAGATAAACGCAGCGGAAAGAGTATATCAAAATTTTATCTTTACTTTGCACTTGGGATTTTCTTGTAAAAGATGTTAGGTTTGAGTTATATATGTACGCAATGCAATGCGTAAGGTAAATAAAGAGAGAGAGAGAGAGAGAGAGAGAGAGAGAGAGAGAGTTTTTATAGTGGCTCGGCTATTAACGAAGCCTACTCCACTCTTCTTCACAACACGTGAAGGTTTGCACTATAATCTCCTTTATAGTACAATCTCCGTTACAACAAGGCTTTGATCACTAAGCCCGGCAGCCTTGTTGTTGTAGGTTTTTCAACTTCTTCCAAGTTTACTCCGCCTCTTTCTACTTCACTTGTAGAGATGGTTGAATAGATGTGATGATTCTCCAACTTGAAATTCTTGTGATTTGCTTCCTTGATCATCCTCTTAAACACACAAGAACTTTCAAATAAATATGAATATCACTTAGTAAGCTTATGAATATCACACTGAAAGTTTTGTCACTTGAATAGCAATATTTCGCGTAATTCAACATTTGTCAAAGTGAGATGGGACAAGGGTATTTATAGGTGAAATTTCAGATCCGTTGGAGGGAAAATGAAATTCAAAACCTATTGTCTAGTGTGTAATATCCAATGGGTATTGTTTTCTTCTTTTTCAGAATGTCAGTACTTTCTAGCCGTTTGTCCACTTTTATGCAAGGACAAATTGTCTTTTGTCCCTAAAAAGGTGACAATCATTAAATGCTCCTTGGGATCGTTGCATAGGACCCAAGATGACATTCAGTTATACCCATTCTCAAGGCATTAGATAAGACAACTTATCAGAGAATGTCTTTGCCTTGGTTGTGAGAGAGAATGATTGACCTTATCATTCCTCTTAAACTCCTCGAGTCAATCACACTTTTGATTGCTCGGTTATGAGTGCTTGGCCCTTCCAAGTTTCGACCTAAGATCCTAGTCTTCGGTTTCTCAAGTCTTTGTGTCCTCGCGTCTTCGGCTCTTCGGATCGAACACTCTTCGGTCGAAGTCTTCATGTCTTCGGTATGTAAGACTTAGATCCTCAGTAAAGCAAGGATAGCTAAGGATTCGGTTACCTTACAAGACTAAGATAAAAAACATAAACTATTCTAAAGCATTTTCGAAAGTTAGGGGTCTCCTCGTATAGTTTGGTATCATCAAAATCAACAACTCGGGGTTCCTAACAATTTTCCCCTTTTTGATGATGCCAACACCCTACATTCATTCTATTCGGCTTTCTTTATCCTTAAAAGGATTTTCATTAAGTATGTCAGAATAGTTGAAGATTTACATTTTAGACGAGGAGTGAAACAAAAACTAGATAACACACACACGCTGATCCAAAAGAGAGAAGTCTTTTATTTATGAAAGGTTTCATACATCTTTGCAAAAAGTAAAACTGACAAAAAAAAAATTAAAGGCAGAAAGAAAAGTCTTCTTATTTTGAGCTCTCTCCAAAAAAAATTAAAGGCAGAAAGAAAAGTCTTTTTTTCCCAAATTTCATACTCTTGGAGTTGGATCATGTCATTGATTTCTTTCCTTGCTTTCACAACATCGAGACCTTGAATCTTGAAAGCATATTTATGGTGTAGCCTCAGCATCAGATAGTTTTGGACTACTTCACCAAGATTTTCTCCGTTTACAACTCCCCAGTCCCACCATGCTATGAGTTCGGGAGCATTCATTCCATCTGAGAAGCTTTGTTGCATGGCAGTCAGAATTTGAGCAATGCCATTCATTTTAGTTCTTCCTTCAGCTGCTTTGGTTATCTTATTTGCTTCTTCAAGTTCCTTCATGACTTTCTCAAATCTCTTCTGTTCTTCCTGCTGAATTCGGAAGATCTCTTCATCTTTCTTTCTTTGCTCATGAACTTGTTCATTGTGATCTCGCAAGAAATTATGCCTATCCATGGGTTGCTTTTTATTCCAGAAGGGTGGAATGTTGCACTCTTCCCATTTTTTTCCAGATCCCTCTTTGTACGGGACATACTCGATAGGCTCTCCATTAACTCTTCGAGTCATTTGCTTTGGTTCTTTGCCTTGTCTCTTTTGCCTTTTTGAACTCGGTTCACCACCTGTAGGTTTGTCTTGTGTCTTCTACGGAGATGGAGTTTTCCTAAAATTTAGGATGGCTTTTCTTTGTCTTGAGATATCATCATCATCCCTCACGACAATTTCCTTTCCCTTGCAAGTGTTCGGGGATGTTGTTCCTTTCATCTCTTCCCCCTTGTTGGCATCATTGACTTCGATGAGAGTATCAACTTTGTTGCTCAGACGATTGATGCAAACTTGCAACTCCTTAAGTGTCCACTCGAATTCACATACAAGAGACGCTGTTGCATTTTGGCTTCCGGAAACAGTTTCAAGTTTCGAGCAGGACAAGTCAAGACGTTCCTTAATGAAGGCATGTTTTATAACCAAATCACGCTGTATGTTCGTGATTTCAGTTACCGAATCCTTCAGGGAACCAAGAGACATAAGATTTTCAGAGAAAGCATTATCAATCTTCTTTTCAAGAGCAGTTATTCTGTCATCATTGGTGGACTTAGAAGTCTTCTTTTTCTGCCTTCGGACATCTTTCTTGATTTTGGTGATGGACTCATTTAGGGATTTAAACTGTGCATCTTGAGTCCTCGCCAATCCCTGTATAGCATTCAATAGAGAAGTGAAAGCAGAAGAGGTGTCAAGGATTACCTCAGAAGAATCCGAGCTCTTGGATGCATCAGCAGATGGACCATGACTGTCCTCAGAAGGTGCTTCCATGTTTCCACCTTGAACTAAGGCGAGTTCTTTGCCTTCTGCAAGATTTGTGTCGTCGATTGGAGAAATTAAGTTTTCGGGACTTGCACTTTTAGATGCTTCCATGTTTCCATCCGAAGTGTAGTCTGGAAAGACTTCTACCTCAACATCGACCAAGTTAAGATCAGATGTAATCATCTTTTCATCAAGTATCTGCAAGCCATCATGATTCGCACCTCGAGATGTTTCCATCGTTTCATCTCGGGCTGAACTAGGACTTAGCAGGATTTGTGCTTCCATGGATTCGGTGGGAGCAGACTTCGGCTCATTAGAAAGGTGCTGATCAGGTTCATCATTTGCACGAGTTGTCTGAACTCCTGTGTTGGAAGGATTTTCAGTTCGAGAAGAAGGAGCATGACTTCCAGAAGGATCATCGTTGTCATCATCATCATTGTTATCATCCTTTTTATCTTGACATCCTTGATTCTGATTAGAATCCGAATCCTCAGCATCATCTTCATCTTGTTGACGACTCGGCCCAACATCTGGTCGAAGATCTCTTATCTCCGTTTGTGCTCGAGAGATGTTGTGAATTTTGGCAATCTGCATGTCTTCTAACATAAGGCGTTCCCGAGGAGTTCGGTAGCCAACATTCAAATCTACAGATTTGCCAAACTGAGTTGTTTTTCCTTGGAGTTTTTTAGCAAAAACTCTCTCAATTTCATCGGGCCGTGTGGCGTCAAAAACTGATTTTGTGCCCATCTAATCCAACGCCCATTCTTCTTCTTCGGCCATTTCGCTAATCCTACTAGCTATAACCCGAAGACTTGACATTCGCCATTCTTGCCAATTGTACATACGAGCAAGTTCTCGTCTCAGTATCTCTTCGTGAGAGTGTTCAGCCATCAAAGCTTCGGCAGGAGGCAATTCAGCGTCAGATTCCTCATATGCTAACTGTTGAGCCAAAGCTGCATCGGCATTAATTTGTTGAGCAATGGAATCAGGATGAAGGACAAGTTGTTGATCCGATTCAAAAAAATTATATTCGGGTGCTGTAAAAGGAATCTCTTCAATCCGAATAGTTGACACACATGGCCATTGTAAACATAGATGTCGATTGACATAATCAAGGGCAATCATTATTCGGGCCATGGAAGGATTCATATGCTCTGTGATTTGTCGTCGAACAGTTGCAGACATTGGTCCATAGGACTGATCACAGACTTCAGCATCATCTCCTTCAGATTCTTCTTCTATCATGGTTGATTCGGAACCCAAATCACTCCTTTCTCGTGGCAGAGTGATAACCGGCTGTCGCATTCTAGGTGAGGGAGTAATAGGACTTTCAGGTTCAGCAATTAAAGGCTCAGATGGTGGTGCCTTTTCTGAAATAGGTAGAGTAGGAATAGGTTCAGTTTGTGTGGATTTTGTTGTCATTTGCCTAGTAAGAGGCATGTGATCTTCTTCATCACTATCTTCCCTGGAAAGATCAAGAGGAGGAGGAAGAACTTGGTGACTACCTTCGAATGGAGCTTCCTTCGGTTCCTCTTCTGCTGGTAAGACAGCAGTTGAATGAGTTTCATGTTCCACTTCAACTTCGACAGCTTGATCAGTTCTTTGCTTCTTTTTCGGCCTTTTAAGTTGTTTTGCTTTCCTCTTTTTAGTTGCTTCTTTTGATACCTTTGCCTCCTCCTCATGTGAGGATTCGGCTTCTTTTTCCTCAGACTTATCACCTTCTGAAGCTTCGGTGAGATCTTTCTCTTGTGATTTCTTAGAACGCTTAGATTTATGCTTCTTTGATTTCTTCTTCTGGGCAGCTTCCTGATTTCCTGCCTTGCGCTTTTTATAAGACTTTTCTGACTCTTCCTCAACTGAGGGTTCGGTGTGTTTCGAGGATTCGGCATGTTTGGAGGCTTTCGGTTTTGAGGGTTCGGGTAGTGTTATGGGTTGGTGCGTGGATCCTTCCGAACCATGGCCTTTAGCCATTTCCGATTCCCCCTGTCCATTTGAACTTTTGGACGATTTGGATTTGGACTTTTTCTGCTTCTTTTTCAAGGCAGCTTCTAGTTCATCAGCCTTCCTTTTGAGGTAGTTTGGTGGTTTGGAGGTCATGTGATAGTGATTTCTATGTGAGGCAGTTCCCATACGTAACTTCACCTTTTTATCTCTCAGAATAGCACTGAGAATGAATCCAAAGCCAAGAAACTTTTTTTTTTTTTTTTTTGCAAACAAAGCCAAGAACCTTAATAATCCATCTTGTCGTAGGATTAACACCTGTTTGAACATTATCTACCAGAAAGTCAAAAAATCACCCTTGACCAATCAACAGGGTAATTTTCCAGGAGGGCACACAACATACGCATCTTTTTATCAGAAATGTCATCAGTTCCAGATTGTCTGCTCTCAACAATCTTGTTCAAAATGTCTACCACAAACTCATAATCCATTTTCAACATCTTCTTTTTCAAAATAGATGGAAAGGATGAGGGTTGTGAGTGACCTTTCATCTTCTTCCACATCTTCTTCCTACTATATTTCTTCTCAGAGCAATCCGGATGAAAATCACCCCCATACATAGGAAAGTCATACACTCTCCTAATGTCTTCTTGAGATATCACAACCTCAGTGCCATTTACTACTGAGTGAATTTCATCAACGCCATTGACAGTTTGTATTTTAGCATTTATATAAAACTGCGTCACGTCAATGGGATACCAGGCTTTATGTTTGAAAGTAACAAAGTTGTAAAGATTACCTTCCTCAAGGCACTTCACAACGTGATTTCCAAACTCCTTGTCAAGCACTTTATCAAGAAAACCTTTAACATCAAGCATTGATCCGGCTTTGACCATGCAATGGTTAGCCTTCTGTCCTTTAACAACCGTGGAGAAAAACTTGAAAACTTCCACATCTTCGCATGGTCTGGTTATGATCTGTGGAGGTCTGAAAGGTTCTTGAGTGGCTGGTGTCTTTTCCGTCAAGGATGAAGGTTTTGGCGGTGGACCATGAGCAGTAGCAATATCATTGAAGGATGAACTTGAGCTTTCAGACGAGGAACTTGTTCCAGAAGATGACATGTTTTTCAACTTTTGGTGAGTTTGAAGAGATTTTAGGGTTTAGAGGGTAACGGTGCTTTTTGGGAGGGTGAAAGGTGAAAAATGAGATGTACAGGATGTTATATATGGTGTGAGAAGCTGAAACGGGTGGATCGGGTTATTTTGGAGAAAATGGAGCGAATTTATGTATAAGAGACAAACACCCTTAAATGCCCTTTAATGAGGGGGCAAAAGTGGCATAAATCCGTATATGGGGTTTGGACTGATAAGGGTAGTTTCCCATGAGGTGAAATAGCTATTTAATGAGGTGAGAGAAAAGCACTCATTTTGTTATCACGTCTTGATGACCTGTCCTTTCGTGTCAGACTGTTCAGAGAAGGTGGAGCGGCGTATTTCTCGGCATTTACCTCGAATGGGGTATTGACACGTGTATTCACACGATCCCACGTTTTCTAGATGACCGGTTAGAAGATATTGTATACAAGAAGCTTACTCAACAAGATACATTTGTAACCCTTCGATCATGAGTCGTGCATACGAACTGTTGAGGGTTAAGGATTTGGTCTCTTAACCCTTCGATCAGTGAGAGTTCGATCATCATATTTGCTTTGTGCTTTGGCAGTCTTCGGTATAGAGTTTGTCATCCTTCGGTAAGATTTTAACACTTCAGAAAAAGGAATGACAGACTACGCAAGCAAACTGGAAATTCCATTCATTTGATAAAGATAACAAGAGACAACCAAGATAACATTCTAAACTGACCAATCCATCCCTGATCTACAAGGCATGGCATCTATTTTCTTGCCTTGCCTTTGCCCCTATTCTTTGCATGTCTACTATTGGCAGTAGACATAAGGCTTTGCCCTTGGCTGCTCTCCGTAGTAGGAGGGCTAGAAGTTGGTAGCGCACTGGGGCAGCATCAGGAACCCAAGATGGAGCCATCGGTCCGTAGCCATGTTCGTTTTCGAGCACCGAGGACTTGTCGGATACATCATCTGGTTCAAGCATCGCAAGATAGCGAAGGTAGTCCTCGTCATGATCAGGATTTACTGGCTGATCAGGTGCTTGATTCCTTTGGTACCATCCCTGGATGTCATTCCAGGCATCATCTCCAGTATCGTTCATAGAAGGCGGAGGGGTCAACCTTGGCCAGTAAGGTCCCTCATTCGGTGGAGCTAAGCCCTCAGAATAGAAGCCTGGAACCGACATAGTTGGTGGCTTGGGCACGAGATCCTCAGAGTCCGAGTCGGAGAGTTCTAGAGGATGTGCAGATGTGTCACCTTGGAGAGGTTCTCCTCTTTCCTCTCTTAGTTTGTTGAGTTTGCTGGTGCCTTCTTTCAACAACAATCGAAACGAGAACCTCTTTTTGACGGGTTTCTCTTCTGAGCAAGCCTTTTTGCCTTTGTCTTTATCCATATCTGCAAAATAGAAGACAACACAAGGAATTAGGTGTTAGGGTACCTCTTCCTTCCTCGGTTGTGATCTATTTATAGAGAGAATGAAGCACTGTGATTGGCTAAGATCCATCTGACGTGACCAATCAATGTCTAAAATTTTGAGCTTATCCATTAAATGAATCCGTGAACTCCTGATTCTGATGTGCATTAACTGCAAGATGTCATAACCGATAAGTCCCTTCAGTTTTGGAGCGATTCATTTGTCTCTCATTAATTCATCTCGATCATTCCGAGTTCATGCCTTAGGGTGGAGAATCTTGCTTCGGCAAGTGGTTTCGTGAGTATATCTGCTAGCTGGTCTTCGGTATTTACGTACTCAAGCTTGATATCCTTTTTCTCCACATCATCTCTAATGAAGTGATATTTTATATCAATATGCTTGGTTCTTGAGTGTAAAACCGGATTTTGGGTTATTGCGATAGCACTTGTGTTATCACACATAATGCTTACTTCATTGGCAGATACACCATAGTCTTTGAGTTGTTGCACCATCCACAGTATTTGTGCACAACAGTTGCCAGCCGCTATGTATTCGGCTTCAGCAGTGCTCGTAGCAATTGAGTTTTGCTTTTTGCTAAACCAAGAAACAAGCCTTCCCCCTAGGAATTGGCATGTCCCTGATGTGCTTTTTAGGTTAATTTTACAACCGGCAAAATCTGCGTCAAAGTATCCAACTAAGTCGAAGACATCACTCCTCAGATACTAGAGACCCACACTTTGAGTCCCTTTTAGATATCTCAGTATCTTTTTGGCAGCGCTCAAATGACTCTCCTTCGGATTGGCTTGAAACCGAGCACATACTCCTACAGCAAAAGATATGTCTGGTCGACTAGCCGTGAGATATAATAGAGAACCAATGATTCCTCTATACTTCGTTTGATCTACATCCTTCCCTTCGTTGTCGATATCCATTCGTAACGAAGTGTTCATGGGTATTTTAACTGAGGATTTCCCATCAACTCCAAACTTCTTGATGAGATCCTTGGTGTATTTTGCTTGATTGAGAAAGATACCATTTTGTTCCTGTTTGACTTGAAGACCCAGGAAGTAATTTAATTCTCCCATCATGCTCATCTCAAATTTTCCTTGCATGAGTTTTGAGAATTTTTCACATAGAACTGAATCGGTACTTCCAAAGATAATATCATCAACATATATCTGTACCAACAGAATATGATCTCCATCTTTGATTCTAAAAAGGGTTTTGTCAACTATCCCTTTTGTGAATCCACAACTTATCAGAAATCATGATAAGGTGTCATACTAAGCCCTTGGAGCTTGTTTTAAACCATACAAAGCCTTTTTGAGTTTATAGACTTTATCCTTCCCGACTTTAGAGATAAAACCTGGGGCTGCTCGACATACACTTCTTCTTCCAAAAGCCCATTTAAGAAGGCACTTTTTACATCCATTTGATAGACTTTAAAGTCTTTCCATGCAGCATATGCCAGAAAAATCCTTATAGCTTCGAGTCTGGCCACAGGAGCGAAGGTTTCATCAAAATCTATCCCTTCTTCCGACAGTATCCTTTAGCGACTAACCGAGCCTTGTTCCTAACAATGACTCCTTGCTCATTCATCTTATTTCTGAACACCCATTTAGTTCCAATGACGTTTTGATGTGTTGGTCGTGGAACTAGTTCCCATACATCATTTCTCTCAAATTGATGTAGTTCATCTTGCATAGGAATGACCCAGTCCGAGTCATTTAATGTTTCTTCAACGGTCTTTGGTTCGATTTGAGATATAAAACATGCCATCATGCATTCCCGAATGGATGCACGAGTTCGTGCATTATCATGTATATCACCGATGATTTGATCTTGAGGATGATTTCTCAACCATTTTAGATCCGGTTGAAAGGTGGTAGGAGGTGCTCCTTCATCTATAGAGGGTTCGACTTGATTACTTCCATCTTGTTGAATAATCGGCTTGTTTCCATCATTCGGTAATACTTCGGTTTGAGATGAAGTATTCGGTAGAAGAGTTGGAAAGAGTGGATAATCGTCTTCTTCTGATTCTGATCCTTCGGATAGTTCTTCAATTTCTCTATCTTTCGTCTCTTCTTCAGCTTGTTTCTCAGAGATCACCACACCCTCTTTTGATGGTTCATCGAAGACTACGTGTATTGATTCTTCAATCACCATGGTTCGCTTGTTCAGTACGCGAAAAGCTTTACTCTTTTCGGAATATCCCATGAATATTCCTTCATCAGCACGTTCATCAAAAGCCTTTAGATGTAGCTTTCCATTGTTATGTATGAAGCATTTACTTCCAAATATATGAAAGTATTTTACAACAGGTTTTCTCCCTTTCCAGAGTTCGTAAGGTGTAACTCCATGATCTTTATGAATAAGAGATCTTTTTTGAGTATAGCATGCTGTGTTTATTGCTTCGGCCCAAAAATGTTTCGGTAGGCCTGAGAAAGCAATCATGGATCTTGCTGCTTCCTTGAGAGTTCTGTTGCGTCTTTCAGCTACACCATTCTGTTGAGGAGTTCTTGCTGCTGAAAGCTGATGGAGTATACCATGTTGTCCACAGAAATCCTGGATGACTTTGTTTACAAACTCAGTTCCTTGATCAGATCGTATTTTGACAATACTTAGATCCTTTTCTGTTTGAAGTCTTCGAAGCAAGTCTGGAAGAACTTTCTCAGTTTCATTCTTCTTCCTTAGAAAAGATGTCCATGTATATCTTGTGTAGTCATCTACTACCACAAGAGTGTATTTTCTCCCACTTAAACTAACTGGATCAACTAGTCCAAATAAGTCCATATGAAGTAGACTTAATGGCCTTGCATTTGTGTTGAGAGTTTTCATTTTGAACGAGGACTTGATCTGCTTTATGATAAGTGCCAAAAGTAGCCATATTTTAGGGGTCATATAGGTGTAAAATATGCTATAATAGATGTCCATTAGGCCTAGAAACATGCTAAGATAGTTTAATTTCATTGCATATAGGTCTAGGGACTTATCTTGTGCGTTTCGATATAATCTGTACAATTCTTGCACTTCGCAGGGCATTCCGGCGACACTTCAGTAAAACGGACGTAACCGGAGCTAGGAATGTCCAAATGAGGCGAGACAGGTGGCTATGGAACCGTATGGACGAGAGCTACAACATAGAAGAAGACAGAAGAAGCAAACTTCACCAAGCACGCTCACACGCGTCTGAGCGGCGTGGTTGCTTACTGGTTCGCTCCCACGCACGCTCACACGCGTGTGAGCCGCGTAGACGCGACACAGCGTGGAAATTATTAGGGCGAAATTTTGGGGGCTATATATATGCCCTTTATAGGTCTTTTAGATCAGTTTTCCCACAGCCCCCAATAGCTTTAGATCTGATTTCCCTTTGCAATTTCTTCCCCTTTGGGGAGGAAGACAAATCCTCCTTAGATTAGATTTAGCTTAGGATTTGAAGATGAAGATTATGTAGATTCAAGCTTCTTTTGGTATAATTTCTCTTCCTTTAATATAAAGTTTGAATCTTTACTTTATTGCTTTGTTTTCCTTGCTTCTATTTATGTTTATCATGTTAGAGTAGATTAGTTGGGTGTGTGTGCCCTTGTTGATCTATGGATTGATGCTTATAATTTGATATTATGATCTTGGTATTGTGGGAGTATGATTGATGAATGTATGGATGATGTTGTTTAATCTTTGCTTCTATTTTCGGCCGAGATAGGTAGTAAACCCGTAGGAAGTGAGTGTGTGCGCAATAGTGGCCACTCACGAGCCTAGATCATCCATATCTCCGCTCTTAATCCGAAAGGATGAGACCCGAGAGAAGTGGTATGCAAGGTGTTCGATAAAATGCCTCAACCGAATGAGGATTGAGAGTCTGAGTGTGACGCCACTCGGTACCAATACCGTGACTCCCTAGATCAATCCCGAAACCCAATTCCAAGCTACCTACGATAATCAATCCTTTAGCTTAACTTTGGCATGCACCCCTTCCTTTTACCTTTTATATTTTCTATCTTATTTTATTTTCAAACCCTTCAACCAACCATGAACTCTACCTTTAATTCTTGTAACTCTTACCTTTCAACTTCCTAAATGCCACACATATTCGGTTCCCATTCGCCATCCTTGAGAGACACGACACTCGGGGAGTCTTGACTCTTCGTTTTACCACCTTCACCTTCACTCCCACTATACACACAACATCACTTTCCTTTCTGACATGCTTCACATACTTTATCCTTGTCATAGATTACATTCGGTAAACCTTCAACCAGTTCCTTTCTTGCAAGCTTGTTGATGGCCTTGAAGTTGAGATGATTGAGCTTATGATGCCATTCCCAACTCAAATCTTTCTTGCTTTTGGCGATCAAACAAGTATTCGGTCTTACTGTCTCCCACGCGACAACATACATATTCTTTCTTCGTTTTGCTGTTAAGACAACTTCATGAGTTTGTTCTGAGATAACTTGACATACATCCCTTGAGAAAGTAACTTTGTATCCTTTGTCACAAAACTGACTGGTGCTCAAAAGATTGAACTTTAATCCTTCAACATAAGAGACTTCTTGGATGATTAACCCATTTTTCATAACATCTCTGGTGCCCATGGTTCGTCCATTTGAGTTCCCACCGAAGACTACTTTAGGACCATTCTTCGCTTTATAATTGCTCAGTTCTGATATATCCCCAGTCATATGTCTCGAGCAACCGCTATCTACATACCATATGGTCCTGTTTCCCTGCACTCAAAGATTAAGTATTTTTAGGTACCCATACCTTCTTGGGTCCTTGTCGGTTAGCGGTGAGCTTGGGCATCCATACATACCTAGAACTCGTAAGGTTCATCCTTGGTCCACGATACCCATTAAACACGCGATAATCATAAGGGATAGTATAGTAGGCTTGAGATGACTTCGGTGAATAAACCTTCTGAAGAGGAGGTGTTGGTTTATTCGTGTTGACTCTAGTGTATGAGGTTTGTTTATGTCTATGATGGAGCAGAAATTTTGCTCTTGTCATCGGTTCATAGTCCATAATCCAGTCTTCATCACTAGGATAAAGAGAACCTTCCCCACCTCTATGCTTGCTAGGGAACTTTTTGAAATTCTTGCCATTACTCGGGTAAGAATTCGGTCTTCCCTGAGGCATACCATTGCGTTGCCTCTGTGAGTAATGTTGCCTCTTGTTGCCTTGGAATTTTCCTTTAGATCGGTTATTCCCAAGTGGTTGACCATTTGCGATACGACCATGAAGGTTTGGCACGCGAGGTCTATACCGAAGGGTCTGATGACTTCTCGGGTTACCGTTTCGAAAATTTCCTCTCGTAGGTTCCAGAATACTTGTTTCAGTCAAATCATTAGATCGACTCGTTGATTGTGGTTCTGTTCCATTTGTGGCGTTAATCACTGGCTCAAGATTTTCAATTTGTCCTTGGACAAACACAGAACTTAAACCTCCACTAGTAGAAGGGTGAGTTGGTCGTGTTAAGAGAACATGTTGATAAGAGCTGGAGTTATAACCGAGTCCGGTTCTACTCCCTGATGGTCTTTGATCATCTACCATTCGATCCATTAGTCTGGATGAATTTATAAATGTCACAAGTACCGCACGCAAGTTTTGCTCTCTATCATCCTTTGCTTTACACTCTTCCTCAAGAAAATGAACTTGCTTCTCAAGTTGGCTTATAGACTCAAGCATCTCAGCATTTTTGGACCTTAAGCCCTCGAGATCTTGTCTTTCTGCCAATAGCTTGGCATTCTCTTCTTTAAGTTTGAGGTGTGAATCCTCAATACCATAAAAACTCTTCATCATTTTCTCAAATGCTTCCCTAGGGTTTTCATGATATGTGGATTCGGAACTGTAATTAGAAGAGTGGTTTTGTGAAGTTACCTCTTCTTCATCAGCCATAAAGCATATCTCTTCATCTGAGTCCTCTTGACTGAAAAGGCAAAGAAGTCCTTTCTCATCTTCCAAGCTATCACTTTCTGAAATTGAGCTGGAAGTACATGACTCTTTGTTCTTTTCTCCTGACTTCTCTTCTGCTGCTAGAGCCTTCCTTCGTCTATCATTCTTCTGGTTTTTGCTTGGCTCTTCGTCATGATCATTTGACGCACTCTTCGGATGGTGATATTTTCCCAAATTCTTCTTGTAGTCGTGTTCGTCCTGATGCTTCTTGATGATGGGATATGGACATTCAGCTTTGAAGTGTCCAGGTTTTCGGCAGTTGTAACACAACATTTGCAATTCATCCTTCTCATGAGTTCTGGATCCGCTAGCCTTGTCATTGCTTTGATACTTCGTTCTTCTCGTCTTATCCGAGTTATCATAGGATTGATTCTTTCGCATGAATCTTTTGAACCTTCTTACAAACAAAGCCATCTGATCGTCAGTGAAAAAATCAGATGAGGGATTAGTGTTAGACCTTGGTGTTGATGATGAAGGTTGATGGTTTGCAACCAGAGCTATATTTCTTGTTTCGGGTTCTTCATCATTCTGTGCTTCCTTCTCGAACTCGTAGGCCTTCAGATCACTGAAGATCTGTGTTGTACTCGTTGTCTTGAGGTCTCTATGATCCCGCATGGCTACTACTTTCATTTCCCAGCTTTTGGGCAGTCCTCGAAAAATCTTCAAGCTTATCTCCTTTTGTGTTAGCTTTTTCTCATCGAGATCATTGATTTCCATCAACAGCTTTATGAACCGAGCTTCCATTTCAGTTATGGACTCCTTCGGGTTTAGTTTGAAATCTTCAAACGTTTTCATGGCAATAGTTAGCTTGTTTTCCTTCTCTTGCTCGTCTCCATCACCTATGAGCATAAGTACATCCCAGATTTCTTTGGCAGTCTTGCACTTTCTTACTCTTGGGAACAAGGATTCGTCCAATGCCTTGTAGAGTATATCCTTGGCTATGTTGTCGAGATTTACTCGGGTTCTCTCTTCGGTAGTCAGTAAGGATTTCTCCTTGGGATCATCT
>CM008340.1:37337718-37348432 GCA_002525835.2 Ipomoea batatas
CAAAAACTACATTGTTTGGTTGGAAGGGATTGCAATTTTATAAAATTGACAAAAATATCTTTGATTATTATTATACAAAGACATTTTAATTTTTATATCATTTCTTCTTTTTCAATTTCCAGTAATTCAATTCTTCATACCAAATAATAGAATTTGAATTCTTACTTTATTTACACAATTACACCTTTTTTTTTTCACGTAATTACAATTTTTTCCTTGTAATTAAGTATTTGATAAAAGTGATGGAGTAAAGATTATGACGGATTCGATATTGTAGAACTCCAACCCGAATACTTGTGTTGCAGCACCTGGAGGAGGATTTAGCATGGATCAGTAGTGACATCAATTTCTAGGGGAGTGGGGGACAGTCGGACAGACATCAATTAACCGTCGCAGACAAAAGACCAATTGAGTGAATTATTGTATGTTTTCGGAGAAATGGAGGTGGTCTACTGGTAGAAGCAATCTGCACCCTGCAACTTTTATCACATCACTTTTTACAGAATCAAATCTGCCTTGGAACTCTTAACGCTCCCTTCTCTTAAAAAAAAAAATCAACATTTTTATTATGATTTTTAACAATAATAAATCATTATAATAATGTAATCCTCATGGCATTTTGTATTTAGTTCAATATATTTATAACTTAATCTTCTGGTAATTAATTTGAATTAAACAGTTGTGTCTATTTTAAAGAAGCTGATCTATTTTAACTTAAGAAGTCAATATGACAGTTGTGTCTATTTTAAAGAAGAGTTAATACCACAAATGGTTCTCTGACTATTGGGCTAGTACTTCTTTTAGTCATCGACTTTCAGTTCTACCACAAAGGGTCCTCTGACTTTCATTTTTGACTAAAAATAGTCCTCTGTTAAAATTTCTGTTAAATAGATGTTAAATCTAGGGGTAATATCGTCAAATTGATTAATATTATTATGATTACTTCTTTTTTAGAATTATATGACAACATAATTAATTTCAAACATTAATAAACATTAAGTTAATAAATATAAAAACAAAATGGACGTGACAAATTACATAAATGAACAAATTAAATAAAAATCCATGATTAATGTTCACAATTTGTATTTGATTAATTATATTAATTCAACGGTGGCAGCCTTCAGTTATGTCCCAAACAAAATGTTTGATCGATTATTAAAAAGTGAAAACTATTAAACGGCCATGTATGAACAACCATGAAAATGATGGAAGAAATGGTTTTTTTTTAAAAAAAAAAAAAAAATTTCTTCCATTTTAATCTGTTGGTGAAATTAAAATAGATAGCTCTAATATTAAATCTTCATTTTGTACGCATAATTACGAGAATAAGGTGTATTGTCTTTTTATTTAGGAGTATTTATATTTGTTAATTGTTTCCATTATGCTTGTTGGTGAAAAATTCTAAACATTTTTATTTTATGACCATTATATATATTAATTTGACGATAATATCCCTAGATTTAACACCCATTTAATAGAAATTTTAACAAAAGACTATTTGTGGTCAAAAATGAAAGTCAGATGACCATTTGTGAAAGAAGTACTACCCAATAGTCAGAGGACCATTTGTGGTATTAACTCTTTAAAGAATTTTCTAACGTGTCTTTTGTCTACCTACTACTTTATGTTGATGATATGCTCAAATAATCTTCCCCTGACATGTCTCTTGTTGATAAGTTGAACTCTCAACTAAGCAATGAGTTTGAGATGAAAGACCTTGGTGCAGTAAAGAAGATTCTTGGCATGGAGATACACAAGGATCGTCAAGCTGGTAAACTTTATCTATCCCAGAAAAAAGTATGTTGAGAATGTGCTTGATCGATTCAATATATCTAATTGTAAGCCTGTGTCTACTCGACTTGGTACATGCATAACCCTGGTACGGAACATGAATGCTATTAAATGGATTCTACGGTACCTAAAGGGTACCTCCTCTTTTGGCTTGGTTTTTGATCGAAATTCTTCTATGTCTACCGACATTGTGGGCATTGTAGATTCTGATTATGGTATCTTGACAAACGTCGATCGCTTCCCAGTTATATATATTTTCACTCTTTGTAACTGTGCTATTGGAAAGCTACGCTTCAGTCTATTGTTGCGTTATCTACGATTGAGACGGAATATATTGCAGCAACATAGGGTGTCAAAGAAGCTACTTGGCTACGGGGTTTGGTTATTGAACTTGTGTTTCATAGGGTTAGACTGTTGTGTTCTTAGATAGTCAAAAGTGCTATCCATCTCACCAAGAATGATACCTATCATGCCAAAACCAAACACATTGATGTCAGATACCATTTCATTCGTGATGTTGTAGCTACGAGAGATATAGTTGTCCATAAGGTTCACACGTTGGAGAATCCAGTAGACATGCTTACCAAACCTCTACCTATTACTAAGTTCAAACAATGTTTAAATTTAATCGATTGTTCTAATTGTTAAATTTGATTCAAGGTGGAGATTATTGAGATAATGTGACTCAAATTGCATGGACCTCTACCTACACCACGTCTCCGTCTTCCGTTCTTCTCCATGTGCTTGCCGCCTAATTCTCCTATTGATGTATGTATATAAATAGCTTCTGACTTTTCTTTTGTAATCATCAATTTCTATGCATTCATCCTTAATCCATTTCTTTTCTTTCATCACGTGTATATATATATATATATATATATATTCGATCTCTTTATTCCTATTTCTTTATTTAGTCATTTTATATTTTTTCCTTGTTAATATATAACGTCTATAATTCTCAATTTTTTTATTATTCGCTTTCGCATTACTATGCTATATTCTTAACGGTATGCTTTCGTTTATTTTTGCACTTGCATAAATGGTAGCTTCACATAGTAGTTAAGGTAAAGTGAAACCAAAATGTCTGCTTTCTTGATTTGATGATCCATTTTGTTTTGTATTAAAAGTAGATACAGTAATAGATTATCTCCACTTTTTCTTGGGTTGGTTTATGTCCTTAATTATGCCTTCATACAAGGTGTTTTAGTCATGCATGCATGTTTCGCTAATCAAATCTTAAACAAGTATAATTTACAGCTAGGTTTCAAATTTAAATAACTCTGATCTTTTATCAATTATGTACACAATCATCACCATGAAGTTTAGGATCTACACTATGCTATATAGATAGCTCAACTTTAGTGCTTTTGTATGAGAAGTGACCACTTTTTTTTAAAGATTTATATATATGTATGGCCCTGTTGGGTAAATAATCAGCATATCAGCCAATTTTGGCTTATTTGAGCACTATTAGTTGTTTGGTTAATAAGTTTTTTGTAACTCCAAAATACTAAAATTCAAAAGGCTACTCAAAGTAGCCTTTTCAATTAGCTTTTTTAAAAAAGAAATTATAACAAACAGCTATCAGCTAACAGCTAATCTATCAAACAACTTTCTACAATCAGCTAATTTTATCAACAAATCATACCTTCTAACCTAAATAGCCAACCCAATCAGTCAACAACTATTTACCAAACAGGGCCTATGTATTTGAAAATCATGAGTTGGGTATGTACAACAACCATATATGTTGAAGATTGAATGCAACTCCATCCTTTACACAAAAAGCTACTTATTCCCATTCTCCACGCATCAATAATAGTACGTACTTGCATGTATTGCGGTATGGTGAAGTGGTGAGTAGTGAACAAACATATCAACTTGCATTGCACGTACTACTCCATCAATAGTTTCTGAATATTAATGCATTACCATTATATTTAAACAACAGGCCGGTCTGTTGTCACCTGAACATTTTTTACCAATATAAGATGTTAGTAACATTTGAGTAGGGCGGGCAAGCATGGGATTCATGAATCATGGTTCCTACAAGTACTTGTCCTGTCCATAGGATGGCCGGGTTTTCACTTCTTCTGCATTAATCCAAATTCACCTTTCCCACCACATGAAACATTGAAAACACAATACTATCCTTGCTTGTTTGTTCATTTTTATCATAATAGATCGAATTAAATATATATGATCAAGTATTGAATTATGGAATATAGTTTCATGGACCAAAAAAACACATAAATAAACTGATACAACAAGATTTTAACGTGACTGAATCCATGTTGTCTAGCAATTCAATATACAATTTAATTTACATAAAATACAAATACTTATACAAGCAAGTATTGTGGTCATGGTTTTTAGTAAAAATTCTAGAGGGAGGGGAGATGTTAATGGACTGTTCAAGGATTTTTAAACTTGTTACAAACTTAAAAGATTGTTTAAATATTAGACTAAGTTTGTTACTTTTTTAATACAACTTTGAGAATGATCGTCAATATACTTTTCAATACATTGAACATAGTTTGAAAAACGTAAAGACATATAATAAAATTCAAATAAACATTTCAATCTATTTATACTCACTACATTTGGAAAAGAATAACAACTATATGGAATATCACTAAAATATAATAAAAATCTATATACAAAGTATCATATATTTTGAACTAAACCAGACAAAATAGGATCTTCAATAAAAAAAAAAAAAAGAAAAAAAAAAAGCAAGAGCGCTAACAATTCTAAGGGCATTCAATTACAACTAAATGAATGTTAGGCTCATAAACTAAAGAAAATGATTTTGTAGCACTATCAATTCAAATGATTGAAGAATTGCACAAACATTATTAACTACTTCCCAATATTGACTTGTAATTTCTTCAGCATCACTAGTTTGGTTACTATTATACATAGTTATTACCTCATGATATGGAGCAGTTTCACAAAACAATTTATATGTACAATTTCATCGAGTAGGTGCATCTAAACTAAAATGTTTTTTTTTTTAAACTATGTTGTGCACACAATATTTTAAACTCATATTTTATATAAAAAATATTTCTATGGTATCTAAGCCATTTAACACATTTTATAATCATTTCAACTAATTAATCACTCAAACATTGAAGTCCTTCTTGAATACATAAATTTAGAACATGGTCACAACTTCTAATAAGCAATAATTGACCATTAACGTACATGTAAAAGTAAGGTTTCAAGTAAAAAATCTATAGATCTTTTATTGGAAGAAGCATTATCTAAAGAAATTAATGAATGTAACCTGTTTACTTCAGTGTTATGTTCTCTATTTTTTGTTTTTTAATTTTTCAGTTTTCATTCTTTGTTTTTTGTTTAGGAAACTTGTTTACTAACACTAATTTTCTAAATTTATTTTTTAGGCTAAAGTTATAAAATTAATACAAGTTCAACTTCGAGTGATTTTTAAATCTTATATTTAAAATATTTTTGGATATGTTTCGTTTACATAAAATAAATATAATTTTTATTTTTAAGTCTAATATTTGTAAGATTTTTACATTTGATATCCGAACCAAATGTATATCCGGATATAACATAACTAAAAGTATTTCTATACCAATAATCTATTAAGTTCACCTAAAATTTAGTTTAGATAATATTAATATTTTTTGAGCTAATATTTAAAATATTTTTTGGATATATTCATTTGAGTAAAATTATATATAATTTTTATTTTAAAGTCGAATATATTCAATATGTGATATTCAGACCAAATTTATATTAGGATATAACATAACTGAATATATCAGAACCAATAATCTAGTAAGTCCATTCCAAATCTAAAACTTGATTTAAAGTTTAAGTTTTAATTGTGAAATGTGAATAATGTCTAACTTTAAGTTTAAGCAAATATGTTATTTTTATATAAGTGTGAATGTGAGTAGAAAAGATAAAATATGGTGATAAGTAAAAGAAGATGATACTGAAAGTAATCATAGTAATGAATAAATATGTAAGTAAATAATGGTGAGAATGTCCTTGTAGCTATATATTGCCAAATAGATGATGAAGATTATGTTTTTCATTTAAAAAAAAAAAAAGACAAAAAAAAGATCTCCTTTTTTCTAGAAATTTAAGAAATGTTTCCAGTTTTCAAAATAAAAATTCTGAATTGCTAGTAAACATGTTTTATCTATTCTCAAATTCTTCTTCTTTTTTTTTAGAAAACTGAAAAAAAAAAAAAACTCTAGTTAATAAATGGGCCTAAATTTTTTCTTAATCCAAACTAATCCAAAACAATTATTATTAATTCTTTTAAATTAAAAGCAGTATGAGATTATTCCATTAATTCAAAACCAATAATTGTTGATCGCTACACATCTCATTTAACCACCAAAGACTTACTCAAACAATTGCTCAAATAATCACCATCTAATATATACTGATCCAATATGCTAGACGGTTCAATGATCATAAAATAAAATATCAATAAAATCCTAAGTTTTGTCAAATAATATAGCCAATAAAATTAGGTTACAAAATGTGTATCATTTGTACACTCACAAAAAATACAAAGGGTTGTAGACGATCAAGCATGTGAGTATAACTAGAATGAATTATTGAAATATCATATCAGAGTTTCGACCGTACCCGTGTGAGGTTTGCACTCTCTTATTTTAATATGATAGGATGTTTTTATTTAATTATTTTTGTTATGATAAAATATACATGCATGTTTGTGTGAGACAAAGAGGGAGAGATAGTAGACTATTATGTACAAATGATTATTTTATGCACTAGTCATAAATTATTTTTGGTATTGATCATATTTTTATTATAAACTGTCATTATTGCATAATTGAATTAGAATATGTCATATGCCTTTGCATCCAATTTATGTTTAAAATTTGAGAGCATGGTAGAAACATTAAATATTATGATAAGCATTTTAGAAATCACCATTTCATATATTGTATGGTGAGTGCTGTGACTATTATGTAACGATTGTTTGTGTGTCACAATTTGCTATCTTATGCTTTATGGCTATTTGAATCATCGTCATAAAAGAAAATCTATCATAATAATTTATGCCAATTCTTTGGACAATAGTCCTACTGTTTAGAGTCTAGATGTAGTTATATTTCTGATCAACAATTTTGTAGTTAGGTCGCGCAAGTTTAACAATGATGTAAGAATAATTTTGTCCGATAAAAAAAATTAATAGTACAATATTTGTAAAGTAATGTAAAATTGTACCATTATAGAAATACAAACAAAAAATATTAATACCATAATGACCTAAATCATTCCCAATAATGCAAAATCGTAATTAAAATATTGAGTCTTGTTCTAAATAATCAAAAGAAGATTAATTAAATGAAAAAAAATAAAGCTAATTTTTTTTAAATTGCAAGAAAATAATTTTCAAGGTTCCTTATTCGTAATTTTTGATGCTCAACTTTGAATGTTATGTATTTAGTCAGGCTAATTATTTGATCAAAGTTAATATTGAATTTTATATTGTATTTTTTTTAATATACTCTAACATATTCGTAGTATATGTTCAACAATTATGCATACTCTGATTGGGATGGAGTTCGAACCTAAGACCTTTCTTATAGAAATCAATGAATAAGTTAAAAGTTAAACGGAATATTCCGTTACTAGAGTAGTAAAGTTTATCGAATAGAATGCGAGGGTAGTTAAAGGAAAAATAATAATATAATAGAAGGTAAAGTAGGAAAATAAAAAAAAATACTAAAATCAAAATAATCTGAACCTTTAATTTTATCAAATATTTGGGCGGACATTTTTTAGTTTCCGTTATAGGCCTAACTTTATTGGCTTATATTAGTATGTATATGTATGTATGTATATATGTGTGTGTGTGTGTGTGTGTGTGTGTGTGTGTGTGTGTGTGTGTCTAACACTCTTTACGAAGTTTTATATTTTGATTGAACTTAATTGATTATTGGTTTGAATATTTTTAGTTATGTTATATTGTAATACAAGTTTGGTCCGAATATCAGATATTTAAATTTCATATATATTACTATATTAGAATTCAAAGTAAAATTTATATCTAAAAACTAATAATGTGAATGAAGGTTATACACTTCATTTATGTCCGTTTTTCTGTTACATCTTTTTAATACATTATGCTAAGTGTTGTACTATAAATTATTTTAGACAAGCATACCCCTACCGTTATAACTTTCGTTATCTTTTCCACTACTGTTATTATGCACATGCATCCACCATATATCTTTCCTAAAATATAAATATCAAATTTATTTACAATAATATGAATATCTAAAATCTAAATAAATCTAAGATTCCTAAAATATAAATATCAAATTTATTTACAATAATATGAATATCTAAAATCTAAATAAATCTAAGGTTTTAATATAAAATACTAATATTGGACACATCTTTTTGCGCATCGCGCATAGAAAATACTAGTATTTATATACATGTCATTCAAATGAATATATCCAAAAATATTTTAAATATTAACTCACAAAATATTAATATTATCTAAACTAAAATTTAGGTAAACTTTTAATCAAAAAAATTTTAGGTGAGCTTAATAGGTTATTGGCTGGTTCGCATATATTTTTAGTTATGTTATATAAAGATATAAATTTGGTTTGGATATCAAATGTAAAAATCTTGCATATATTGGACTTCTTAGTTAAAAAAAATATATATTTATTCTTTAAACCAAATATATTTTAAAATATTTTAAATATAAGGTCAAAAAACCACTCGAATTAAACTTTGTTAATTTTATAGCGTTAATCTAAAAATAAATAAATTTAAAAATTAACTGTTAGTAAACAAGTTTTCTAAACAGAAAACAAAGAATGAAAAAATGAGAATGTAAACTAAAAAATTAGAAAACATAAAATACAAAACAATTTTCGTTAGTAAACGGGTCAAAGTTTGCAATAATTATAAAATTGATCTCATATTTGTTTTTACTAAAATCCTCAAACATTGATGAACAATGATAGATGATTGAGATCAGTCATCACTATTTACAAATGGACTATATTCTTATTTGATCATGGCCATATATGTGTGGGCATGTGCGGGACATTTGGAATAGCTTTAGCTTGTTGATAATAAACAAAGAGAGAGAGAAGAAAAAAAAGAATTTGACGTGTGAATTAAGATTTTTCTTTGATAAGATTATTACCATTCCACACGTACTATTACAATATGAATCATATTTTTTTTTGGTTAGACCAAGGTGTTCTAAGTAGATCCTAAGTTCCTAACAATAGGAGATGCTATTAAGCGATGTCCTAATATGAAAAAAAGTAAGAATATTTTGGCCATTTCATTGATATAAGAGAAAACAATATTCTATATGTGATAAAAATATCCTTATTTCCTTTTTTATTATTAAAAAAAAATGAAAGTTCATTAAAATTCAGTCGTTATACCATGATCAATGGTCCAACAGGTAAGATGGATCATTGACGTAAGGTACGTTTTTAATATATTAAAAGTACATTTTTTAACACTACTAAATGTTCATTTTTAGTTTGAAGATACATTATTAAGTACTAAAGGTTTATTATTTAGTATACTATCGAATAATGAACCTCCAGTACATAAATAATTTATATTCAATATTATTAAAAATGAATGTTTATTCATAATCCACATTGCAATGTGTACCATGTGTTGGTTTTATCACTTTTGGGCAGCCAAAGGCAGACCAGCACTACCGTTAGAATAGCGAGAATATATAGAAAGAATGTAGGAAAAATATGTGGAGAGAATATAGGTATTGTATCGCTCAAAATTGCTTGTCCATTTCTCCATGTATGGAGAGTCTATCTATACGTATTTTGGGCCTAGAACCTTATAAGAAATAAGAATCATGGACTGCCTCATATTGAGAGTCCTTATTACATCATAAATAATAAGCCCTAATTCTACTTATATTACAAATACTACAATCCTTATCAAACTTTTCGGTTGCTCTGCACTGGGTATCTTTCTTGGGCCTTCTTGATCCAGTTATTTTCTTGGGCCGGTCCATGTAGCCCACGTCTAGTATATTATCCATCACCATGGTCCACAATATAATTTGCGGCAAATTATGCTATGGACTCGAGTCCACCTTGCAAGGTAGACTAAGGTCCATGTTCACAATTTAAAAACTCTATATTCACAATTTTAGAACTCTATGTTCACAATTTTAGAACTCTATATTCACAATTTTTAAATCTCAATATACAAAATTACATTACTCAATATTCACAATTTTTGAACTCTATATTCACAATTTTGTTATATAGATTCAAAAATTGTGTTATATTATTGAATATAGAGTTATAAAATTTTGAATGTAGAGTTCTGAAATTGTGAACGTACAATTCTAAAATTGTAAACATAGAGTTCTGAAATTGTGGACATAGAGTTATGTAATTGTGAATATATAGTTCAAAAATTATGAATATAGAATTCAAAAATTATGAACATAGAGTTCAAAAATTGTGAACATAGAGTTCTAAAATTTTGAACATAGAGTACAAAAATTGTGAACATGGGCATGGGTCCACCTTGCAAGGTAAACCCGTGTACATTGCATAATAACTAATAATTTGCTACTAAACTTTATATGATCATCAAATTACATCATTAAAATTTACTAATGATGATGACGACGAGGCGGAGGACGACGACAATAACAATAACAATAACAATAACAATAATAATAATAATAATAATAATAATAATATACTTTTAATAATTCAAAATTACATTTATTTCAATTCTCTATTTTTCTTTCTTCAATTTTGTATTATTTATTCTTTATTTTCAGTTTTTAAATGTACAAATAAACTTATATATTCTCTATTTTTTCTTTAAATTTTCATTTACTAATATTTTTTTTAAAGTTTCAATG
>CM008340.1:37407613-37423411 GCA_002525835.2 Ipomoea batatas
TTGTCCCCGTCACAATAAGTGGATCCAAAAATTGTCCAATTTTTTTTATGGAGGACTAAAATTATCTGTGCTACTATAAGTGTAGGACTAAAAAAGGAATTCACTCTTATGCAAATAGTACCAAAATAGGTGGTCATGTGCGTGAAATATAATTTCGTGCCTAAAGATTATATATTTAGTTCCTGTTAATATGATCTCAGTTTAACTCGGTGTACATAATTTTTTAATGCAATTCACTTCTAAAAAATAATATGCAAATAATTTAACCCTACAAATTGGAAGAGGTGATAAATTATTATTTTTTTTTTTAAAAAAGAAGGTATTTAGGTAAAACTTAAAAGGTTGACGCATTAATTGCACGTTAGAGAGATCGAGATATGACCAACAAACGAGGAAGAGTCGTCCCTTAGGCAAATTGCTCTGAATTTACCCATAACTTTCCGATTCTTTCTTTGGATGCTTTTATTTTCTTAATTATTATTTCTTTTTTTGTTGTGCTGCTTTCCCTCTTCATTAATTCCACGCGCAAAAAGGATTGAGACCGAAACCTAAGTACGTACTCCCATTTTGTGAAATTATTATGGGACATAATTCATAATTCTACGTTCATTACTGCTACCACACGGCCAGGCAATGGCATTTGATTGTTTTCTGATTTTTTTTCTTTTTCAATTTTTTTTTTTTAGGGTGTGTTGATATTTGCTACTTGCTAATGTCCTATAGATCAGGTGATAAAACTCTAACTTATTAACGGAAGAGAAGCATTAATGCGCCGGAGTGTTTAGTTCACAAATGTGTATAATTATTAGTTTTTTTTTTCTCAATACTAATATTCAATATTAAAATTATAGCTATATTGAAATATTTTTTAAAAATAACAGTATATACATTTTTTAAAAGTCATAAAATTCATAGTTGTATAATTCATATTATATTAAAAATAATGAGCAAATACCAATTTTTGTCCCACAAGTATTAATAAAATGACAGTTTTAGACTTTTGGTCCACATGTTTAATTCTTATCAATTTTTATTCACGACTATTATTTTAGTACCAATTTTCATCCACGACTATTGTTTTAGTGCCAAAATTTATAACGTCGGTCACCCTTCCGTTTAAGACGTGCCAAAATCTAAAACTTGTAAAGGTATTTTCGTATTTTTCAACTTAAGACCCCAATTTGAACATGAATACATGAAATTAAGCCCTAAGGGTTCATGTAAGCCCTAACGGCGATCCCAATTCGCAGTTCTTCTCCTCAAATTAGGATCTTAAGTTGAAAAAGGACGAAAATACCCTTAAAATTTTTAGATTTCGACATGTCTTAAACAAATGAGTGACCGATATGATGAATTTTGGTACTAAAACAATAGTCGTGGATGAAAATTGATAGTAAAACAATAGTCGTCGTAGATGAAAATTAGTAAGAATTAAACATGTGGACCAAAACTGTCATTTTGTTAATACTCGCAGGACCAAAATTGGTATTTGCTCTTTTTTCTTATATCTACTATACTAATAAGAGCCAAAGAGAGTTAGGCCTAAAATGGGTAAAAAAAAATGGCGGTCAAATTATTTAATCAAATGGATGGTTCAGATGAATTATTTAATCAAATAGATGGCTAAGATAATTCAGATTAATATTACTAATAGAGATTACCTAATTTAACCTTACTTTTATAATTATCCGTTAAGTTTTCCTTTAAATATTCTCTTCTCCGTTAATATTCCGTTAACTTTTAACTTACCCATTAATTTCTATAAGAAAGGTCATAGGTTCGAACCTCATCTCAATCAAATTTGACATAATTAAGTTTCTCACTGTATTTACTCTTATTAAATTAAATAAATTAGTAATTGTGTTTAGAATTATGTGTCTACACCACCTTTATTTGAAAAAATTATTCATTATCAAAAATTAAATTAAATAAGAGAAATAATTTTATTAGTTATATTGTCTTTATTTTCTCTCATGCAAAGATTCATTACATTGTCCATTATCTTATATAGTTATTTACCAAGTATTTTATTAATACCATGAAAAAAAATAAAAAAGAATAGTTTGAAACCAATCATATTAACTATTTTGGGGATTTGTTGACAATGAAAATACTCAAATAACCCATTACCCAGCAAATTGAAGTGATAAACTACCTTTTAATATCTTTGAAATATATAATATTTTAAAATTTCAAATTTTTATTAATTTATTTAATCTTTTTTCTTAAACTAGAGATTTCTTTATCCACAATAACTCATTCAACAATAATGGTTGAACCAAATGAACTCCAAGCAGAACACCTAAAGGAAAATCCATAGCTCCTATATCATAATCTCATTGCATGACGTTGTCATCTATGCTACCAACAATAACCGAATTGCAAATTAAATAACACACTACCAACAAAAAGGAAGAGAACAAATAGTAAAGATGAAGACAATGACAATGTTACTCAAAAGAGAATTAAGAACACTTAGAAAAATTCAAATGAAAAGTAGTATTTATTTAGACTATCATTTTTAGACCAAATATTTAGACTATCAATTTTACAAGGTTGCAAACATTTATTTTAGTAATAATTATAATGAATTTTCTATATTATTATGGATTCATATACTTTGAGTTAGATATTTAAATAAAAAAAATCGACATTCAATTACCCACGTATAAACTTCTCCTATATAATCTTGCATTGATATACTTTCAAATATTTATTTAAATATAAACATTAGGCATTAACTCATTCGCGCAATGCGCGTATAAAACTAGTAACTTATATAAATGTTACGAAGTATTAATTAATAACATTATCATTTTGGGTTATTTATTTCCAATCACTAGTTGGTATAAAAAATATATAGATTGTTGAATTGTACTTTTAGTCTCTAAGCTAGTTATAGGTTCATATTTAATTCTTGAATTGTCAATATTCTGGTTGAATTAGTATTAGAATTGAAGTAGTAGAATTGTTAATTTGAATATATACTTAAATCCTCAAAACTCTAATCTTTTAGGGTCATATTTATAACTCTGTAACACTCTTGTTCGTAATGTAACCAATTTTGTAACTTATAAAGCGTAATAAACCAGTGAATGTGTACAGAATAATGGTATAAAATTACAAAAACAACTTTAAAAAGTTGACAAGACATTAACAATATACAAAATGTATAAAATGATACAATAGCATAACATTATAATAATTAGGCTAAAGTGTCATCTAGCACCATGAACTATATCCAATTATTCACACCGCACCCTCAACTTTCATATCGATCGTATATATGGAGCCACAAACCAACAAAAAAGTTTCGCCTAGAACTTTTAGCAGGTTTCCCTATCTTCCTGCTGACATGGCGCAAGTTTCCAACTGATGTGGCATTTCTTTTAACCTTATGTTGTCCATGTAAGCATTTGCATATTAAAAATAAAAATTTAAAAACAAAAAACAAAAAACAAAAACAAAAACCGAAGACCAAACAAAAAAAATAGCATTTCTATAAATTTGGAAAATTGAAAAAATACTAAACAAAAAATTAGTCAAAAAATATAAATTCTGAAAAACAAATTGAAACATTGGAATTGTAAAATTAAAAAGTATACATTATGAAAATAAAGAGAAGAAAATTCTGTTTATTTTAATATAATAATTTTGTTTTTTTTTAATTTGAAATATATAAACGCTTACATGGAAAATATAAGGTTAAGAGAAATGCCACATCAGACGCCATGTCAGCAGGAAGATAGGGAAATCTGCTAAAAGTTCTAGGCGAAACTTTTTTGTTAGTTTGTGGCTCCATATATACGATATGAAAGTTCAGGGTGCGGCATGAATAATTGAATATAGTTCATGGTGCTAGATGACACCGCCTAATAATTATATGATAAAGTACGTATATAACGTGACAATAACATTAATATAAAACTATGAACAAATTTAAATTATTTTGTTAAGAAATTTACGAAGTGGATAAAATGTACATAAGAACATTGAGTCGTTGAAAGATCAACATTCAACTTTTAATTTTGGTCACATTTGATATGTGCATTCCATTAAATTTGTGCTCTAAAATTTTAAATTATTGCTCTTTAAAATGTATAGTTGGTACAAAAAATATATTTTAAACTTTGGATTGCTTGATTATCTTTTGACTCAATCTTAACATGTTTAAAAACTTGTGTGAGACCGTCTCACCATGAGACGAGTCGGGTCGGGTCGGGTCAAGGTACAAATGTAACACTTATATGCACAAATGTCATACTTATATGCTCAAATGTAATACTAATCAAGAATAAAATTTTTGTTACTTATAAGGGTAAATGTAATACTTTTAAGGAAAAATACAATAATTTTACATTTCGATTTAAAAGTATTACATTTTTCCTCAAAAGTATTATATTTGCCCTTATAAGTAAGGGGCACTTGTCAACATTACTTATTATGAAAAATGTATTACTTTTTCTCTTATAAGTAACAAAAATTGTATTCTTAATTAGTGTTATATTTGAGCATATAAGTATGACATTTGCACATATAAGTATGACATTTGCATGGTGCTTTGACCCGACCCGACCCGTCTCACGAACAAGGATCCGTGAGACGGTCTCACACAAGTGTGACCCTTCACACTTTTGTTTTCTTTACAAGTAAAAGTGATTGGAAATAAATGATTTCTTTAAATTTGTCACTACACAATTAGTTTTAAAAGAAATATATTCAAATTTACAATTAATATGCATATCACAAATTCTTAGTTGAATATTAAGATGGGTTCTCAATATATAAATTCTCCATGGTAATTAAAACTAGTGAAAAGATGTCAAATCCTAATTCATAGATTTCATTCTCTCGGTCTCTCCCCTTGCAGCTCCTTTAAATAAAATATATATACGGACAAGTCCACATCCGTTATTTGAAGGTGTATTTTTTTGACGAAGGACTAAAAATGGTCATGCAATAATAATACTATGATCAAAAGTGGATGTTTTGAAAAAAAATGAGACTAAAAGTGCACTGTCACCTATAAATCTAGGACCAAAAATGGAATTAACTCTGTATTATAGGTGAAGTCCACCGACTCACTGAGAATAGGCAGCACCCACGGAAAGTAGTCAAACTCAAAACATATTATGGTTACTAAGCTAACTAATTGACTAACTTGGTTGAGATTGCCCCCAGCTCTTCCCCTAATCTACCATAAATGCTTGTGATTTCTTTCCTTATTGCATTTGGTCTAACTTCCTAAATTGTTTTGATCTTCTTTCCATATCTCGTCCATGAAATCTGTGTTTGACCTCCATCGTCCTTAGGAAACTTCCTAATATGCTTTTCGAGCACTGCCTTACTGCTCCAACTTCCTCATTCGGCCATAGCTCTTAGGTTGGTATGACCGACTCTTCTTCATCGACTTCCTTGGCCTCATATTTTTCTTCATATGAACGTCGACTTCCTTAGCCTCGTATTCTTCTTCATATGAACGTCGACTTCCTTTCGTCTTTCCTTGTCATGATTCGGTCCCGATGGGGGCCCAAGCTTAGCCTCTTCACCTGACTCTCTTAGCTCGAGACTTGCTGTATTTCTTGAGATTCTCACTCAACTACAACGAAACATCCTGACTTACTTCACCTACCGGCCGTCAGTCGGCTGTTCCTCCCCTCTTTTCCCCACAAAAAATTTATATTTGCAAGAAAAAAATAATCCAAAAAAAACCCGGCCACCTCACATTAGTGTAAATACACTAACCTAGGTTTTTCTTCTGCAAAAACCTCCCAAAAGCCATTGTTGCAAATGCCCTTAAATTTCTTGTTAATCTTCAAAGTTAGGTTGAGGTCACCTTGTAGGTATGCACCCGAACTAGATTCTATTGCGTTTGGACAAGACTAAAGTGGATGGTGTGTACGTGAACCATAATAACGGTAATAATGTTGTTAATTTTGCAATATAATGATGTTAATTGTAAAGGTGGGCAATTCGGTTCGGTCTATCCAAACCGAACCAAATCGAACTAGTAATATACTGAAAAATCGAACAGTTTGAGATTCTTGTAAACTGAACCGAGCAATTTAGTAAAAACCAAACTGAATTCGTTTTTATTATAATAATAATAATAATAATAATAATAATAATAATAATAATAATAAAAGAAGTAAATATCCTTTTCAAAAATAAAAAAGAAATCTAAGTCTCTTGATGCCTACTCAAGCGTTCAGTCAATATCCTTACTGGTATCTCTCTTAAATTTTTATTTGATTTTCTTTATTATTTATTCTCTACTTTGCACTTTTGTTGTTTGCTGCAATGATTCTTTACTTCACAATTAGTACTTAGTAGTATGTTTGAACTTTGAATTGCTATTTTGCTATATAATGTTTAGATTTTGGATATGGATTATTTGATTATGTGAATATGTATTTGGCAGTATGTTCGGAAAATAAAGAAATGTTGAATTTTAGAATCTTAAACCGAATTGAATTAAATCCGAACCAAAACCAAACCATTTCAAACTGAATTGAAATCGAACCGAACTCTAATGTTAAACCGAATGCTTTATTTTTTTTTAAAAACGAAAAACTAAAACCGAAACCGAAAAAATAAAATTGAATCCAAGCCCAAAACGCCCACCCCTAATTAATTGCATCAACCCTAACAAATTAACGGCCCATGTTCACCATTACATCTCCCACTCCATATTTTTACCTTCCGTTAACGTCACGGTCGTCACATAATCGTTTGATAATACCCATAATTAGCTTTAAAAAAAAATGAACGCTCTTCCATCCCGTCGTGGTACATAGGACATTTTTGGGTGGTTCAGCCATGTGTTATTGACGTTTTATCATCCGACAAATTTAATATCCTTAATGCCCAATTTGGCAACATAACATGTGTAAACATATTACCCACGACGTATTCCTACGAGAATATAATGCATCAAACACATTTCCATTCCATCACAGGATTATACGGTCCTACTCATCTCCTTACCCTAACATCATATCCTAGCTGGTCACCACTTTCGCCACTCTGCATGGGACCACCGGTCCCAAGTCCGCTACAAAAATTTCAAATATTTGTGTTTTATACCATAACCATTATTCGGAAATTTCATACTCCCTAATATTTAAAAGTGTTATATTTTTAATGTTAAATTTGGCCAAAATCGGGTGTATCTATAAATTTCATAAGTTGTATGAGTACCTAGTTTAACGGGAGTTAGTCGGACATCTGACTTAGTAACCATAAAGTTTTAAGTTTGACTCCTCATGTGAGACGTTTATTGACATTCTTAGTTGGAGTTGGCCATGACTATTTGCTGGCTATGGTCAATAGACGGGCATCGAATCAAACCAGATTGAGATTTTTATGGATTAGATAATAAAATTGCACAAGCATTCCACGTTTGATATAAAGTTCTCAATTTAAAATGTGTGCGAAGGTTTTGTCCGTATAGGTCGAAGGTTAGGAACCCATACCACTAGACCAGTGGATTAAATATAATGATCCAATGAATGATCTTTAAGGTAGGCAATGATGTCAAATATAATGTTGAAGGTCTTCCAAATGGTTGACAAATATACAACATCGACTAGTCTTCAATATTGGCCATACATGTGTTTCCCCAACTACTTTACTTCCAGCGCACTCTCCATGCATAAGTAGAGCTTCTCGCCCTCTAGTACACAAAAGATCTTAGTAACTCAGGTGGTTGGGGTTTGTGTTGTTTAGTAGGAGGTTGTAGGTTTGATACCCCTGGTAGCCCCTCTTTTGTTTATTTTGCCCTGCGCTTCCTACTTTCCTTAGCGCAATAGATTTCCATTATTCTTTTTGGGCTAACACCTCATCCATAAAAATAAACACCCTGCTTGGGTAAGACTTTCCTAATAAAATGGTCCCCGAGTCCTATTTCGTTATCAGTTTGAATATACTCCCTCTGTCCCGAAATATATGTCATATTTAGCATTTGCACGCAGTTTTAGGAAGTGAATAAAAGAATGCTTGTTTTCCTATTTTGCCCCCAACATAAGCATGTGATGAGTTGACTATTCAATTTCAATTCTTTAATCTGTTGTACTTTGCCCAGAAAGTTACTCCGCATACATCAAATATCTTTATCTCTCTAATTCCATTTCTTCTTCCTCACCTCCATCCTCTACGAAAATGGAGTTTGATTGGCTTTTTTTTTTTTTAGATTATTCCATTAAAACTCTATATTTTTTCTTTTTTTTTTAAAAAAAATTAATAATCACTTTAGTGGCGGTGGTTCCACGGCACTCAGGCAGCGTCGAAGTTATGAAGAAGGAGAATCCATCTACACTTTACTTCTACCCATTATATTTCTTCTTCTCTATTATTCAATTTTTTTTTCAAAATTAAAGCACAAAGTGAAGAATCCGTCTACCTGGACTCAGGCGGCGCGAGTCTATTTCCGGCAGAGGGGAGCAACGAAGTGAAGAAACCCGGAAAGAGAAATGAAGAAACCCAATTCTTCATTTTTTTTAAGAAAGTAAGAAAAAAAAACCCAACTTCAGTTTGCGAAGTGAAATGAAGAAACCCAGGAAGAGATATGTTCTTCACTATTTTTTAATTGAGCACAACTTTTAAGAATATTTGGGTTGAGTAATTGTAGTTTAAGTTAGAAGGGTAAAATAGGAAAAGTAGAAATGTAATGATGTTCATTTTAGGAAAGTGGACAGAATTTTGGGACGGATTAAAAAGGAAAGTAAGACAGGTAAAATGGGACGGAGGGAGTAATTGTTAGAATAAATAATGGTTTAAAATTTTGACCAATTCAATAAGAAAAAAAAAAGTAATTTGAATTTGATGAATAATATAATGGGTTGTCTCCAATTAATTGTCATCTAGGATACCTTCAAATTGTCGGGAAATTATGGCCATTCCCATAATCCCCTTAGCCCTTTTCAGCACAATTATATACCCTACAATTTAATTCTGTGTCTGCTTTCTTGCTTTGCCAAAGGACATAACTATGGCACTCACCTAATTAGGGGTAAGCGTCGGTTTAGTTTGAGTGATACCGAATTTTATTTTGAATATCTAAAAATTTTGAGTGATGTTATATTTTTGACACTGAAATATGAACCAAATTTGATTCGGATATGTTTGATCGGGTGAAATTATTTTGGATTTATTTCATGTTAGTTTGAATATACCCAAAATTTTCTATTTATCAATTTTGAGTATTTTAATGATTTTATTATTTATATTTTTTCATATATTATCAAACTAAAAATAAGACAAATACTAATAATTAACCAATAGACTTTTGAAAATTAATATATTATTAATTATTAAATACATTTAAAACTAAATATATAATTTATAAATATATTATTATATTTATACCATAATTTAAAATATTCAAACTGATAACGTAACTATTTGAGTTCACCCAAAATTTAAAATTTTGTTCAGGTTTTGAGTATTAACTCGGATAATCCAAATTACGACCACCCCTACACCTAACTCATCAAGTGTTGCTATTATACTACCATAAAAGTATACCATGTTATTAAAAGAATATCAATTAATTGCTTAGGATATCTTTGTGAAATAGTAAATATATAATTCATATGGAAAATTATGTTTTTAGTCCCTCAGTTATTTTATACTAGTTGTTTTATTTCTTATCTTCTTACCATTATATTACAATATACATCCAACATTTCAAACAACTTGCAGCTTTAATATATTAATGGGGTAATAGAACTGTTAATCCGTTAGGGTTTTATTTAATACACGAGAATTTTAGTAATTGTTTTTGTTTTCTTTTTTAATTTTAAATTATAACCCTTTTCCGTTTCGGTATTTCATATGCGAAATAGAAAAGTTGGTTTTGTTTAGAGATTATAATCTTACGAAAGAAATTATATCCGAATAGTAACAAGCACAAGAACGAAAGATAAAAGGTAAGTTTGAGTCATGTGTTACTTAAATTATTCTTAAAACCTTATTTGCTACCTCCCTTAGATGCTAGGAACGTTGTAGCCTAGGCTTCCAAAGATAAAACAAGCTTTGACTCAATGTTTGAGCACTCAAACAAGTGAGCTCGACGAACTAGAACTTTGATTTGAACACAAGAAATTTGGAGGAATGAATAGCAGAGTTTTCTAGAGAGAAAAACGTAGGGTAGCCGATTTTCTTGGTATTAAAATCTACTACATGCTCAACCAAGGTTTATATAGGAGAATGGATTAAATAGCATTTATCATGACATTTCCGCTAGTCTTAAAACCAATCTATGTAACCTCAAAAATCGACAAGCATTTACCTGAAACTTAATTCTAAAAAAATTAAATTGAAATAAATTAGAAATTAATTCCATTAGAATCAGAATTAATATGCTCCCGGCACTCTGAACATTACCGTCTAGTAGTACTCACGAAGAATGCCCGGAAGGTTACGAAACGAGTCAAAATTTACTACTCAGTCAAACTCATTTTGACCGAAGACTATTCCTCCAACCAAGCAGCATAACTTAGCTCATTTTGGGATTTGATTTGCATCCTCTGGCATGCGCGTGCGAAAGAGCCTCTATGCTACACAATTTCAAACTCTTTCTAAAAGGCTCTTGTAGTATATATAGTGGTGCAAATCCCTTCTTTTTTCAATGTGGGACAAGTGCTTCTTTCAATTCTTTCCACCTTCATTTTCCCACTCAAATGAGTCTACTTTCAGAATGAATTTTTCATTTACCCATTATCCATTTTAAGCGTATAATATATCATCTCTTTGTCTCACTACGACGAATCTCGAATCCACTTTGACCCGACCCAAATCGGAAGTGGACCCCACATATATTTGTACAACAAAATAGTCACTTGAATGCTTCTTTATGCTATTTTTTCCAACAATCCCCACATGAATGAAAATTGATTTTCGAGGTTGTAAAATGAAACGATTGTTTTCAACGGTGAATCCCGGCATAGGATAGGTAGGTGTTACCCTTTGAACCTTCCCTATGAAGATATGTTTATTCTATTGGCTGTCCGGTAGAACATGATGATGTATTTGAATTGTACTGCCGTTTGTGTAGACGATGACATATTTCACACAGGAACCTCCCAACCATGTTCTATTCTCATGAGTGTGCCCATTTTGGTCATGGGTCACCGTTCCTAGTTTTGCAAGAGTTTCTAAAAAATTGAACCCAATTAATTGTCTTTTGAAGGGACCCCACTTATCTCTACATAGGTGATTCTTTTCGGAGTATCCCAATTCCCACATACTCATGTCAACCGACATTCGAATGACTAAAGAATCGACGTGCTAACCTCGTGTTGAAGTCACTGTTCTAACAAGGAGTGGTAGGGAGCTCGAGATCCCCACAGTGACGACACGCTTCGTTCTATAATTTAATTGTCCCATTGCACCTAGATGACAGCTAGGGTAGGTATGCACTATATAACTTTTATTCCCAAGGCTTTAATCCCAATTCTCGAGTCAACTTCTTAGTCAACTCTCTATTTAACCCTTTGGTTAACAGATCCATTGCACTACGTTGGCTTTTGACTTCACAAAGTCAACCGAGACAACACCAGTTGTGAGAAGCTGTTTGATGGTATTATGTTTACTTTTAGAATCAATTTCTCATTCACCCATTATCCGTTTTGATCTGAGCATACAATATATCAATCTCTTCATCTCACTACGAAGAACCTGAATCCACTTTGACCCGACCCAAATCGAAAGTGGACCCCGCATATATTTGTACCACAAAATAACCACTTAAAATGTCACTTTATGCTATTTTTTCCAACAATTTTAACAGATTCATATACGAAAAAACATGAACGATGTACTGCAATTGAAGAGAGAAAATTAAAGGTATAAAGCTGCTAATTCTTTATTTTGCATATGAAATACTAAAATTAAATAGGTTATAAAGAAAAAAAAAGATTATATACTAAATAAAACCTTAATATAGTTTAATAGTATTGTTACATCAAGGATTAAAATTAAATTGTAACTTTATTTTTTTTCATAAAGTTAGGGAGTATATTGTAATGATAAAAAAGTTGTGGACTAAAACGACTAGTAAAGAATGATTGGGAGACTAAAAATTCAACTTTTCTGCCTACTTTGTAAATAATACAGCAACTTAGGGCAGTTAATAAACGAATTTCTAATGTAATTGTAAGATTAGATTTTTTGATATATCTAATACAATATTATATTGTACAAAATTTTGTACTCTAAAACAATGATGTGACAAAGTTTTGGTTGAAAGCAGAAGATGTTGGAATTGTGAGGATCCTCTTCCAACACGTACATGATGAGCTGGTACAATTTAAGGTGCAGTTTGGGCAAGGTAGCTATTGATTTGATTTAGTTAATGAAAGCAGTGTTTGTAAGTAAAATTGACAACAAAATTGAAGTATTAATAAATGATATCCATAGTGTATCATATGGTTATTATGGTGATGTACATTTTGAATTGAACCCACTTGTCGGACAAATGTCTACGGCGTTATTGCAATACAACCTTGCCATAAATGGATTGCCATGACAGCGATTACTATGTCATCCTAATTGATTGCTATCACCAATTTGTGTTCGACCCTTAAAATTCTCAAAGTATTTATTAAGTTGGTTTGTGATTTTCACTCCTAAAAATTTCTCGATTTGTGATTGGAAATGACCTTTCTGATCAATTTAGATATCAAGAAAACATCTCACAGTAATATTGACCACCTATTAAGGTTGTCAAAAAATTTAGATAGCTAAAGTAATAGTGACAATGGGGGCCAAGGACCTTATAGTTCAGTGGCATCAAACCCTTCCCTTTATACGGGAGGTGGTGGCTTCGAGCTTCAGAGTCAATATTGACTCTTGTGGGTTCGAGCTTCAGTGGAGTCAATATTGACTCTTGTGCTTCAATAGGTTGAGAAAGTAGTAGTTATGAACAGATACTGTACTTTAATAGAGTTAGTAGTATTCTCAAAAAAATAAATAGTGACAACCATTTAGTGGTCAGAAATTCAAACAGAATTAGCCATGATTGTCGAGAAGTTTTTAGGCAACCATGACCTTCGTTACCAAAACATGGTTGAAAATGTTGAACATTTTGAGTGGTGAATAAAGGTGAAAATGGGCATCCAACAGTAATGATATATAGTCTCTAGCAATACAATTATCATGGGATCATTGGCATGTTTGTATATATTTTTATGAAGTTATAATCGTGCTATCCAATTAATTAGTCATTCCATTTTATGAAGTTATAATCTTGCTTTGTCAAACATACTTAAAGCATTGAAATATTATAATTTTCAAACGCTAAATATTGTCACATAACAATTTCGCTCCACATCGTAATATTTTTGTGTTCGATTACTTTATGCCCAACCAGGAAAAATAAAAAGAGATTCTGTCTTTAATTTTAACCTAGTAGAGAAGACATTAATTCAAGGTGTGGAAGTTGAAACAGTATAGCAGTCAAAACCCTTAGACAATTCAATCATTCAAAAGCATAAAATTAAAAGCGAATACTGCATAAATTTGAACATTGACTTGACACTGACCCAGTCAATTATTAAAACTCTACGCTCCCATGTGTTTTGAAAATGTTTCATCTTTCAAATCCTCTATTTATTAATTCATGCTAGTCCAACTCTCAACAAATAATAAATACGGAGTATGATTTTTGTTAATTAATACTTGAAAAAAAATTAGTCTCTCTATCTCATTTTACCTGTTTTATTTTAGAGTTTATTATCGAAATGGTCCCTCAACTATTGTAAAATTATTAATTTGGTCCTCGACAATTTTTCTTGCTCAATTAAGTACTCAGACTTTGAAAATTTTAACCATTTTGGTCCTTAATTTATTTTGGTGTTAAACAACTGTTAAATCGGGACCAATTTGATAATTTTTCTATAGTCAAGGGACCATTTTGGTAATTAATTTTTGACTAAAATGGTCCCTTGACTATAATGAATTTACCAATTTGATCCCGGTTTAACGGATATCAAACGGTAAAATAAACGAAGGACCAAAATAGTTAATTTTTTCAAAGTCCGAAGACTTAATTAGACAAGAAAAATTGTCGATGACCAAATTGGTAATTTCGCAATAGTCTAGGGACCATTTCGGTAAAAAAACTCTTTATTTTATTTACTATTCAGTAGCCAACTCAACTCTTTCATTTTTACTTAGTTTCTTTAGTAGCTTTTACTTATTTTTAATTTTTTTTTTGTGTTTAATAGTACTTTAAATGTAGTTTCTAAATATATAAATTTATTATACTAATAGTCTAATACTAAACTTAACATTATGAAAAATAGAATTAAAAATAAATTTAGTCAAGTCTCGTTAATCGAAACTGACACATAAAAGGGACGGAAGGAGTAATTCATTACTTCTATTCATTTTTAAATAACCAAGGAAAGAGTCCTAACTCGTAGAAAACTATTCAATTATTATTCAGTGGACGAGGGGAAAAATGACGTCATTTCTTTTAATGAAAAGAAACGAAAACCATTACGTCCGTTACCTTTTGCGAAGCGGAAACCTTTTGCGACATTCAAATGTAATATTAAAAAGCAAAAACTTATATTTATTAATTTTATCCAATTAGAGTTTATTGAGAAGAGTTTTTAGTTTTAGGCTCTCATCTAGTTTTAAAAGTATTCTTTTATTAGTATTTTTTTAGAGTTCATAAATTCTACTCATAATAAACTGCAAGGCAAAATAAATATAGTGAGACCTCTTATCCCATTCCCCCACTCATAGGGACGAGTAAATAAAGCATATGAGAAGTTTGCATTGGTAGCTCAACTGATCGTAGAGGTAAGATTTGTCACAAAGAATCAAAGATTGAGTTCCACCAATAGCAGTGTGGGACCAACCTATTAAAATGAGGGAGATTGTTTGTGTGCATTGAGCAAAAATCTAGAATTTGTTAGTCAGTTGAGTCACCATGATTTACTCCTCCACAAATTGTCGGGTCGGAGTGTGGGGCACTCGGAGTGAGTGATTTCACCTTTTTGTCACAAAAAAAAAGTATATGAGAAACATTACTTAATTAAATAAAAATGTCAAAAAAAAATAAAAATGTCATTCCAAATTCAACTTATTAATTAATGTTAATGTAACAAATTAATACTATATCAAAGTTAAATTAGACTCCACTAGCAATCTTAGAATGGTGGTCAAGTGGATAGAGCATGATTCTCGTACTTGAATAGTCATAGGTTCGACTCTTGTGTTCCACACCCACTTTGTCTCCCCTTCCGAAATTATCAAGAAACCCTATTCATCCACAAAACAATAAAATAAAATGAGAAGTTCAAAATTTGCATCCATTAATAAGCAGTCTATTTGTGTTCAATTATATTGTTCTAAATATAAGTTCAAAATTTGCATCCATTAATAAGCAGTCTATTTGTGTTCAATTGTTCTGAATATAAGCAAAGATCTAGCTTCTGCACCCATCCTCCCGTATGATCTGTCGGATCGGGGTGTGGAGGCCCTTAAAGTTAGCGATTCAGTCTTTTGGGAAGAGAATATAATCCGACTAAAAACGGTTTTAAAAAAAAAAAAAAAAATTGGGTACTTTTTTTAGTGCTGAATATGTTAATTGCACTGTCTTAGTACAGAAGCTCAATTACACTATTGTGAATAGCGAAAGCATCTTTGTTACCTGTATTTTAGGGTTGAATTGTTCCAAATTCCAATAGACAAGAGACTGCTATGCATACTCATTTGTAATTAGCTTCTATAAACAAAGAAAATTGAGTGACCCACCATGTGCTAAGATTCTGGCCTTCTATGCAC
>CM008340.1:37431417-37442293 GCA_002525835.2 Ipomoea batatas
CTATCTTATAAACATTATATTTTGCGTCGAATCGAATCATAATAAGTGTATGTGTAGTTTTATTGCACCAAATATCTATAAGGCCTTCCCCAATAAGGGAATTTTACATAGTTTTAAGATGGAGAGAGTGAGGTGGAGGAGTGATAAGGTCGAGAGAGAAGAAAAATTTACCTCCGGTAAATATGAGGATTCTACAAACTATGCGGGCCCCACCAAAAGTAATGAGAGTTGCCCCTCACATGCGTGAGGCGCCACTCTCGCGCCTAGGCAAGTCCGTAATTATAATTTTTTTTCTAGTTTTTTTTTTTCCTTTTATTTTTTTCTTCATTCTCATTTTCTTTTTCTTAGTCACACTTGTAAAATCTATTCAAAAACTCACCACTATTGATGAAGCCTTACAGGTTACAACATGGTGAAATTAGTCTATAAATTATGTTCGAGTTTTCTTTTCTTATTGGTAAATATACAAGATGTGTTTTATAGGGATTGGATGTGCTTGTTAACCGCATTCATATAGAATCAAATGATTGTGACAATTGTCACAATGTCACGTTGGTTTAAAGCTATACTCCTTCAACAACAACAACAACAATAACAACAAAAAGGTGAATATTTTATATTTTTTTGGTAAATTCACCGAGTCTTTCTCTATCTGTTTAACGGTCCAGGTCCACCCACGTTCGTTCCGGGAGGCACAAGAGCTGGCCCAAGGAAAATCGTCATTTGTATAAATCGTACCCGCTCACTTGCCATTTGAGCTATCCCATTGGGTTGCAAATTTTTTATACTTACAACCACTACTAATAGCAAATACTATGGCAGTCACCAGCCCAATTCTTTGGGTTTAGTGAGTGGAATAAACTTTATTAGACTAATGCCATTTTATTGCAAGGCCCTTAGTAGTTGGGCTTACTTTTATACTAAATTGAAAATTGGATCGTGTTGGGCCAATTTATTTTGGGTCAACAAAGCCCGTAGAGTCAGGTTGTTTATTTTGGGTCAACCAAGTATTGATGAGATCCATAAATTTAATTCAACTATTTTTTTTTTGAATACTATTGACCCTGTTACATGTAGTATCTGTCCATATACTTTTCTCAACCTACTGAAATCCAACAAAGTCAACATTACCCCCACTGAGGCTCGAACCCATGACCTCCCACTTGGGAGAATCACTTCATGCCGCTTGACCACAAGGCCTTTGGCAATTCAACTATTTTATTACTCACAGTTTTTAGTTCCATTAACGAGACTTGACTGAAAATATTTCGAATTTAATTTTTCATAACATTAAATTTAAGGAAAAGTCTCAAATAGGCCATCAAACTTTAGCTGACAAGTCAATTAGCCCCTAAACTTTTTAAAAGTGCAATTACACCATCAACAATTTATTTTGATGAAATGAAGCCTAAAAACTTGTTAATGACCTGCTATCACATGTCATTAAGTTTCATGCAACATTCTAACGAATTTGCAGGAAAAAAAGTGACCGGCAACCCAGTGGACAGTGGTCTCCTTCTCCGCGCACTCTCAACCGGAGAAGGCGACCCAGTAGTCACCTTTTCCCTTCTCAGCGACACTTTTTTGCCTTAATGTAGCCTGAAACTTAATTACATGTCATTAATCGATTTTTGAGTTCCATTACATCAAAATAAATTGTTGATGGTTGTAATTGCACCTTTAAAATGTTTTGGGGGCTAATTGACTTTTCAGTTAAAATTTGAGAGTCTATTTGACTATTTTCGCTTAAATTTAATATTATTATATAAAATTCATATATTTAGAACTTAAATTAAAAATACTATAGAACAATAAAAATTAAATTTAAAAACTAATTACAAAAATAAAATAAAAAAATAATTAATTTGACCAATAAATAGTAAATATGATAAATAAAATATAATAGGATAAGTATACAATAGCGTTAAGTATGATTAAGAAATTTTTTTTTATAACGTTTTTGCCACTATGTCTTACATTTGCGTCACAAAGAGATTAGCATTCATCATATATCAGGCTATGGTAATATGTGGCCACAAAACAACATCGTCTTGTGAAATGTCCAACCTCCAATCCATTAATTAATATGCCTATCAAATCCACGGCTCCCTTTCTCTGTCAACTCTCTGCTTTCCCTATCACAATCACGTAAAGTTTTCGGAAATTTCTATATTATAATAGTGTTTTTATTCTTGTTTTTTTTTTTTCTAAACTCTAATCACTATATGAAAGTGTGCATCAAATAAATTTTACTTTTACGTAAGTGTGTGTGTATATATATTATTTTATTTTTCACTGATATTTATAAAAAAAAATTAAACTGTTGCAAATAAATAATAAAAGAAAAGAAATAAAGAGGGCCTTAAGGCTTTTCTAGCTAAGCGGTTGACACTGATTAAATTATAGTGATGACTTTGGGACCAAATCTAGCCGTGGTTTCCAAAGTCCAAACAAACTACGGCTAACATATCCAATTTATCCATGGTATATACTATATAATATACGGCCAATAAATAAATAAATATATAATCTGAAATAATGATAAAAATGCTAACATATTCTATCTTCTTTGATTTAGAATCGTTGATGATCTCATATTGATAGTGACTAGTAAGTATTAATTTAGTTTTATTTTTACTGCGAAACTTATTCCTACTTGAATATTTTTTAGAGATTAATTTTGAAATTTTAGTTGTAAGATTACAATTTTTTTTGGTAATCATCTTAAATAATTTGAGCACTAATTAGGAAAGTTGAGTTATATTTTTAAAAAAAATTGTATATAATTATTATGCATAATTTGATATAATTATCACGATATACAAAAATTTTAGTATTCAATTATTAAAATTTACTAGTATTTTTTATACGCGATGCGCAAAAGATAGGTACCCAATATTAATACTTTATATTAAAATTTTAAATTTATTTAGATTTTAGATGTTTAAATTATAGTAAATAATAATAATAATAATAATAAGGTAATATAGATTTGATATTTATATTTTAAAAAGTAACTAACACATAACTCCAATATATAATGTGTACATATTATTATTATTGAAGAATATAATAAAATATATGGTGGATGCATGTGCATAGTAACAATAGTTGAAAAGATAACGGAAGTTATAATGATAGGGGTATATTTGTTCAAAATATTATATAGTACAACTTTTATAGCATAATGTATAAAAATAAAAACAAAAAAAAAACGGACATAAATAAAGGTATAACTTTTATTTACCACTTATTATGTTTTAAGATTAAAAATGTCTAAATATATTTGTTGCAATACTTAATGTTGTTTAATATTTTTTTTCACCAATTATAGTGCTAAAAAAAGGTAGTAATTAATATGTCATAGGCTCATAGGAGTCATAGCCACATCAAATTCCTTAAATTGTCTTTTACAATATTTTTGTTTTCATTTTGGGAACACCGACAACCTCTACTTTTATGTTTTGGGTGAAATTAGCTTTGTGACCCTAATTAATAAAGGATTACAAGGAGATAAATTAAGGGTGTGTTTGGTTCATGAATTTACAAACCAAGAATGAGAATCAAAATCATAGTTAGTGTTTGATTTACAACTTCTTAAAACACAACTATGAGATTTGATTACCCCGGCCTTTAATTAAAAACCTCATTCCTAATTAAAAATGTGTATCATTCCATCTTATTGGTTATATGTGATTTTAAAGTTTGGATATGTGCTTTTAGATTTTTGATTTGATTTTTTTGTTTATATTGCTGCTTTGAATGACATTATATATATATATATATATATATATATATGATCATATGAGATCACTTGTTTAGGTAAGATCGTGAGATCAGATCTTGTGTATCCATTTAATAATTTAATGGTCTAGATTGATTTAAAATGCTAAGTTGAAGTATGTGCGAACGGTAATAAAATGTGTGTCAATGGTGATTAAGTGTGTCCGGACGGTGATTAAATGTGTGCGAACGGTGATTGATGTACAATATTTGATTTCAAAATTTTTTAATGGTCTAGATTGATTAAGATTCCAAGTTGAGGTGTGTACGAACGAAGTGTATGTGTGTCAATCAATCTTGACAATTAAAAAGTATTACATGGATGCACAAGATATGATCTCACAATCTTACCTAAGCAAGTGGTCTCACTAGAACCCTACCATATATATATATATAGGATCGCATTCAGGTGAGAACCACCCGCCCATGAGAGAACTGAGAACTCTTCGCAGCGCCACGTGTCAGGATGTAGTTGCACCTAACGTTATAGCTTGGTGCACCTAATGCTATAACTAGGTGCAGAAATGTTAACAAGGTAAATTACTTGCACTTGTAAGTGAAAATAGGTGTACAAGTGCAAGTAAATTGTACACTGAACATCAATAATAAGTGCACCTAATGTTATAACTAGGTGCACCTAATGTTATAATTAAGTGCACCTAGGTTTCACCCAGGGTCCCAGGTGCATGAATGTTAACAAGGTAAATTACTTGCACTTGTAAGTGAAAATAGGTGCGAAAATAGGTGCACTTGTAAGTGAAACTAGGTACACTTACAACACAATTATTTGCACCAAAGTTTGAGTTATTTAAGAAAATGTCACCGCGTCGTTTTTTAAAATTACATATGATTCATTGATCTTGACACGTAGATGGCTGCGAAGCATTCTCATTTCCTTCATGGGTGAGCGTCCGCACCTGAGCGCGCCCCTACATTCAAAATATTTTTACCAAAATCTGTTATCATTATCAAGCAGTTGTTCACATTCTAATTCTCTTGTGCGAAGCAAGCACACCCAAACATATGTTATTTATTGTTAATCGAGTCAAATTAAAAAAATCAATACACATCTTTACATGAAGTCAAATTTAAAACATTGTTGCCTTCCCCATTTGTTCATTTTGACACAAGTTTTTAGGTAAAAAAAAGTAACCCACAAGTCTTTATACAAATGGGGGAGTGAGTTTTTTGTGATGTTTTTATACTGCAAAAATGAGTTTTGGCATAAAAATGTGGGCCCACCTAGTGAGGAAAAACTGCGCCTCACGCGATTTTTCTGATTTTTCATTTTTTTTTTTTCATCTCCTAGGTGGAACCTTAGGGGGTGTTTGGTTGGGTGTAGTTTGGGGGGAATTGGAATTCATTGAATTGCAATTCAACGAATTCTCAAACTACATTGTTTTGTTGGAGAGAATTGCAATTCCACGGAATTGCAATTCCCTCCAAATGATGAATTGCAATTCATGGGGTACCCCATGAATTGCAATTCAATGGAGAGGAGGGGCAATTTTGTTGGTGTAAAGATAATTTTGCCCTCCTCACATACCCTTTGTTTTTTAAAATAAATTTGAAAGAATTATTATTATTATTATTTAAAGAATTATTATTATTATTATTCTTTAAAGAATTATTATTATTTTATTATTATTTTATTATTATTGTTGTTATTATTATTATTATTATTATTACTCTACTATAATTACAACATCTACTACAACACAAGGGTATTTTAGTTATTTTCTCGTTTATTACCTTTCAATTTCCTGTACTTCTATTCCTGCATACCAAATACTGTAATTGCAATTCCTACTTTATTTATTGAATTGCAATTCCACCGAATTACAATTCTTTTTCCCGCTAATTCCCTCCTCCCAACGAAACGCCCAATAAATATTTGTGAAAAAACTTAAGAATTGAGGAACGCCTTATATCATTTTTTTGTGTGATTTAGGATTTTTAGAAACCAATAAGTCTAAATGTGTATTAAACAATTGCCCATAGTTTATATACATAGAGAGTAAAGTGCATTCCATATCTACGTGTCGAGAGTAGTGGGCAGAGAGCATCTGAAGAAGAAGAAGAAGAAGAAGCTGACGGGAGTGTGAGGCCTCGTTTGTACCGCTGAGATCTCAGTCCCTCTCTCTTCCTTTTCCCGCAAAACTCTCTTTCTCCGGTACGGTGTATTTTACTCTCTCTTTCTGATCTTTGTTCTTCACAAAATCTTTCTTTAAGCCAATATTTGTCTCTCTAATTCGCTTTCTCATCCTGTTAGTGATACAGATTTGATTACATTTCTATATAATTTTGGTTTCATGTTACTGTTTCATTCGCTTTATCACTGCAATTCTTCATTTTTTTTTAATCCGATTCATTCGTAGATCAGATTCAGACTTTATGTTTGGAACTTCGCGCTACTAATCTGTTATCGACTTATCCGTTTGGGATTTCCTGTGATCCAGATTACGATGGCTTCTACGGCGTTCACTCTCGCCTCTGCTTCTCCATCGGTTTCGCTGTCTTTGCAGGATAAGCTAAAGGTTAGTGACCAATTGGAGTGGTAGAATTGCTCTGTGTTGATTCACTTTTCTGCGAATATGGGATTGAATTGCGTTGGATTTGGTTGTTTTAACGAGGTGAAATGTGTTTCTGCTCTCATTTCTCTGACCAGGCTAAACCGAAGCTTCGCGAGTATGGACAGTGCACGCTTTTTGGCAACGCGACAAAGGTGTCCCTTTGATTTGCTAAAGGATTTTTATTAAATGGCATATTTTTCAATTATATCTGGTGAACGTAGGGATTGTTTAGCTTTGAGTAATTTGATTCACTATAAAACTAATGTATTAATTCATCATAATTGTAGAGAGATTGGGGGTGGTACAACAGAGACATAAACTTTCCTACTGTAATTAAACAGGTGTTTCTTGTATTGGAAATCTTACTTTTAGCTGATTATTATCTTTTGTACAGTCTCATGGTCGGATCAGAATGGTAGCCGCCGTTAATGTTTCTCGTTTTGAGGGCATTACAATGGCTCCACCTGACCCCATCCTTGGAGTATCTGAAGCATTCAGGGCTGATACTGATGAAATGAAACTTAATCTTGGAGTTGGAGCATACCGTACTGAGGAACTTCAACCTTATGTTCTTGATGTTGTCATGAAGGTAAGTTCATCTTCCTCAGTTCAATTAATGGGGCAATAACCTATGAAATACATCCATTTGTCTTGCATATTCCTCTTCAAAAGCATAGTATGTGGTTAGCTCTGTAGTTTAATGTCTGAATGAGAGGCAAAAAAGGACTAATTTGGATTTTATATTCATTTACATTGTGACTCATGTCGCATAGGCTGAGAACCTTATGCTACAGAGGGGAGAAAACAAAGAGGTACATCTGTGATGATTAAATTTCATATTTTGAGAGAACCATTTTGATTGTCATGGATTTCTCACTGCTTAGTCACAATGCACAGTATCTTCCAATAGAAGGTTTGGCTGCCTTCAACAAAGTCACAGCAGAGTTGTTGTTTGGTGCTGACAATGAAGTGATTCAACAAAAAAGGGTATCACACATCTTGTTTCTTTTCTTCATAAGAAATATTTTTCTGCATCAGCGTGAACTTATTTCATTTTGTTTCTGTTCAGTATAACATATTTTCTTTGTTTTATTTAGGTTGCAACTGTTCAGGGTCTTTCAGGAACTGGATCCTTAAGACTTGCAGCAGCACTGATAGAGCGATATTTCCCTGGCTCAAAAGTTCTGATATCATCTCCAACATGGGGTGTGCATCATAGTTCTTTTGAATTTATTTCTGGTATTTTAAAATCCTGATTACGATGCTATTATTTATTATTATTGCAGGTAATCACAAGAATATTTTCAATGATGCCAGAGTACCCTGGTCTGAATATCGCTATTATGATCCAAAAACAGTTGGTTTGGATTTTGAAGGAATGCTAGAAGACATAAAGGTCATTGTTGCCTTCACATCTCTTTCATATTAACTGCCAAAAAGCAAAACTGAAATTGGAAATCATTTTTATTTCCTACTTCCTAATATTTCTGTATGAGAGTTTATAGTTTTTCCCTGTTGGGTGGCTTCACTGGTAGATAGTCACCTAAAGAGAAGCTCAAAATATTCTGGAATACAACCCTTTCCACCTTTTCTTTCCCATTCTACTGTGAATTAGACTTGCTGCAGTAATTATTCATGCCATTTCCTCATAAAAAGAGTTTAATTCATTTAGAAAGAGGAAATGCATTGTATGTATGATGCTATATATTGCACAGTATATTTGTGTCACACTTATGCAGCTGTAGGCTGCAGTAATCCATCTCATTTATGCAATTACACCTGTTTGTTCCAATCATTTTTGTTTGGAAATTTTAGAGTTAAGAGCAATATGTTCCAATCCCCCTTATGCAATTAAAGTTGGCTGTTCAATCATTCTTGCTTGGAAATTCCGAGTTATTACATTTTCTTTGTTTTATTTTACTCAACAAACCATAGTGGGTGGAAAAAATATCTGTCTGAATTATATAAAACAGAGGGGGTATTTACTGTAATTTCATCTTCTTCCATGAATCACATTCTAAATCTTATGCCACTAGTTGTTAACAGGCTGCCCCAGATGGATCATTCATTTTGCTGCATGGATGTGCTCACAACCCAACTGGTATTGATCCTACACCTGAACAGTGGGAAAAGATTGCAGACTTAATCCAAGAGAAGAACCACATTCCGTTTTTTGATGTTGCCTATCAGGTATTTTCTTATACATGTTGTGGACTCTGGACTGTAGTTCACATTATTCAAATTTGTTTGGAGATCAAAAGTATCAGATATGTGAGTGGAATTATTAAGGTTACTTAATAGCTTTGCAGTGTTTCAGAATGAGAATACATTACCATTGAATTGTGCCACAGTCCAAATCATTTTTCAATTCTATACTGTACTGCAGGGATTTGCGAGTGGTAGCCTTGATGCAGATGCATCATCCGTGAGAATGTTTGCTGCACGCGGGTTGGAGCTGCTTGTTGCACAGTCATACAGTAAGAATCTGGGTCTTTATGCTGAAAGGATTGGAGCTATCAACGTTGTTTGCTCGTCAGCAGATGCAGCAGCAAGGTACAAAACCCTCCCATACATGGAGCTAGGACTGTTGCAATTAGAATTTTGTGTCAGAACCAATAAAATGTTTATGTTGTGATTGAAACTATTAATATGTACGTGTGCTTTATCATAGGGTGAAAAGCCAACTGAAGAGGCTGGCACGGCCAATGTACTCAAATCCTCCCATACACGGAGCTAGGATTGTTGCCAATGTCGTAGGAAACCCTGAGCTCTTCAATGAATGGAAACAAGAGATGGAAATGATGGCAGGGAGGATAAAGAGCGTGAGGCAAAAACTATACGACAGCCTGTCTTTGAAGGACAAGAGTGGGAAGGACTGGACATTTATTCTGAAGCAGATTGGCATGTTTTCCTTTACCGGCCTGAACAAAGCTCAGGTGATTCCCCCATAAACTTACGTTTTATCATTTCTTCTTACTCTTTACTTTTATAATGCTAGATATCTCTTGTATATTTGCCAATCTTGATTTATTTTATTCAGTGCACAACACCCCGTTTCAGACTTGTATACCAATGCTGGTATGCATTCACCAGTAGTTTCATCTGATTTTTTTTTCTTTTGACTAATCAGAGTGAAAACATGACGAAAAAGTGGCATGTATACATGACCTTAGATGGAAGAATATCCTTGGCTGGCTTATCTGCAGCAAAGTGCGAATATCTTGCAGATGCCATCATTGATTCATATTACAATGTCAGCTAGATAAGACTAGAAGTACATTTTCATAGCAATTTTGATGAGTCACTTTGTTTCACTCTTTGATCCAATGACTTTAACGAATCTTGTAATAATAGTTGTTCAGCATGGTGATTTACTCATCAATTAGAAGAGCCATTGGATTCAGAATATATTGTAATAATGGTTATTCAATGTTAGGTTGTGCCAAGAAATTTTGGAACTTATAAATGTAAGGCTTTTGTGTAAGGCTGTCCTCAACCTTCAAAGTCTAGACATTCAAGGTGAGGTGAAATTAAAAAAAAATTTAATTTTTCTTTTCTTTGTTTTCCACCGTGGATTGCAACTTGCAAGTTGCATAAGCATCCTTAGAGCATCCATATCATTGGGGTTTATTCATGGTTATTGAAGAGTTTTTGTAAGTGTGATTAGGAAAGAGAAAATGGGGTCGGAGAAAAAAAATAAATAAAACAAATCAAATTTAAAAAAAATAAATAAATAACTGACTTGTCAGGCGACGCGCCCAGCGTGCGCGTGCAGTGCACGAGCCCGCTGGGCGTAGTAAGTGGTGCTCATGCAAGCGCGAGCACCTCCTCCTTTGTGATAGTGGGACCCGTCAGACCTGCAATATCCCCTCATTTACTGAAGCAAGTCACCCATTCTCTCTCTTCTCATTATTCATGCCTCTCATGCTATGTGGGCACCCATCTGACATTATCCCCACCATTCACCATTGATGGGGATGCCCTTAGAGCATCCTTATCAGTGGGGTTTTTTCGCGATAATTGAGGAGTTTTTGTAAGTGTGATTAGTAAAGAGAATGTGAGAGAAAGAAAAGAAAAAAGAAAAAGAAAAAAGAAAACAAAACCAAATCTGACATTAAAATTAAAAAAGAATAAAAAAAAATAAAAAATGCATATAAAAGTCAGAGTGGTCGCCTGCCACTCTGACTCGCCCGCTGGGGCGGCAGTGCGCGCCAAGCGTAGGTGCGCACTGATGCTTCCCTTTTTGTTTTTTGTTTTTTTTTTCTAACAATATTTTGTATTTTGCAGAGTGAACCCAGCTTCTATAAACTACCTCCTACATCAGTTTTGAAGATATTAGCAAGTTTATTCTCTGCCATGAACTCTCTATTCTCCATTGATGGAGATGCTCTTATCAATGGAGTTTTTTTTCACGGTTTTTGAAGATTTTTTGTAAGTGTTAGTAGGAAAGAGAAAATAGGAAGGGATGAAAAAAAAACAAATTTGATTTTTAAAAAATAAAAAGTCAGGGGTGTCAGGCG
>CM008340.1:37483631-37496851 GCA_002525835.2 Ipomoea batatas
GAAACGACCCCATTTTGTTCACGTGGAAATGGTAACGTCGTTGGACCACACACTATTCAAAACTAACGCTGTCAATTACTCATCCCCTTTTCTACTTGGTCAATTCTGGCCTTCCGCGTACTCTCCTAATTTTTTCCTACTATTTATTTAATTTCTGAGGCGGCGGCTAACGCCATATTATTATTGGCCATATAGGGTGGTGGGTAATATTAGCGTAATTTTGAAATAAAAGGGAGGGTAAAATGGAGATTGTGTCTTCCAGTTGGACCACGTATAGGACGTGTAAAGAGGCCGGCGGATTGATTCTCTTCCTCAAACAAAGTTTTGCCCTAGAACGGAGGGACCCACCACTCCACTCGCGTCTCGTCACTGACGTGCGACTGGGGAAAGCACGTCCCACTATTTCTTCTTTATTCTATTATTATTATTATTATTATTATTATTATTAGCATTGTTCCTTTCTTCCTTCCAACACATTTCCATATTCAGATTCTCTGATCCTCTATCTAGTCTATGTGGCTCCATATATTATTATAGGTCTACTTTATATTACTTTAAAACTACAAATCTTTTTTATATTAATTAATATTCTTATTACCTGTTACTTTTTTTTTTTTTTGAGAAATCTTATTACCTGTTACTATGTACAAATTTGGTCTTCCATTAAAGGAATCCAAACCAAAGAAAAATAAAAAAAATAAAAAAATATTTTTATTTAAAAATAAAATTCATTAATTCAATTCAAACCTAAAAAGTAAACATAGTGGAATAGAGAATTATTCCGAACAAGCAAAGTGTGGCTTCCCTAACTAAGAGATGTGTCGTCATATTCGCAGGCTCGCAGCTCGTTTAACAAAATCAAAGCTTATACTAACAAACTCTGTCACTAACAAGGAGGTCAAAAGAAGATGTCAAAAAAACATTTCTTTAATACATGAGAAGAAGCCAAAATTAAAGTCCTAAATCATTAGTGAGAAAATGGAAATTAGTCATAAGCAATGGACTAATTCCAATTGTATATACACTCTCAAATTCACCCTCATTGTATGACATGGCAACATATTATTGGATAATTTATTTATTTATTTATTTATTTATTTTATTCAATTAATCAAGGGCACGTATAATATTTGTATAATCCTTTTGCAATCAATTCTGATTTAAATTCAAATAAAAAAAAAAGGAAAGAAAAAGAAAAATCACATTCAGAGATCAAATAGGACTTAAACACGCGCCTATGGTTTCTATAAAACGACTCTATCCTCTTCTCTGTTTCTCTCCACATCTTTGAACCCTCTCTTGAATCAGGTGTCTGTATATACATACAGTCATAGATATACGTCTATATAGCGCCTCCGATCTCAAGTTCTTTATTCTTTTCTCCTCCGATCTGATCTGTTCTTAGTTGTCTGTTTTTATTTTCGTTTCTTGTCGGAATTTAGGGTTTTATTTTTCCGATGGGTGCAGTGGAAGTTCTTCGTCCACAAGACGCTTTGCAGAAACAATTTGATTATCGTGACAGCGGTTTTGTTAACTCGGCTATGAAGTCCAAGAGAAATTTCTCTTCTAACCCTAACCCTAGCCCTAACCCGAAACCCGGCCGTGGATTTGTGAAGTCGGATCGGCGGAAGCGCAGCCCGCAGAAGAAGAGTAATAGTAGCGGAAATGGAAACGGCGGCGTCAGTTTCTCTAGTTTGACGCCGGAGACGAAGGGGAATTTCATGGTGGGGCAGGTGAGGATTTTGAAACGCGGTGAAGGGTTGGTGGGTGATACGGCGCCGTTGAAGAAGATTGGGGAGAAAGTTGAAAGAGTGGAGAGCGAGTCGGTGTTCGGAAAACAACCCGAAACGACGCCGAAGAAGAAGTTCAACATCGCCGACTTTTATGCCGGGTCGGCCTGCGATTCCTCTCCGCCGCCCAGTTCCCTGCCCGTCCCAGGCTTCTTCAAGAAGAAAACCATCCTCGTTGAGAACAACGACTACGCAACCTGTGATTTACGCCGTCTTCTGAGGCTCGATCTGTCTTAAAGTTCCCCAAAAAATGGTTTGTAAATGGTTTCTTGGGATGCTATTAAAGATGAAGTAGTTGATGGTAAGGAAAGTTTGGTTGATTGCTCTGATTCTCCCTTATTTTTTCAAGGGGAAAGTCGAATCAGCAATGCAATCATCTGAAACCTCTTTATTCCTCTTGCTAATTTCATTCTTAGATGAACTGATAAGCTGATGGTAATTGGTGTAGTCTGTGAGAATTTGGTATTGCTTTCTAGTTTTAATTTATTTTAGCCTTTCTTAGTTTGAAAGTATGGTCTATCTTAGTACTATTCTGATGAATATATGGTTAGTGTTAGTTGGTTGTAATCCAGTAGTTGTGGTTGTGTCTACTTGTCTGGTGTAAGAGGTTTATGGCCTTCACTGTTTAATTTTTTTAGTTTATATAAATATATTGTTGATATTAATGTATGCCATTTACTTTGATGATTCTTCAGCAACAGCAGATAGATTTAATTGGGTTTATTTTCTAGCAAAATCTCAGTATAAAGTCGGTATCTTGAAGATGAATGCCCAGGAATTCTTGTGAAAATGTTACTCAGTTTATGTATTGAATCTTTCTAAGTTCTAACTGTAACTAATGCAAGATATACAGTTTGTAAGACACTAAACAAAGTAATTAAGGGCATATTCAATCAAGATTTTTTATAAACTTTTAATGAGTTAATATCCAATATAGTCTTCAATTATAAGATTATACATAATTTAGTCTTTTAAGTGACATTTTATACTTATCTTGATGGTTCTACACAATTTAGTCCTATGTTAACAAGTTAAAAACATGATAAACATGGATAAACATGATAATATTTAATTTAGTCATCATCTTGATGGCTTTACACAATTTAGTCCTATGTTAACAAGTTAAAAACATGATCAACATGTTAATTTTCAACATGGTAATTTTCTCTCCTTCCTTTTTTTGGTCACTAGAAGCAATTCAACATGGTAATTTTCTCTCCTTCCTTTTTTTGGTCACTAGAAGCAAACGCAATACGGGACGCACAAAAAAATCATACTTGAATCTTGAAAGTAGATTCCAGTTAAATTGGCTAAGCATGAAAATCTCCAGGTATGTAATTAACTAATCATTTGGTAAGTGTTCTTCGTGTGTAATTAACTAAACATCTTTAGTTAAATTGGCTGATGTATTGACTAAACATATTTTAATTAGATTTTTAATTTTATAATTTTTTTTGTCTTTAGTATGCAATTGTCTAAATCTATATGTTCTTGGTCTGTCAAACAAATGGATTGCTCAAATAGGAGGGTAATTCGATCAAAAAGAGGAGAGATGAAATTACCATGTTGATCTTGTTTTTAAGAGCCAACAAACAGAATTATTGTTAACAGATGATTAAATTGACTAAATTAAGCAAAAAAAATATGTAGATTTTTCTTCACAAATATAAATGGTTAATATTCTTCCTTTAATTTGTCAAATTGCGACTTCGTAGTATTATTATTATTAGTTGGAATAATGATTAAATATACCACTGAACTGCACACCAAACTGCAATTAAGCCATTAAATTCAAAAAAAAAAATGAAATTGAGTCCCTGAACAACACAAAGTCATACAATTTAATCCAAAATGACTTATTTACCTAAGGTACTGTACCGGTTACCGATTTTAAAAATAATATTTTACAGACCTTCATCTCCATGGCTGGCTAGAGACGAAGCCGGCCCGGAGACAATTCGTCTCCCCCGATAGTTCTTTTTTTTTTTTTAATTAATTTTAATTTATTATTTGATTTAAATTTATTTTAAAATATTATTTTTAAAATTGGTAACCAGTACATCAAGTAAAACAAGTCATTTTTGGTTAAATTGCATGAATTTTTGCAGTTTAGAGACCGAATTGCATTATTTTTTAGTTCAATGACCTAATTGCAGTTTGATGGGTAGTTCAGTGGCTTATTTGATCCTTATTTTTACAAATATTGTTTTATGCTTTAAAGGTATTTGTTAAGTATTTTTTTACTAGTTCATAATATTATATTATTAGTATTTTTTACTAGAAGTTCAATATAATGTAACAATAATAAAATTGAGAAAGTTGTTGTGAAGGAAGAACAAGTAGATGAGGAATTTTAAGTAGTCTTATAAAATCATTAAACATTTATTGGCAAACTAGTTGTTTCATTAGTTCAAAAAAATATTTTTATTAGTTATATCATGTAAAATTCATCTGTTAAAAGTATATAAAAGTCTTGATGGAATACACCCGTAAAATTTGTTTGTTTACATTATGGGAGGAAATTAAAACCACCTTCTATTTCAATAACCTTTGAAGTTGAAACTGTTAGAGAAAAGGCCGGGAAATTTTCTACTTAGACACCACTGTTCGGAGAGGAAGTGAGCTTTCAACCTCCTTCACTTCAGCATTCCTTTCCGCGACTACTTTCGACATTCCAAACATCTGTGAGATCGCGTTACCATTAACAATGAACGAATTTATGCCCCGACGAGAATGAAAAAGGCAACTAAGTTGATGTAATAACGGTAACACTAACCTTCCGGATAGTCTTCTGGAAGCAAGTCTTGTGTTCATCCATGGAAGCGTTTATGAATTCGTCAATGTGATCCCGCACATCCTCTACAAAAGTAGCGTTTTCAGACTTCTTTCTCCTGCACGAAGATGTTGCGGGATTCCCAGCAGCTGCTGCTGAGGTTTGCTTCTCGATCGCACCTCCTTCACTACCCATTTCTTCTAACGAACCAGATGCAATATCTTGGAACCACAATAACTGCACAGATAAACTACCAGCCCTAATTCAGTTACTGTATTTTCATGTACGAGCAAAACAAATAGTATGTATGACAGAAAGAATTTATTCCCCTTCAAATGCATGGATGGGATATGGAGTTTCCTTGAAAGGTATTTGATCTCGACTTCAAGAAAATATATATATATTGATTTCTATTGATGGCAAGCTCTATTACAGGAGAACTCTTAGAAGCTCTGCTAGTTGCACTAAAAGGTGAGAAAGACACGCCTCAAAGGACACAAGGCAATTACCTTAGAAGAATTCTTTTGAGTTGAACTACGCCTGAAGGGGATCAATTAACAAGCAAACAAACTTTGGGACCCTATAAACTAGTTGAGGCACATCAAGCGATTCGATTGATGGGAAATAGAAAGAGATTCTTTAACCAGAAAGAATTCGGATCAAACGTAGGATACTTATCTAGAAGTTTTTGCAACTCAATCTCAATCATTGATAAGGGAATCATCAAAGATTTGACCTTTTCGAACTGTCTATAATTCACTAAAGGTCTGGGAAACAAAGAAAAGATGTATAAGAACAAGATATCCGGCAACAAGAACAAGGATTGAATAGAGGAATTCCCAAACATTTGGCGATCTAAGATGTGTCAATATTAACTTAACAAACAAACCAATTAATGGAGTGCAAATGATCCAATGACAAGTACTTTTCTAGCTATTAGATCTCATTCTTGGTGTACACATGGCAACTAAAAAGTGTAATTATTAGAAGAAAAAAAAAGTGATCAAGTGAAGATGTTTAGTTCTAAGAAACTGAAAATGAAATGGAGTGAATTATAATCAATTATTTGCAATTGCAAGAAGATGGAAATTATAATCAATCATCTGCAATTTGTCACAAGAAAAGGGAAATTAAAAGCATATTAAACTATAGGAATGACACAGTTAATTGAATTTGGTAATTATGAATATACTAATCAAGTTTCCAACAGTTGAAAGAGACAAAAAGACCTCAAAACAATCACTTGTACACCCCTGCAATACAACTGCAAGAACATCATCCATTTCTCTTTGCCCTTTGCCCACAAAGGCGAAACCCCTTGCCCAAGGGCCCTCACACCCCGACCAGATAGGATGGTGAAAAGGTAAATTAGGGTGATTTAACGGCTTTTTAGGTGGGAGGACCAGTTTCGGGTGCCCACAAAGAACCCACCACGTTGGGTGTAATTCTCTACATCCAATGTCTAATAATGGACCAAGATTTCCTAACAGTAATAATTGGATTATTAGGTTGAGTTTGGAATGCAAAGTACAATCATCCATCCCCATATCTCAACCCCAAAAATCAAATGGGTCTCTGACATACTTGCAATATGAGAAAGGTTACTCAATACAGCCATCAGATTTCAAAACTCCATAAACAATTTCAACAGACAAAAATGAAAGGCTTGAACTATTAAACAACGAAAGATGAAATCTTTTCCAGAAATTAAGAGAGCCACCATTATCTGATACACACAAAAATAAAAACATAAACAACAATTTTTATCTATTTATACATATAGGTATGGGTAAGGGATTTGATACCTCCTTATAAAAACAGTTTTAGAGCTTCTTCTCTACGATGGCGAGTTGGCGACTAGCGAGGAGGAACAATCAAGTATTACTGTATTAGGGCTCCAATTTCGTGGTTGACTTTATTCCATTAATTTCAAATTTAGTTAAATTTATATTGGGTAATTAGTTAATAAATATAAAAGATATTTTTTTTTTGAATGCTACTGACTCTATTACAGTGTAGTATCTGTTCATAAACTACTTTCTCAACCTACTGAAGAACAAAGAGACAGCAACGCCTCCACTGAGGCTCGAACCCACCACCTCCCGTATACAGGAAAAGGTTTGATGCCACTGGACCACAAGGCCCTTATAATATAAAAGATTATAAGGTTTTTTTTTGAGACAAATAATGTTCTTGTGTCAATTTATGCGAGAAATTTTAAATATAAATAATAGTTTTTAATTTTACCATTTTTTTTTTTAAAATTTAGCTTCTTCTTCTTTTTTTTTTTTCACAAATAATTTTAGTTTATCATTTTTTGATATTATTTCATAGAGTTAATACCCAATATAGTTCTCAAGTATAGTGATTTTACTCAATTTAGTCCTAAGTGACTTTTTGTACTCTATTTAGTCCTCGACTTTAATGGTTTTACCTACTTTAGTCCTCTGTTAAGAATTCTGTTTGTTGGGTGTTAATAACAAGGTTAACATGGTAATTTCATTTCTCTTTTATTTTTATCAGATTAATTATTTATTATCTTTCCTAATTGTTTTCTCTCTTATGCATAGTCAATACAATTCCCGCATTCCCTTCCTCAGGCCCTAAAAACACATTGCAAACACATTGATACACTGCAAACACATTGTTTAAAACGATATATTTATACAATTGCATACTAAAGACAAACCAAATTATAATACTAACAGTAATGAATCCAAACAGTAATGAATTCAAATGAATCCAAACAGAAGCATACTAAAATACATACATACATACATATTTACAAAACTGCATACTAAAGACAAAGCAAATTATAATATTAACAGTAATGAATTCAAATAAATACAACACAGAAGCATTTTTAGTTAATTTCAAATGAATCCAAACACAAAATAATTTGCAAATAATTAGCAATTCACCTTTACAGTAATGAATTCAAACTCAATCAATTATCATTATGTTCCTGTAGTATCAATACTAACATAGAGAAAAAGAGCAAAATTTTCAATACTCACGCATGCAACATAAGCCAAAACTTCAAACCTAATCATAAGCCAGAAGTTCATAATTTAAACATATTTGAATCCCCCATGAGTTAAATTTACATTAAAACAGATTTGATCTAACAGCCAGTAAGAAATTAGTTAAATCCATCTTAAAAAAACTACTAACAAGATTTTTTTGTGGGTACCATATTTTGGCGTGCATTTGTATCCAATTCTACATCTTGAATCCCCCATGGTGTGTTGCTTCCAGTTCGGTGTTTGCTCCCAGTGCCCACAATGCGTAACAGGTTCAACAATCGTTGGAGTGCTTTGCCGTGTGTTTGCTTCCGGTGAGTTGAGGAAGGGAGGGAGAATTGTATTCCGGGAATACTGAGAAGAGTGAGGGGGAGGGGGGAATTATATGGGCAACAGAAGACGCAGAAGAGAGATAAATTAGGACATATAATAAACAATTAATCTGATAAAAATAAAAGAGAAATGAAATTACCATGTTAACCTTGTTATTAACACCCAACAAACAGAATTCTTAACAGAGGACTAAAGTGGGTAAAACCATTAAAGTCGAGGACTAAATAGAGTACAAAAAGTCACTTACACTACAACAGAAAACACATTTAACGTCGCCTAAACAACGTCGGTTTTTTAAAAAACCGACGTCAAAAAGATACGACGTCGGTTGTAGTACATAACCGACGTCATTAAATTTACGAAAATAAAACGACGTCGGTTGGGTAACCAAACCGACGTCGTATTATTTTTATTATTTTTTATTAATCTAATAATTAATAAGGTTTTCAGATTAAAAAAAAAATAAATAAATAGGCTACGGCGTCGGTTGTGAAGAAAACCGACGCCGTAGGGTTTTAAATAAAAGCCCACCAGATCTGCGCGAACAGCAGATCTGGAATTCACAACTCAAATTATTTCCTCCGCCATCCCCCCTCTCCACGCTAACAGCCACCGCCCTCCGCCATCCCCCCTCGGCCCTCGGCCCTCCGGACTCCAATCGCGACGGCTCCTCCACCGCACCGCACACAGCGTGCCGCCACCGCACAGAGCGTGCCGCCACCGTTCCTCCACCGCACACCGCCATACAAAGAGGAGGTACCGAATGCGGATATTATGTGATGAAATTCATTTTGGAAATCATTTCATTGGGAACATGCAAAGGAATGAATAAGGCAAGTACTTTAATAAAATATCTTTCGATCTCCTTCATATTTTTTAAAATATTAAGTTATTAATTCTTTTTATTCTCTTTTAAACTTTATAGCTTTTGGAGAGACAAGGAAGATTGCCATAGAATCAAAAAGAAATTGATGAAGTTAGAGACATATGGTGCCAATATTTAGTTGATGAATGGATTGATAGATTACTTCTTTAGCTTGATGAATTGTGAGATTTATGTTAAATACTTGTTGTTTATTAGTGTTATTGAATTGTGAGATTTATGTTGAATATTCAATGTTTTATTAGTTATTGTAGTATACTTTATTAGTTTGATAAGTTGTGATGTTTATTAGCTTTGATTAATTGAGAACTTTATTAGTTTGATCAATAGTGAATTATAAATGTTAATTTGTTACACAGGTTCTGAAATTTATGTGTGAGTTGGAAATATACTGTACAGGTTTTAGGTAGATTCATAAAATAATTTTAATATTTAAAAAAAAAATTATAAACGACGTCGGTTATTTCATATTAACCGACGTCGTTTATTATTTTTTTAATTTTTTTTTTTAAAAAAACAATAAACGACGTCGGTTTATTTAAAAAAACCGACGTCGTTTATTATTTTTTAAATAAACGACATCGGTTTTGTTACAAAACCGACGTCGTTTCTTATTTTTTTTTAAATTTTTTTTTAAATAAACGACGTCGGTTTTGTTAAAAAACCGACGTCGTTTCTTTTTCTTTTTTTTTTTTTAATTTTTTTTAAAATAAACGACGTCGGTTTTTCTAAAAAACCGACGTCGTTTCTTATTTTAAAAAATAAAAAAATACATACGGCGTCGGTTTTGACAACCGACGCCGTATTATTTATATACAACGTCGGCCAGATCAACGTCGATTTTTAATCGACGTTAAAAGTGCTAAAAACCGACGTTAAAGGTGTTTTCTGCAGTAGTGTTAGGACTAAATTGAGTAAAACCATTATAGTCGAGAACTATATTGGGTATTAACTCTTATTTCATATATAGTCTATCTTTAAAAAATTCATTTTGTCGTTATTACATTTATGAGCAATTAGGTATTTCTCGATTTCTTTCTTTTATTTCACACACAATTTTATTTTCTTCTACTTATATATCTATTGAATTAATTATGTGCGTGTAAGATTACAACTTCGCTAGATATACGAAAGGAAATAAAGGCTCTGTTTGGCAGAGCTTATTTAGGAGCTTATAGCTTATTTTAAGCTACTAATAAGCTATAAGCTTTGTTTGGTAATGTTCTCAAAATAAGCTAGTAGCTTAAAATAAGAGCTTATTTTGAAACGCTACTTGGGGTAGCTTTTCAAAATAAGCTAGTAGCTTTTTAACTTTTTTCCATCTTTATCCTTATTATTTTAAATAAATGACATCCTTTACTCCTTTCAATTAAAACCCTTTTGACATTTTTTTTTTCATTATGTTTGATTGTAATTTCAGTTTGATATTTATGTTTGAACATTAATTTTTGTATGAACTGATCTTATGAATTATAAATATTTTTTTTTACTTTATATATTTTCAAATATATGTTCTTACTTTATATTTTATTTAAATATATTGATTTCATTATTTTATATTTTAATATATAAACAAACCTATTTAAATTTAAAATTATTTAAATTGTATGAAGATGCCCTTTTAGTCTTTTTACATTTATCAGCTTATCAAAAAGCTAATTTTACCAAACACTTTTAAGCATAACAGCTCTTCAGATTTCAGCTTCGAGCTTATAGCTTTTCAGTTTTCAGCTACTTTTCAGCTTTCAGCTACCTTTTCAGCTCGGTTTGCCAAACATAGCCAAAATAAAAATTTGCCTAATTGCTCATGAATTGAACACTTGTGGTACACTGCTACGGATTCCTTGATGGAAAATTACATTTGAAAAAATTATTAGTCACGTGATCCTCTCAAACCAAAAATATCAATAAATCATTCTTGTTATGAGTGAAATTTGTAATTTTATAGTTACTAAATTATCAATCTAACCAATTTAACTATGATTGTTTGTAAATGTTGTGCGTGTATGTGTTTGCTTGCATGTGCCATGTGTGCACATATATACATGCTATTTTAACACATACACACACACACACATATATATATATATGGGTGAGTTCAAATGAGAACAATCTCATCCAATAAAAATGAGGACTAATTCTAACTATCTATCAAGTTTGTGTGTGTGTGTTTATTTTAATTATTGCATATTTTTAAGTTTATAATATTTATAAAATTAATATGACTTTTTTTTTTTTGAAAAGTTAATATGACTTTTTTTATAAACTTTTTTACCAATTTTTAATTGTGTTGATCCACTCAAATAGATGAAAATCTCTTCTCACCTAACTTATAACTTATATTATTTATATAAGGGTTCAAATGAGAATGAAAAATGCTGCAAGGTGCGGTGCTGAAGATTTCACTCCCTAACTTATACTCAATGACCTTTCAAAAAAAAAAGGAATAAGGGTCAAATAGGCCACTAAATTACACACGAAACTGTAATTAGGCCATCGAACTCAAAAATAATGCAATTGGGTCCCTTAAGTACACAAATTCATGCAAATTAACCCAAAGTGACTTGTTGACTTGATCTTCCGGTTACCAACTTTAAAAATAATATTTTAAAATAATTTTAAATTAATTAATTAATTAAAATTAAAATTAAAAAAAAAACAGGAACAAGTCAATTGGGTCCTTTTTTTCAATTTTAAATTTTAAATTTAATTTTAATTAATTATTTTTATTTAAAATTGTTTTAAAATATTATTTTTAAAGTTGGTAACCGGAAGATCAAGTCAAACAAGTCACTTTGGGTTAATTTTCATGGATTTGTGTAGTTCAGGGACCAATTGCATTGTTTTTTAGTTCAATGGCCTAATTGCAGTTTTGTGTGTAGTTCGGTGGCCTATTTGACTCTTATTCCAAAAAAAAATTATACTCAATGAGGTGGCACAATTTGAAGTTATAATGTTCCTGGTCCCACTAACTCCTTTTGAGTTTTTCTTGTTTTCTTGTGAAGACCCCAAAGGGAGTGTATATATCTGGAGTAAGAAGTGAGAGTTCTTGTAGAATGATTCAATGGAAAGAGTAAAAGAAAACAAAATTAAAGAAGAAAACATGTATGCATTTCCTGTGTGTCATACATAATATAATGTAATCCTTCCTAGTCCACCAGCAGCAATATAATGTTCATCTCAATCAATATCCAAACAGACAGAGCAACTCTAAACAACTCTCCATTATTGCACTGCAAACCAAACTATGATAAACAGATAGAAAGAAAGAGCTGAAAGTAAAACAACTCTGGTGCTGATATATATAACTATAATAATCTATCAATCAATCTTGACAGACGAGAAAAGGCGATGCACGAACATGAAGGACGTGAGGAAGCCGATGGCTCCCGTGGCGAGCATGACCGCCAGCGCCATCAACAGCGAGTAGCCCAAGTAGAGAATCGCCGAGACAGGTCCACTGAGGCTCTTGAGGTCGAAAACCAGGTAGTTTATGGAGTATAGGAAGATGTAGAGCGCGACTGAGCCCGAGGCAAAGAAGGACTTCCACCACCACCTCCAGTCCTCCACACACAGCTGCATGTAAGTGAGGACTAACGAAACCTCAGCGCACACGAGCACGAGGAGGATGAGGACGATGAAGAGGAACCCGAAGACGTAGTAGACATGGCCTAGCCATATGCTAGACATGATGAAAAAGAGCTCAATGAAGAGAGTCCCGAAGGGGAGGGTTCCTGCTCCGATGACTAGAAACCAGGTCGGGAACCTCTGAGCCGGGATTTCCCGGGGGATTTGGTTGGTTTTGATGGGGTATTCCAAGTGGGGAACCCGGGTGCCAATCAATCCACCCATTAGTGTCAATGGGACTGAAATGCAGAACCACAAAAGAAGTAGGATAATGTAAGTGAGGAGTGGGATTGCCCCAGTGCTTTGGCTTCCCCAAAGGAGCAAATTGAGGATTGTGAGGATTGAGAAGGCAATTCCAGGGAAGAAACAAGCCACTCTCCATGAAATCGAGAACCATCCGGTTGGATCGCCACATTTAATCGTCTTCAATAGCCACACCCCAACATAGCCTGCCACAATCCCTAACAACAGGTAGAATGAGAGCATCCCTGTGATCAAACTCCCCCGAGAAGCCGGGGACATGAACCCTAGGGCTGCAAAGAAAATAGTGGCAACAGCCATTCCCAAAATCTGGCATCCATTTCCCACTACAACACACAGAAGCTCCACGCTCTCGGGAGCCCTAAACACATCCCCAACTACCAATTTCCACCCGGATAACTCCTCGTTCATCTGAGCCTGAGCCTCCTTGTCCAGCTCCTCATACCGAGCCAAATCTCTCCGAATCGTCCTCAACAGAATAATCAGAACTATCCCTGCTAGGAATGTAATCACCATCAGGGAATTCAGGA
>CM008340.1:37504626-37515627 GCA_002525835.2 Ipomoea batatas
GCCGGTTCACAAGAGCAGAAAGCAAAAAAGAGAAAAAGAGAAGAAAAAATTGGTGAGACGCATGGGGCCATGGGGGCCTCAAACCACCAAATCTCTACTCATCTCTTTACTTTTTTATTTCCAACTCTTATCCTCACCACATTACTTTCATCAACCCTACACTCACACCCATAACATATGCAATTATTAGTACAAATTCCATGCATTCATACGTACGGTACGTATACATACGTTACTTCTTTTTTAATTGATCACAAACAATGTTGAAAAAATCGTTTGGCATCGTCCGAACGTATACATACGTTTCATACTTTATTCCTTCTATTTTACTTGATCACAAACAATGTTGAAAAATCGTTAAGCGTCGCCTGGGCGTATACATACGTTTCATAGTTTATTCCTACTTTTTAACTTGACCACAAACAATGTTGAAAAAATCGTTAGGCGTCCCCGAGAGCTTTTTTTTTTTTTTTTTTTTTTTTTAAAGAATTGATAATTATAAAGTTTAATACTTTTATAGTTAATAGTTAATACTAAAATATTACATATTAATCTAAAAACATCTAAAATTATCAATTGTATCAACTTAAAGAATTGATAATTTTTTCAACCATGACTTTATCTAATTAAAATCCTCCTGCGATAAAATTTGGACAATCATTCAAATTAAAACTCGTTAGCCATTAGCGGGCTTGTATAGACTTCTAGGCTTGAGAACTCCAACTCACATGCCTTTCTTGATTAGCAAATCCAACCTTATTTATCATGGGTTAGTTTTGTGTTGTGATCACGATTTCAAGCAAGTGAAGTTAGAAAGTTACTTATTTTACGGTGATTAGAAAAATATGTTATTTAGTATAGATGAGAGATGCTAATTGTCACTTTGTCCATACTATATATATTAATGACCTTTTAAACCAAGATTGAATTGAACTTGTTCCATCAAGTACATTCACATGGAAGTGAATTCATGCACGGATTGAAAATTAAATTATTCTTATGTTTTGAAACTTTTGACATAAAAAAGTTCGAGTCAATTTATGAATAATTCATTAAAATAAAGTAAATTAGATATGGATTATTTAGAACGATTCTTTTTTCATAAATGGTTGTGAAAATATAAAACTTATTCAATATTAGAGATGGATATGTATTAGAGTTATATTTGGTTTATAACTCTTATTGTATTTATTCATTATGTTCCCTATTATCAATAATATTCCTGAGTTAACGTTCTCATCTGGTATCAGTCGCTAGGTTTTCCCTATGACTGAGAACCGTGACAGCTCTGCCGGAGTATCCTCCGAGCGGACTGTATCTGATGTTGCGTTTCCCATTCCCGTTACCACTATCAATAACCTCTCCTATGCCCACCATTTTATTTCCATCAAGTTAACATAAAAAAATTACCTCTTTTGGAAGACTCAACTGGTGCCATTTTTAAAGGGCCAAAGCCTACTTGGATTTGTCGATGGAACACTACCGTATCCGATGCCTGCTGTGTCACCGGCGCCGGCGTCTGCTTCTGCTCCGGCGACGCCTGCTGCGGTTGATCCCTCCATTGCTGCTTGGGTCCAACAAGACCAGGCAATTCTCTCTATGCTAATCCCGTCGCTCTCCGACGAGGTCATGCGTTTGGCCGTCGGCAAAACGACATCCCGGCAGGTGTGGCTCGCCGTGGAACAATCGCTGGGTTCGGCGACGCGCGCTCGTACCCTCCGGCTACTGGGGTAGCTTCAGGGTCTGCGACAGGGCGATGAGTCCGGGCGGACTACCTCGGCTGGCGTTGGCCGGCCGGGAAGTGACTCTCGATGATCATAATCTATACATCTTCCGGGGGCTTCGCGTAGAGTTTTGTTCGCTGCTGGCTACATTGACGGCGAGGAAGGAACCGGTGACCTTGGCTGAGTTGTCGGATTTCCTGGTGGCGAATGAATTTATCTGCGGCGACGAGTACGATGTAGGTGGTGTGACGGTGGCACCGGCTGCCATGGTGGCTCAGCGTGGGCGTGGCAGAGATGGTCGCAGAGGCGGTTTCGTTCGTGGAGGCGGTCGCGGGCACTGGCAGTGAGGAGGCCATGGTCGCGGTCGCCGATCTCCGTCACGCTGTCAGATTTGCAGTAATATTGGACATACTACCGTTGCATGCTACCAGCGCTATGCCGCTTCTAGACCCCAGGCGCACATTGTGTATTCTAATCTAGATGCTTCGTCTACTACTGGGTCTCACAATTGGTTCCCGGATACTGGGGCAACCAATCACGCTACGTCGGATTCTGGGGTGTTATCTACTGCTGATGAGTACATGGGTCCTGACGTTTTACGCGTAGGGAATGGTACAAGTTTGCCGATATCTAGTGTTGGTCATGCATCTATTCCTACTCCTAGTCGTTCTTTTCAACTATCTAATGTGTTACATGTTCCGTAGTTGTCTGCCTCATTACTTTCTGTACAGCGATTTGCATGTGATAATCGCGTTTTCTTTGAGTTTCATCTTACTTGTTTTTTTGTGAAGGATCTCGTCACCAAGGAGGTTCTGTTCAAGGGGACCAGTTCTGATGGTCTCTACCCTCTTCCAGTGTCTAAGTCCGGTCCTGCTGCGTTGCTGTCTGCGCGGGCCACTCCCTCAGTATAGCACAACCGGCTCGGTCACCCACATCAGCGGGTTCTCGGTCAGATTCTGAAGTCGTGTCCTATTTCACCTTCTAGTGTTAGTGAGTCTTTATGTTCTGCTTGTCAATTAGGAAAGTCGGCTTGTTTTTCGCTTCCTCGTGTTAGTTCGTCTAGTTCACATGTTCTTGAATTCTTGTACTCGGATATTTGGGGCCCTGCGCCATTATTATCTAGTAACGGTTCTCGTTACTTCGTTATTTTTATTGATGATTATTCCCGTTTTACGTGGTTTTATCCTATGCGTCAAAAATCTGATATATGTGTTATCTTTGAGCGTTTCCATGAAATGGTGGAGCGTTTATTTTCGTGCAAGATTAAATTTGTTCAAACTGACAAGGGGGGTGAATATAAAAAATTGCATAAGTGTTTCGTTCAATTGGGAATTGTCCATCGTCGTTCCTGTGCCTACACCCATGAACAGAATGGGCGTGTGGAGCGTAGGCACAGGCACATTGTTGAGACGGGGCTTGCCTTGATGGCTCAGGCTTCGGTTTCGTCTCGATTCTGGGAGTTCGCATTTGAAACTGCAGTATATCTGATAAATAAAATGCCTCCTGCTGTACTTGGTCGTGTCAGTCCTCACTTCAAAGTTCATCGGTCTCCCTCGTCATACACTTTTCTTAGAGTTTTTGGTTGTCTATGTTATCTATACTTGCGCCCTTACAATCGGCATAAGATAGATTTCAGGTCGGCTCCCTGTGTGTTTCTCGGGTACCCCGAGTCCTTCCGTGGTTATAGGTGCATAGATCTTAACACTAATCATATTTTTGTCTGTAGACATGTGCGTTTTGATGAGTAGAGTTTTCCCTTTGTGCGCCCGGCACAAGATGGTCCTGTTTCGCCTGTCAAATGTATGCCTTGGGGTGCGGTTGGTTTTTCTCAGTCTATGGCACCCTCTATTTCGCCCCCTGTGCGGAGTGTTCCGGCTGTGCCTAGTGCCCGCGGTCAGCCTGTTGTTGCGCGTCAACCTCGTAGGTGTGTGCATGGTCTTCCCCGCTCGCACTCGATGACACTTCGGTCTCAAGGGCCGGCAGATTTGTGTGCTTTGGTGTCTCACGTTGCTGCTCCGGATTCTCCTAGTTCTGAGCCCACGTGTTTCTCTCAGGCTGTTCGGCACAGTGAGTGGCGGGAGGCTATGGATACTGAGTTCAATGCCCTTCTGCAGAATCAGACTTGGCGGCTTGTTCCTCCTCTTGCCGGTGTTAATGTGGTTGGTTGTAAATGGGTCTTTCATGTGAAACGAAAGGCTGATGGTTCGGTGGAACGCTACAAGGCTCGTCTCGTGGAAAAAGGCTTCAATTAAGTCCCGGGTCAGGATTTCTTTGAAACCTTTAGTCTGGTTGTTAAACCAACCACTGTGCGTTTACTGCTTTCTTTAGCTTACTCCCGGGGTTGGATGATATGCCTATTGGATATTCATAACGCGTTTCTCAATGGCCGATTAGCTGAGACAGTTTATATGCGTCAACCTCCGGGGTATGAGGATAAGGATCATCCTGACTTTCTTTGTTTGTTGCAACGATCGCTGTATGGTCTTAAGCAAGCTCCTCGTGCGTGGTTCACTCGATTGCACGAGTTCTTGGTGTCTGTTAGCTTTAAACCATCCAAGACCGATGTGTCTTTGTTCGTGTACTCGGTTAATGGGGTCACTGTCTATCTTTTGGTTTACGTTGATGACATTCTCATTATGGGCAGTGACTCGGCATGCATTTCTGGCTTGGTCAGTAGGTTGTCTACAGTGTTTAAAGTGCGTGATATGGGCGGCCCCTCTTTCTTTCTGGGTATTGAGACTATTGCTGATGGTGATGGTGTGCTACTCTCTCAGCGTCGATATATGGGCGACATTCTGAAACGAGCTAGTATGGTGGACTGTAAGGCTGTAGTCACGCCGCTCTTGACCGCTCAAACGGGTGATAATCAAGTTGAGCTATACGCTGATCCCTCACAATATAGGAGTCTGGCTAGGGCTTTGCAGTATTTGATGGTGACTCGCCCAGATTTGTCCTATGCGGTTAATAGGCTCTGCCAGCACATGCACTCTCCGACTGTGGCTCACTGGGCTATGTTAAAGCGGGTCCTTAGGTACGTTAAAGGCACTTTACACTACGGCTTATCTTTGCGCAAGTCTACCTCGGATGCTTTGCATGCCTTTAGTGACTCTGATTGGGCTGGTTCTCCTGAGGATCGCAAGTTTACTAGTGGCTATGCGGTCTATCTAGGTTCAAACTTGGTTTCTTGGTCCTGTCGGAAGCAGAAGACAGTGGCTCGTTCCTCTACAGAGCGGGAATATAAGGCTTTGGCGGATGTCTCGGCTGAAGTTACATGGATTGTGTTGTTGATGCGCAAGTTGGGCTTGCCTGTTGCGTCATCTCCTCGGCTGTGGTGTGACAATCTAGGCGCAACCTACCTTTGCGCTAATCCTGTTTTTCATGTCCGCACGAAGCACGTTGAAATTGACTACCATTTTGTTCGTGACAAAGTGGCCAAGGGGGAGTTACGAGTCAATTTTATCTCAACGAAGGATCAAATAGCAGACATTTTCACTAAACCGTTACCTGGGCCACGTGACAAGCTCAATGTTGTTCGTCACCCCACTTGAGCTTGAGGGGGAGTATTAGAGATGGATATGTATTAGAGTTATATTTGGTTTATGACTCTTATTGTATTTAAAATTCATTATGTTCCCTATTATCAATAATATTCTTGAGTTAACGTTCTCATCTTCTATTATATGTTTATCATTTTCTGTCCCAAGTTTTTTATTTTTTTAAGAACTTCTATAAATATGTCATATTTTCCTTGTCTGCCATGCTTGTTGCTACTCTACTTATTTGAAAAAGGATAATACTTTACCATTGAAGAGAATATTTAATTTCAATTCACCACATAAGATTGTAATATTACTGCCATGTAAAAAAGAAAAAACAAACAAACAAACAAAAAGATAAAATGAAGGTAATTAATGTGATTACCTATATTTTCTTAGATTTTAAAATGACTTTTAAATATTTTAAAATTTATTGAATATATAGTTTTTGTAATGAATTTCAAGAATATTATATATATTTTTAACATTTTAACTAAACACATAAGTTAATAATGTTACTTTCTTATAATCTCACATGATCTTTTAGAGTTTAATCTTGTTAGATAAGGCAATATCACATTTTGTAAGCTAAATGCCCATGTAAATATTAATTTCATTACATTAAGAATATAACAAAATCGTATAACACAACTGAAACTTTATCCAAAATTCTCCAACTATCAAATTTAGACAATCATTCAAACCTCGTTAGCCCCATAACTTGTCATATCCTTCTTGCTAGTCATTAATTAGCTGACTTGTAGAGGCGTTTGAGATTGAGAATTCAACCTAATATTGTTCACCTTCTCTTTTATGATCTATGTTTTTTTATGATTTCATTGGACTATGTCATGCACCCCATGAACATGACCCAAGTCCATGAGAATGTAAGTTAAATCAATTTAACTTTGAAACTCAACACCAAATTATACACTTCTACGGATAAAGAACATGTCTCGAACTCAAAACCCTTACTGTTAGTGGCAAGAATCAAACCCCCACTTTTTTTTTTCTTAATAATATTCTATTGGGAGGTATCATAACCAAGTCCACTTTGCTAGCTATCTCTATTGATGTTTAGTGTGTTTTTATTTTCTTCTCTAGTATTAAAAATTAATTAAACTAAAATATGAATTTTTTTAATACAACTGACCCTATTACATTGTAGTATCTATTCATCTATACTTTTCTCAACCTGTTGAAACAAGAAGAGTCAATTTCGAGATCTCCTCGACTGAGACTCGAACTCATGACCTCTCATCTGAGGGTAGCCACTACATGCCAATTGAGCACAAGGTGCTTGGCAATTAAAATATGAATTAATTGAACTTTAACAATAATATTATATTCTTTAAAAATTAAAAGTAAATTTTTGAATTGCATAATAAAAAATAAAGGTAAACTTCAATACACTGCAACAAAATTTTTTAACCTTTTTTTTTTTTTTTTCCTAAAGAAATAGAAAACTAGAGAATGAGAAATAAGAAAAATAGAAAAGCAAAAAAATAAAAATATCTAAAGTAAACGACTAACTAGGATTGGCAAATTATGCTATTGCTATGGACCCGAGTCTGCCTCTAAGTTGGACTCAGGTCCATATTCACAATTTTAGATCTCTATATACAAATTTATATTACTCAATATTTATAATTTTTGAACTTTATATTCACAATTTTGTTATATATATTCAAAAATTGTGTTATACTATTGAATATAGAGTTATGAAATTGTGAATATATATATAGAGTTATGAAATTGTGAACATAGAACTATGAAATTGTAAACATGAAATTATGAAATTGTGAACATGGAATTATGAAATTGTGAACATGGAGTAATGAAATTATGAGCATGGAATTATGAAATTGTGAACATGGAGTAATGAAATTATGAACATGGAATTATGAAATTGTGAACATGGACATAAGTTCACCTTGCAAGGTAAACCCGGATCCATGACATAACAATTGCTAGTGATTCTGAACAGTCGTTATACAGTGGACCATGGTCGCAAAACAGCGCCGTTTCAGTAAATGGGAGAAACGGTGGCCGTAAGTCATAACGGAGCTCCGTAACTGATACTACGGTTCATCTCAAAAGATACTGCCTCACATTTGTTTTTATATTATCGAATGAAACTGCAGTTACATCGAAATGTAACTGTAGTTGTGTTGAAATGTAACTGTAGTGTATATAAACTGATACTGAATAACAGTTTCACATTTGTGTTTTTATATTATCGAATGAAGCTGTAGTTATATCGAAATGTAACTGTAATTGTGTTGAAATGTAACTGCCGTGTATATAAACTGATACTGAATAACAGTTTCACATTTTTGTTTTTATATTATCGAATGAAATTGTAGTATATCGAAATGTAATTATAGTTGTGTTGATATGTAACTGCAGTGTATATAAACTGATACTGAATAACAATTTCACATTTTTGGGTTTATATTGACCAATGAAACTGTAGTCATATCAAAATGACATTGTAGTTGTGTTGAAAGGAAATTGCAGTGTATTATAAAAGAAACTGTAGTTGTGTTGAAAAGAAACTGAATAACAGATTCACATATTTGAGTGTGTAATACCGAATGAAACCGCTGTTATATCGAAAAGAAATTGCAATTGTGTTGAAATATAACTACAATGTATAAACTAAAAGTGAATGACGCGGAACAGACTCTGTTTTTATTAATTAAAATTAATCACACGTAAGACGTAACCGAGTTAATTCCATTTTTGGTCCTAGATTTATAGGTAGTAATACACTTTTAGTCCTATTTTATTAGAACATCCACTTTTGGTCATAGTATTATTGTGATATGACCATTTTTGGTCCTTTATCAACAAATCAGTTTAAATATCACTAAATACAATGACATTTTGGTCTTCAATTATGAATGTTTTCAAAAAATAAACATAAAAAATATAGTGGTTTAACATATTTTGTATAAAAAAGATTGTAATGTCTTTGTATTTAACGATATTTCAACGATTTTGTTGATGGAGGACTAAAATTGGTCATACCACAATAATTCTAGGACTCAAATAAAGATGTTTTAATAAAAAAGGACTAAAACCAAATTGTCACCTATAAATCTAGGACAAAAAATGGAATTAACTCGTCGTAACCTATGAAACAAAAAAAAAGAAAAAAAAAAAAGAAAAAAGAAAAAAGAAAAAAGAAGCAGAAGAAGAAAAGAGAGTAAACCCAAATTGAAAAAGCAAAAGAAGGCCCACCAGATCCAAAGAAGTAGCCATTCCAAAGTCCAATATTCTGCCAATCGTATAAATACCGTAGAAATACTCTGTACATCTACATTTATACGCCCGCCCCTATGTACAGTATATATATATAATGTAACACTACCGCACAACTCGTTCACTTAGCCAATTCTTCATTTCTTCCCTTCTCTCTCTCTCTTTCCTCTCCTCCGTATCTCCATTAGAGCCACCGCGCGCGACTTCCCCCTTATATACAAGTGGTTGGAGTTCCATCTTCACAGTTTAGCTTATACTCTGTTTGGCGAGTTTAGGATTGATGATGATGAAGAAGGACGATTGGATAGCAGCGGCGCTGATGGACGACGCAGTGGTGGTGGAGATGCTCTTCCGCCTCAAGGACTCATATTTGTCGCCGCCGCCGCCATCAGATGCGTCTTTGTTCCTCTCCCTCCCGCCGTTTCACTGGGGAAACCGGCAGCCGCGCTCCAAGCCGCCGAAATGGTCCGCCACCGCCAGGCGTAGCCCTACCACGCCGCTCTCGTGGAGCGGAGGCTCCGCGTTCCCTAGCGACGGCGGTTGCGATGAGTCCAGCCGCCCGCCTCCCTCCTCCTCCTCCGATCTCTCCTCCGTCTTCAGATCTAAGGTTCGTATTCGCATCTCATTTCTTCATCAATTACTTTTCTTATGCTCTCTGCTCTCACAGAGTAATGAAATCTCTCTCTCTCTCTCTCTCTATGCCGCCTCTTGTGTTTTATTTGTCTGGCCGGCTTTTTTAGTCTCCGCTGCTGACGTCATATTCCGGCACTCCTGATCTGTGATTTTTATTTTTTGGACCGGAATACCCTTGATATTTCTGAGCTCCTTCATTTGGTTAACCGTTCGTTCACCAAACGAAACAGTCACTTGTAATGACCATTTCAACCTCAATATTTCCCTCACGTTGGGACATGGGAAAAGTCGTGACGTGGCATCTTCGTTTCTGTTTCCTCCATTTCCTCCGCCTATCGCTTTCAGATTTTCTTCTATTCACACATTTTTATGTAATAATAAGTTTTGTGCTGTTGTTTCAAAAAAAAAAAAAGTTTTGTGCTGCCACGTTCTGGATAAGTTGGGGAAATGCCCATTTTTGAATGGTGGCCGTTCGGATCCCCGGCCCGGCCCGATCTGCAATCGGCGGTTTCTTAGCGGTCGCCTTTAAAGGCCTTGTGTCAGTTTCGGGGTTGCGATTGTTTTGTCGAGTGCAGCAGTATTTATCTTTCCTTTTCGGGAAGAACGGAATGATTGGTGAAGTGGTGCGGGTTCGGGTCGGGGCTCCAAATTCGGGGTGGGTAAATACTAAAGACTAAAGAGATGTGGCGTTTTCTTCTTTAATATTCCGATCACCTTTCAACCCTTTTTCCCTAATTTAAAAATTATTTAATCTGGTCTACCGCTTTGCACGAAACGTGGAAATGACCAATTTAGCCTTCTGGGTCGGATCCGAGCGTAACTTCCATTTTTTGATTGAATTCCAAGCGGTTATCTGGGCAAAGCTGTGTGGTTTGGTGCATTGATATGGACGCTGTGTGGGGCCCAGTCTTTTTAAAAGTCGGCACCCAGTTTACTTCTCACCTTCAATCCCTCCTATCATTGTAATATTCCTTTTGATTTTGATTTTCTTTTCTTCTTCCCGACTAGAAAGGTGAAAGCTGGCACTTTTGTTTGATGTTTTCCTTGAGATTTGAGAAAAGGAGTCTGCCCACTGCCACCATCAAATCAAATGTACCATTTTCTCAATCCAATTTTGGGATCAAAATTTTCACTAGTCTTTGTATCAGATCTTATCAAATTTAATACTCCGTATAAAAAGTTGTGGGTCTACCAGTGTCAAATGAAGAGACGGAATCTAGCGGTTTGAATTTGAATTTTGTTTTTAGGTTGTTTAAGAAAGTGGAAAGTGTGAATGATATGAAAAGTCGGCAGAAGATTAATAATAAGGATGCTTGATACACTCATACACCATTAAAATAGATATCTTAAAAAAAACCATATTTAATGCAAAAAAGATATATATTAACAATATTAATATTAATATTATTATATTGATATTTTTTAAATTTTTTTTTTTTAAAAGTAATTCTATTATTATTATTTTTTTTAAAAGTAATTCTATTATTATTATTATTATGCTCCTACTCCGCGTACCTTTTTTGGGGTGGGTGGTGTCTTAGATTTGGATTTGGATGTCACGTCTCTCCCCTTAAAATAGTTTTTTTTTTTTTGAAACCATCCCCTTAAAATAGTTAGTGGTACAGACTAGCAGTGTGTGATTTCTGAACTAGTGGGTCCCGGGCTGGGCTGACTGGTCATGCTGCTTTTCCTACGTGTTTTCCATTCACTAGTTGTGTCTCCTTTCAGGGAATTGAGGCCTCTGCATTGGTTGGGCTAAATGTGTTGGGGATGCCATGCCAATGCTATAATTATAAAATGGGAAGGGAAGAAAAAATTATAAATGGGAAAGCCATGTTGGG
>CM008340.1:37621708-37637760 GCA_002525835.2 Ipomoea batatas
TAAATAGCAATTGAAACTTGAAAGAAGAACGTTGGGTTTGCTTGAGCCCAAAACTCCCATGTTCCTTAGTTTAGGGTTAAATTTTTGCTTGTTTATTATTCTAAATAGTACTCCCTTTTATAGGGCTGGTTACAAGGATTCCAAAACTAATAATAATTGCCAAACTTTCCTAATCACTACTAATAGAAACTAAAAGGCACGATACTTCCTTGTTTACTTCTGTTATAGCAAGGTAACTAGCTAATTTAATTTGTCAACTTCAATATCAACTTCTGAGCCTTGTCTTCTACTTCTTCGGTGATATCCACATCCCCAAAATGCATCAGTTTCTCTTCATATTTCTTACTGAGATTCAATACAGTTGTTCGAACTTACTATTGCTTTATTCATCTTTAGTTGCTGTTTTTTTTCATAACCCAATGTGTTGACTTAATTAATGAGTTTCTGTTTTACTCCTATTATTAGTTGTGACATGAATGTTGAAACACACAGAGTAACCTTTTTTTTGAATGGATGACCCTTTTTCATTTCCCTCTTGAAAAGATAATGATAATTTCTGTTTATCTGCAGATTGTTGGATGCCTCATAAATTTGATTAGCAAAAAAGGTTACGAGAATGAGGATGACAGTTCCATACTGTTGGCATGTGATACCATTTTAAATGTTCTTCTAAAGGTTGTTCTTCTGTAGTTGTGCTTAATAAGTCAATAATGCTAGAATGATGTAACTCAAATATTTTCTTCTCTTTTTATGCTAGAGGGAGCAAATTCAATTTCCTTTAGATGACCCCATCTTTGTCAAACTGTTGGAAGCATTGTCATATTGGTCAGGTAATATGTTGAGTCATCTTACTACAAATTTATCAAATAGAATATGGGTAATAAACTGGATCTCTAATCTCTTTCTTTTTAAAGTTAAATGTGCCTCTGCTTTCTTGTTTGCACTGTCTACCTGTTTTAGACTCCCGACTTTCTTCCTTTATACTTTATTATAAAAATAGGTAAATGAAGTGTTTGCCAAGATAGCAAGATTGATTTGGAAGACATAAATTTTTCAGCCCAATCCCTTCTACCCATCTTGTCAATTGTTATCCATAAATATGAAACCAAGGAGTGGAGGGAAATCACATTGACATGAAGAAATAGTTGTTTGCTACCCATGTAAAACTTGTATTAACAAGATTAGCTAGTCACACCTATCCCAAGTAAAAGATGACCATTGAAACTGTCAGTTTTGCTACTAACTTGCCCCATCATCTTTGCCCGTTGCTTGGTGTTGAGCTGTCCATATGGGTGACACATTCTACCGTATTCACAGGTTTACACTGAAAGGCAGCTGCGCCATTTCAATTTGAATTTTATCTTAATACTTTTTCGAATTTGTAATCCAGAGGATTCAGATGACCAACAGAGAATTATGATGGCATCAAGCATCTGCTCGCTTATACTTGGTGCAACATCTGAGGCAGCTCTTCTTAATCATCCAGATTTTGACATTGGCAAGCTAATTAGTCTGTCAAAGCTCATCAAAAGAAGTTTGACTTTGTGTGGTCAGGTAGCGTCCATGAATACATTAACACTTTACCATGTTTATGATGTTATTGACTGTGTTTTATGTCTTATTGTGGCTTTGTAACTCTGCAAGGAGTAGTAAATACTTCCAGTCTTTATCTCATTCCCCCTCCAAAACAAGGGAAAAACACCCTTAAAAGTGTGGAGTACAAAAAAGTGATTTATGAGTAAAAAATTGGTTGCTCTTCACAAGTCAGCAAGGTTAAATTGTAGTCTCTCTGAAGTTGGGCATGAATTATTAGTTCATTTATATTTTTGAATGCCATTGAGGCAGAAACAATGAAGTGGATGTAGTAATGTGTGTTAGGTTAAATGGCAGAAAGAGAAGAGTCTGAAAGACCCAGCTTAGTGTGTCTTTGCCAAAGCTTTTGAATCCAAATATGGTCATTTGTTCTTTATGCAGTTTCTATTGTGATTGTATTAGAGTTTGGCTTTTTAAGCCCTCCAATTAAAGCCTCCTTATTTTACTAGTTTCCAGTGTTGTATTATTATTATTATTATTTTTCAAATGACAAGTTTAGTTAATGAATCTGCGGAATGAATTCAGGGTCTGACATCTAGCTACTCTATAACAGCAATGGATCTTGATCAGATCATTAGCTCAGGCATGCTTCCTTCTATCTCCCCTTCATTAATAACGATACGATTTTCCTGTGCGGTCCTACATCTCTCATTCTAATGTTGGGAAAGTTAGGAAAGCAGTTGTTGATCTGATTGATTTCCTTATGATTGCTGCAGGATATTCGCAATGGGTTGACCGGTTTCCCCATATTAGAGAAGCTGTGGAGAGATGATCGTTTATTTTCCCTTGGTTCAGTGAGTACGATTGGTTCCTTTTGTGTGGTATCTTTAAGCTGAAGGAAATTTTGTATGCTTGCAAATATCATCTTGAAAGTAGTAATACAAGCAAAGGCTCCATCTCATGTTATAGTGTGTTCATGTCACTACAAATATGTAGACAGGTTTCAGAGATAGATGTTGGCGTCTTTATCAGATTAGAGCAAAATACAAATTTCAGGTCCATCGAATGCACTGGTGAAGAAACTAAGAAGCAATAGTCATTATATTAACCATCTCATCCTTTTTATCTGAATCTGAAATAGATTTGTTATGATATATTGGTTGAGTGAAGTAGGGGTACAAAGAGCTTGTTTTTTGGAGATTGTTTTATGATGAGGCTAGATGTTTAGTGAAAATGGAGAGTTTAGATTTATAAAATAATGATAAGAAAAGCTTTTTGGCAGCTAGAATTAGTTGAGAAATGTTTGTCCATGATTGAGTTGAAGTTTGTGTCGTTACTGCTTATCTGTTCAATGATTTAACAAAGAGACAATTTGCTTGATTCTTAATATACCCACATGGAAGTGCATTTTTATTTCTGGGAGTTGACCATTTTGTCATTATGTTCATATATATGACAAATTCTATTATGGATAGAGATTATTACAGTTGGAATCAAATGAAAAATCGTAACTAAAATCGTTCTAGTGAATTGTAACTCGTAAGGGCATACATAATAGTGAATTTTAAGTGATTTTTGCTTGCCTAAAAATTTAAAATGGTTTTCAAAAGTCCCGTAAGGAGCAAAATTAGTGCTTAGTTGGGTGCGTGCACTCCGTGTGATTGCTAGGTGAGTTAATATGAAGATTTTTTTCTTAAATTTCTTTTTCCAGTTTTTTTCTTTCTACCTTTTTTCCTTTTCTCTATCTTCTCTTAAAAAAAATTAAAGAATTGGATATGTTTGTTCCAATTTCATTTTTTTTAAGTAGAAGATTAGGACTAAGTGTTTATTGTTATTATTATTAACTTAAAATTTTAAATGTTTGATTTAATATTATTCCAGAATTAAAAATCTCTTAAAATTTGAACTTGGATAATTTTGAAAATAGAAATTGAAAAATTAAAATAACTTTTTTAAAAATTTAAAATAAATATAAGAATATGAATTAAATACGCTACTGAACTATTTGTCAATTTGAAGAGTCAAATTAAACCAAACTGACATGTTGTCTATGTTTTTGCTAATATGGCAGTTAAATCAATTTTAAAAAATTTAAATTTATTTCAATAATTTAGAACTTATCCCTCAATGTTTTCGTCTCCGGTCAGGAGACAAATAAATGGTCTTCTATGCGAAGAGTGGACTAGTAAGAGTAGGGGTGAGTATCAGTCGGTTTCGGTTAATAACCGAAATAACCAAAAATTTTGTACCCTTCCTATAACCGACCAAAATAACTGAATCAATGCACATAACCGAACCGACCGAAAACCGAAATTTTTGGTCGGTTACGGTCGGTTATATTTAACCGAACTTAATTACATTATGGGCTGAAATTTCTCCAAAATTTTAGTCTAAACTCAAAAATTAAAACACTAAAAACACATTACTAGTTAAAATAGTCAATCACATAAACATTTCAAAATTAAATGTCCAAAGTTGCAATGTCCACACTCCAAAGTCACAGTTCGTAGTTACATAACTTACATACTGCATACATAAATAAATAGACCATAGTTATTAGTTACATACTGCATACAGAATCTGTTTATCAATTGTAATGCTTAAATAAATAAATTTTGATAGTTACATACTGCATACATAGACCATAGTTAATTAGTTACATACTGGTTACAAAATGCAGTATGTAACTGGTTACAAAATCATTCTGCATACATATATATATTTTGTAACCACTAAACCAAAACACATTCTAAAATCAATGACAAATGCATTTTGATAAGATTATAAGAATACACAGTACACACACGTAACGCACTGACTGGCTAGGTTATTTTAGTATTTTATATTTAAAACTTATGTAATTTAGTATTGGACTAATATATAGCAGAAAAGTAATGGACTAAGTCAAAATGTATGGACCTCTTCTTCGATTTTTCGGACGATTTTATTTTATTTTTTGGTCCAAAACCGATAACCGACCGAAAAATCAAAATGACCGATTTTTTTTTTCTTAAGATAATTAGAGAGGATTTGGTTATTGATAAGTTTCAAAAAATTAACGTTGCGATTTTTTGGCTAAGTAGATAACTACCTAGATAGCTTGATTCGAGTTTACTATTGAAAGAAATATATCTTTAGTCTTACGGTTAATGTACCATTATTTAATTTAGTTCCATTAATGTTACGACCCGGTATCAAAATAATACTACTTTAAACTAGGCTAGATCTGGAGAAAATGAAGAGGAGAATGTCATATTTTTTTGAGTTCTACTGACTCGGTTACAATGTAGTATCTGTTCATAGCTACTTTCTCAACCTATTGAAGCACAAAGAGTCAACAGATGCCTCCACTGAGGCTCGAACCCACTCCCTTCCACATGAGAGTGTACACCGGATGCCGCTTGACCACAAGGCCTTTGGCAGGAGAATGTCATATTATCAAGAGTGAGAGGGAATAGGGAGAGAAGAGAGAAAATGTTAAGGGAGATTATAGATGTAATAGAAGGAAAGAATATGAGAAAATAATATTTCTTGAGCTCAGCAATACCATCGAATCTTCTATGTACAATATATGTAGGTGGTTTTATTTATTTTTTGATTTTTTTTATAACGAGAGAAACTCGCAATCATTATCTGAGAATATGGATGGAGTAAACTCTGCTCTTATGTAATATCTCACAAATTACACAAGAAAAATAAGTCGCAATAGTAAAACTGTAAGATCTTGTGTCACAGATTCGACAAAGAAGGTGCTAAAAGAAACTCGTGACCTTAAAAAAATACCTACCGTAAGTGAGGCTCTAAAATGAGTTTAACATAAAAAGGAGAAACAAATTTTCCAAAAAAAAAAAAACCAACTACTCAATCTTCTTGGGCTGTTAGCTGTACCTCTCTTTAAACTCACATTCATAGATGCCATCAACAAACTTTCAGATATCCTTCTTCTTAACATCACATTTCTGGTTTATAAGGTCACATCATCCAAAAACAATCTCAATCTCATCACTTCGTCCTTACAATTAGGCATGCTTATAATTAAACTTATTTATGACTAATAAATGAATATTAGTCAACATCCTAATTAATATCATCTCATTAATTATAACTCAGTACTATATATAGAAGTATTATAATGCCCTAGGTGGTTTTAATGCATCTTCAATTGTTTTTTGTTTTTTTTTTCAAATAAATCTTTATATGTCACTTGAAAATTTAAAAAGAAAAATTGCAAGTGTGCAAATACAAAACTATACATGCACATTTGGAGGAGCACACTTGCCAAAAAAAAAGAAGTTGAAAGTTATGCATATATGCACCTGAACGTTACACCTGTTGCGCGTTGTGTACATATACGTGTGCGCACATACATATACGGGAAATGTAAGACCTTGTGGTTTAGTGGCACCTGACATGCACTCCTAGTAGGAGGTGAACTGTCGACTTTTTGTGCTTCAGTAGGTTGAAAAAGTAATCTTATATTCTGTGAACTAAACTTTTCTAAAAACATGGATATCATATTTTCATCTTGTGAGCCCAGAAAAAGTTGTTTACATTCAAAAGGAAAACGTTGTGTGCGAATGGAGATTAGTCTGAGTATGGTACGGGCTTAAATGTGCATCCTACAGTTAGGGTCTGCTCACCACACCCATGGTCTAACCAAAAAAGGAAAATACTATGTACACTCGCATTTCCTACTCCAACTTTTATTCTCATACACAAAATTTTAATATAGACATTTGTATTGGGTCTCACATTAAAAAAAATAATTTATCCGTACCCGTCACATCAAAGAGTAAAATTTAAAGAGCAACATATAAGAAACTATGTAATAAAGCTCCATTGTAGAATTTGGAACTACAATTAGTATTTTCCCAAGTAAAATTGGGTAATACCTAGTTAGCTAAAGGAGTAAAGGTAAGGTAGTGAGCGAAAAAGGTTGCATTTGTACAACATAGAAATACATATAGAGTATTAAATATATAAGCAACTAAACTATACATTGTGGGAAGCAGAAGAAGATCAGAAGAAGTCGATCATCTTCTTCTTCAACTGCTCCCCCACTCAAGATTCAAATAGCAAGTCAACCTATACATACAAATACAGAGCAGCAATATAGAGAGAGAGAGAGGGGAAATGGGGTTGGGAAATTTGTTCTTCGCGGCGGTGGTAACCTTCTCAGCAGCATTGGTGACCTACAACATTCTAATGTCAGCCAATACATCTCTGAAGCTAGAACTTCCGGGCTCTTCCGACACTTCTTCTTCATCTTCTTCCTCTACCGCGAGAGTTTTCCCAAATTCTGACCACTCCATCATCAAACTGCCATTGGAGAAGGCTTCAGGCAAGAAGCTATTCCACACGGCCGTCACCGCCTCTGACTCAATCTACAATACCTGGCAGTGCAGAATCATGTATTACTGGTTCAAGAAGTTCAAGGACGGCCCTAATTCTGGAATGGGTGGCTTCACTAGGATATTGCACTCCGGCACCCCTGATAGGTTCATGGACGAGATCCCTACTTTTGTTGCCCAGCCTCTCCCCTCAGGAATGGATCAGGTTTTCATTCCTTTTCTTTCTTTCTTTTATGTGGATTTGTTTTAGTTTCCCAATATCACCCAGTTTTGTGATTAGCAGAAGTTTGAATAGTTTGAAATGTGATTAGCCTTTATTTCTTTAGATCAAATGCTTATCACTACGCCAAAAGTTATAGTTAGTAGTGAAGGCTCAATTTTATTTTCTTATAGACTCTCGTCACATTAGCCCAGCACCTATCAGTACTGGTTAGATAAAACGCTTATCGCTACGCCAAAAGCTATAGTTAGTAGCAAAGGCTAAACTTTATTTTCTTATAGACAGTTATCACATTTTCGAGAGGCAGTATGTTGTACTTGACCCTTTACTGCCTTTGCCCAACAAAATGTGGCTAAGCTAGCTTTGTTTTAGAGCTCTGGAAATCCTCCGACCACCACCTTGCCTGGACCTTATCTATTTTATTCAAGTAGTCCTTGCAAATTTTTAATAAGTATTCATCATAATTTTGTGATTGCAAAATTATACAGAGAAACTGAAAGCTAAATTTGAATTTAGTTATCTGTTTCCTGATTTTTTGAGTATCAAATGCTATTGGACTCTTCTCTGAAAGTGGTTCTTAGGAATTAAAAATGTGGTATTTGATGTGGAAAACCAAGTAAACCCATTGATAACTATCCATCATAAATGGTAGGTTCGTGTTAGGAAATGCACCATAAAGGAGAGATGGCTGTATATTAAAAAGCAAGCTCTTTGTGGACAAAGATTATCCAGGGGCAGGCATAATGAGGGATGAAATGAAATCATAAGATGCCAATGGTGAATTGAAAAGCTTTAATTGCGTGTGTGGACTAAAGTTGCAGAAAAATACAAAGTAGATTACAAGTTGCAATACCCCGCGGTTTCAATTCTTTTTGTGGAAGTACCGTTGTGTCCTGGCTCCTCTGCAGGATAACACAGCGTTATTTATGTAGGTGGTGCTATTATATATGGATTATTATATATATATGTTTTTCATGAATTTCAGGGCTATATTGTCCTTAACAGACCTTGGGCTTTTGTTCAATGGCTTCGAGAAGCAGACATTGAAGAGGAGTATGAACAAAATCTCCATTTGATAGAATTCTAATTCCTTGAGCAGCTAGCTAGCTTTTAGTTTTCTCTTACCTGCCTTTTCTTTTACACAGCTACATATTAATGGCGGAGCCAGATCATATTATTGTGAAGCCTATTCCAAATTTATCCAAAGATGGCCATGGAGCTGCATTCCCCTTCTTTTACATTGAGCCCGAGAAGTTTGAGTCTGTCCTAAGAAAGTTCTTTCCGGAAGAAAAGGGACCAATAACAAACATTAATCCAATTGGAAATTCTCCTGTCATTCTTGGGAAGGTACCCATACTTTATAGCTATCTTGTTTTAATTTGTTTCCTTGTTCCTTCCTTACTTATGGTGTTTATTAGTTTATCTATTTATTTATTTATTTATATATATTTGGTTCTATGGATCTTAGGAATCTTTGAAAAAGATAGCTCCAACATGGATGAATGTTTCATTGGCAATGAAAAAGGACCCTGAAACAGATAAAGCTTTTGGCTGGGTACTTGAGATGTAATAAATTTCAAATCTAGTGATTTTATTGAAAATATTTCATTTCCCATATGTATAAAGGGAACAGAAAACCTTACTTCTATCTTATGTTCTTGTATCTACAGGTATGCTTATGCTGTTTCATCTGCACTGCATAACGTGAGCAACATCTTACACAAGGAACTTATGATTCAGGTATAACTTTTATTATTATTATTATTATTATTATTATTATTATTGAGTGTATAAGTTTTTGGTTCATTTTTATTACATAGAAGATAGAGAAAGATTGCCTGTTAGACATTAGCACTTGGCTTTGGATGATTAAATTATAACATCTCTTCTTCCTTGCTTGGATGACGAGGGAAACCTCACAACCCTTTTGGGTGTGAGTAAACCCCCGCCTTGTGACCCTAGTCGGCAAAGGACCACAAGGAAGTAAACCAGCTTAGGTTACTCATAGCTGACCGGCTCAAACCAGGGCCAAGGATTCGAACTCGTGACCTTGTGGTTACAAGTGTAAATCTCTTGCCATCTTGGGTGGGGCTACCCCATCTCTTCTTCCTTGCTGATTCCCGTGAATGTAGGTGGGGTTATGATAGCCAAGAGAAGAATTGAAATGGGGGAAACTTGTTTTGGAAGGATGGCAATGGTGTGAGGAATACTATCCTCTGAATTAGACAGTAGACATACTAAATGCGGGAACCAAATTCCCATTCCCATTCAATTCTGCATATATAGTAATAAACCCTAAAACAACAAACGTCTTCGATTCATCAGTTGCTTCTTGTTTGTTGTTTATAGCAAGAGGTGTAGCAAGATATATAGTGGAAATTAAAGTTTCTTCATTGTTCTAGTTTTCATGTTTTGTTAATGCTTTCCAGCCTCCTTGGGACACAGAAGTTGGCAACTCATACATAATCCATTACACTTACGGATGTGATTACGACAAGAAGGTATCTCTTGAACCGATGAAGATCCAATGTCCCGTGATAGAATTTAACAAGTAAACGTTTTTCAGGGTACGTTGACCTATGGAAAAATTGGAGCGTGGAGATTTGACAAGAGATCATATATTAACGTCTGGCCTCCAAGAAACCTTCCGCTGCCACCACCTGGTATTCCGAAAAGTGTGGTATGGTTTTAGCTTTAGACCTGATTGCACATAGAAAGAATAAATTTTGTCTAATAACAGCCTGATTTATGAATTGAAGTTAGTTTTACTATCAAATACGAACGAATTCTGGCAGGTTACGCTGGTGAAGATGGTTAATGAAGCCACTGCTAACATTCCTAACTGGGGTTCATAGGATCATATATATTACTCTTCACAATCATGTCTCCAGAAGATGAAGGTATAGGCACTGTAAATTTTTACTGAATGGTTGCACACAGTCATTGAATCTCTCTCTCTCTCTCAGTAGAAATTTTGCTCAATTAATCATCCTTTCTCTACTTCTTCATGTAATAATGGTGTATTTCTTTAGATCCAGAAGGTAATAAAAACTGCATTATTCTTACCTCCTAAATCCTAATACGCATATGTGATGTGGCTGCGAAGCCAAGTTGTGCCAGTGTCTTGCAGACCCCACTAATTTGTTAGTTTGCTAAATTAGGCTTCCTGTGACCTAATTTATGAAATACCGATCATTATTCCATGGACTATGGCCCACACTTTTGTATAAATCATAAATAAAAAGTACATTTTTGTCAGTACATAAAGTACATTATTTGAAAGTACATGCTTTTTTATATATTATCAAATAATGTACGTATATTGCATTTATGGTTCACACAACTATGTGGACCATGATTCACACAATACTTTGCACATATCTACTTAAATAGGCTTTAATATAAACTCAAACCTAACCTTTTAATTAAAAAAGTTAACTCGGAGTCAAAATTAGGTCGAATTGTAACCCTCTGTTTATAGCCTTGGCTCATTCCTACCCCTACTCTAACTTAACAAACCGACGCTAAAATGTATTCCTTAGCATGTTCAAACATGTTTGAAAGTGAAACAGTAAAGCAATTAATTGGAAATTAACATTGACATTCATTCAATAGGGAATTTTAGTAATCTAGAACACATTGGTAAACACTTCATTTTAAAATATATATGTTTAAATGTAGTATGTGGATTTTTTAAATGAATCACACAAAGTGTTGATGGATGGACTCGTACAAGTTCCATCCAGTAGAGCCATGGAAACTATTTTATTTGCTCTATCTGTCATGTGATTTCCATCCCAATCAATATAAAGCCATGGTTCAGGACAACTCTTTACTTGTATGTCGCCACATCCGACATCTTTATTGAGATTATATTTCCCACCTTCACCACAACAAACTACCAGGGTTGATATGAATCCTGCACATACATTAAAGAAATAATATCTAATTAAAAGACTATTATTTTCTTTAATTCAATGTAAGAAAAATTGATACTATCTGTACTTTCAACCAATATTAATGAGATGAAATTAAAAGATTAAAAAAAATAGAATATAATAGAAAAAGATTGTTGTCCTTATGATCCTTCAGCACATTAGAAATAAAATAAAGTAACAAAATATAAGTTTAATTACCATATTTTTCAGGATGACGATAAAGCTCCATGGTAGCATTGTAAAAGTCAGCATAGATTATGACAACTTCTGGATTATGATGTTGAATGGTGTTGAGTCGTTGTTGAAGATGTTGATTGTGGTACTCAGACAGCTCATTCACCCAAATAAGACAACCAGTATCAGGATCATAATCTTCCTTGTTATCACTTTCAAATTCTGTGAGGACACTACCTATACAACCATCTGGTAATATGCCAGGCACCATAATTGTCGTTGCGCCAAGTTCAATCAAATCCTACATACATTATTTTTGTTTCTTATTAGAGTATAATTTATCATTATACAATAAAAACATCACTTATTTTTTTTAAAGAAAAATTTATATTTGTATCCGATATTTTTTAATTATAATTGTCATTGTGTAAATTAAACGCATGCATATAATATATGGTCTTACATTGATAGCTGTCGTAATGACATCAATAACAAGAGGGACATATGATCTTATCTCTTCTATGTCTTTTCCATAGCCTAGTGCACGGCGATAATCGTTGCTCCCGAAAGGTCCCAACACAAATAATGAGCTTTTGAGCTTTTCTTTACATTCTACAACACAATTATCAATAAAAAAAAGATTTTGTTAAACTATTTCATACATAAATTTGTCAATGTCATATTATTAACTACATTATTAACTACTTAAAACACTTTATATTCAACCCATATCATATCAAACCAAATTATTTCTTCTTAAATACATGTTGAAAAATAAATCTTGAAGAAATAGTAATAATAATAATAGTCGATGATCTTGTAGTCAAATGACATGTACTGACTCATCTCAATAGAGACGATATTAACTCTTTTTGCTTTTAACAAGTTGAAAAGTATAAATGAATAAACAGATACTATTAGTAGTACTAAAACAAATTAATACTAATAACCTGATGGTGAGGCACAGAAAATTGGCAAGAGTTGATTGAGCCATCTCATCTGAACTCTGAGGGAGCAATTTGTATCCACATTAACTATTCCTCTTTCTTCATAGAACGCCGAGTCGACTGCCGCAGCTCCGGCGACCGCGAAATTCACACCACCGTCAATACTTGACCCGTTTCCGCCGCCGTTCATCATAACACTAGCCGATGGAGGCATAAATGGCAGTCCATAGTACTCCGCTGAAATATTATATATATCACCACAATTTAACATTATGTAATTTTTTCTTTTCATTTCTTGGGTACAATTCAAGTGTTGAGGATTGAAATTTTGACATTCTAACTTAAAAGTGCCACAAAATCTTCACCAATTTAACATGTAATTTAAAACCCTCCAAATTAAAACAAAACTTAATAATAACATTAATTTCAAGAATATATATAAAGTCCTCTCCGGTTAGTTTTATGTGAAACTTATATGTATAATACTTTTTAACGAAAATATAATATTTTTATGAGTTTACAAGTAAATATTACATTTTTACGCACTAATACTTTTTACAAAGATAAAGTAGTATTTTGAAGTAATAAAAATGTACTAGTTGTCAGCCTAGAAAAAGTATTCTTCCCGTCTTATTTTATGTGGTTAGTTCGGTTAACCTAAGTCAAGTTATTTATAATTTCATTTTTTGTAATATTTAAATTGATATGAGTGTATAAAATGTATATATCTAAAAATTACATGAAATGTACTATTGAACACAAAAAGTCGGATTTAAAAATCATATGAAAATGTTAAAGAAAACAAGTGAGAAATGGAATGTTTCTTTGATCAATGAATAGTAAATAAGACATGTAAAATGAAAAAAAAGTGTTACATTTTCACTAAAAATATTACATATTTGAGATTTATTTTATGATTTTATTATTATATGAATTTTTGTGATAGTAAATACCTATAAAATCTATGATGAGACGACCATCGGAGCAGCGACCGGTGGGATGGTGAAAGAAGGTTTCTCCATAAGGAGGTTCGCCCATGTGAGAGTGGTTAGGGTAGAGAAGAACCCTATTTCCCACATCTGTAAGAGAGTCCCCAAATGCAAAGATGGATGTGTAGGGGCAAGCGGCTATGGCTATGGGTTTTGGCATCATGAATAGAAGGAATAAGGTGGAAATAATTGGTGTGAATTTGAAGGGAAGGGATGGACAAATTAACGCCATTGGGATATGTGTTGCAACACCAATCATGGAGACTCTTTATATAGGAATTATCTTCTTTTTTNTATATATACATATATATATAAGGACGAGTTTATGCGCTGAAGAGATCCCAGGTGTGGCTATGCGATTAGATCTAAGTCGTTGATCAAGATTTGATCAACGGCTCAAATCAATGATTTTAAATCGTGTCTAGAAAGAAGAAGCATAAGCTAAAAATGGCGTACTTTAAGTCACTACTACAGAAACAACATATAACGTTGGACATATAACGTCGGTTATTCATAAAACTGACGTTAAAAGTGAAATAAATTTTAAAAAGCCATATAACGTCGTTTATTTATACACAACAGGCGTTGTAAATCACAAAAAAAAATAAAAAATAATTACATACGACGTCGATTATTTAAATAACCGACGTCGTATGCCATAATTTTGTTTTTAAAAAATAAAAATTAAAATACGACAACCGACGTCATATGGTTTTGAAAATTAAAATACGACGTCACAGAACCCAGACGACGTATTCATGGAGACAAAGCAGTTGGCGGGCTTCAGATACTGGCCTTCTCGGGTTGGGTACCCTGGTCGGGGTATATATCTGCGAGTTTCATTACAAAATGTGTAGGGTGCAAACAATCGAGCTCGAGCTCGAAAAATGAAACTCGAATTCAACCTGTCGTTTTTTCAAGTAGCTTGAGCTCGGCTTGAGTGTTCGAACTCAAGCCCGAAGCCAAAGATCTACTCAACATGGCTCGAATTTAATTAGTTCGAGCTCAAATTTTTCCTATTTAACTTCATGCTTCAATTAATAATAAAAATTATTATATCTATACGTAAATAATAAAAACTTAAATTCCGCATATAAGTCCAAACTTCACAGTTCAAAGCTCATAGCACTAAGGGTGTGTTTGGTAACCCGTAAATGACTTTTGTAAAATGTTTTCCGAGTTTTCTATGTTTGGCAACGTCCGGAAAATGTGGTCAACGGAAAATGTTTTTCGTTGACCAAGGAAAATCAGTTCATTTTTAAGGAAAATGACTTACGAATTTTTTTTTTCCGTAAGTCATTTTACGGAATCGCCAGAATAGTTATTTCGCATGTTTTCGACCAAAACCAAGCCATTACACCCATGACCATCGACCAAGGAGGTGGAGAAACCGCCGGAAACCTTTGCTACATTTTTTTTAATTTTTTTTTATATATTCTATTTTTTTTATTAAATACCATTATTTTAATAACTATTATAATTTTTTATATTTTAAATAAAACAATTACAATGTTGAATTATACAATTCTATCCATTTTTCAGAAAATGAACCAAACACACAAAGACAGTTTTTCATAATGCATCCAAACACTGGAAATGAAACTGTTTTCTAGAAAATGACTCATTTTCCATAAAACATTTTCCAGAATTCTTTTTCCTGCTTTCCAAACGGGCCCTAAATACACGCTAACAAACAATTTCACATCAACTACAATTCTACAACATTAGTGGTTCACCTACACCATCTCTGCAACAAAATTTGAATTAGCGGATGTGCAATGTCCACTACTCACAAGTCACAACGCAACGTCCGTCTTGGTCAATATGCAACAGAAAGAGTTAAATTACCCAAAAACTATTTTATGCTTGCTAGTTACCAAAAGAAACAGAGATACTAGTTGTGCATTTTATACACAACTTAGATAATAATAAAATGTGCATAGAATAGTAATGTTCATTCCAGCTGAAATTAATAGCTTCACAACATACGTGAGTTTAAGAATAAGGACTACTTTGAATACTGCAAATCTGTGTTTTACAGCGAAGTACTAAATCCATAGAATAGTTCAATACATTGGGCATGCTTGGTTCCTGACATATACTCCAGCAGCAGCTCTAATGAACAGGGAGAACGAATTCAACAAATGAACAAATAATTATAAGAAAAAATATTTTTTTTAAAAAAAACTAAAACTATACGATCTACAATATGGAAAATGAAACCCGTCAGCTAAATAACTAGTAAAAGTTTAATCATGGTGAGGGTAATGTATTAGTAAAAAGCTTTGGAATGAAATAAAGACAAATTTTGCAACTTTAGCATTGCACATTTGCACCTTAGAGCAGAAAGAAATAAGCTAGCTTGAGATGTCCAGATACATAACCATACATGAAAGTCAAGTTGCTCTAGTTAACATTCTATGCCAGTAACTATTTAAATTGTTGGAGATAACATTCAAGTAGGTGTAGTTTCCCACTAGTATAGTTTCACATCAAGTCTAGTTCCACATTGCTTTCATTAAAGAGTTTTTACTTTCTTTTTTAATAAAAACTCCTTTTTGAGTGTTTAAAGTATTTTTGAGAGAAAGGAAAGGGGGCATATGTGTTAATGGATTTTATTTAGATTCCAACCTCGAAATCACTTGATATCCTGGGAAATGATAGTATGGCTGGGGTAGAGGAATTGTAGAGATTAAACTTAAAGTACTTTTTTTTTAAACCAATGTGATGTATGTCCCCACCCTACGAAGGAATTCGGTCTCAGGGCATTTGTTGGTTAGGGTCGGGATAAAGCTGGTGTTTGAGTCAGAACGTATGATAATGACTCGTAGTGAGGAGTATCTGGGGAAGGGATACCTTCGTTGGGGTTTATTTGTTTAACCGTTGATTCCATTTACGTC
>CM008340.1:37677582-37688067 GCA_002525835.2 Ipomoea batatas
TCGTGAAATAAGAAGTGCCTTTAATTCCCGAAAACCTTGCTTCGATGGTTTCCACTTTGAGCCACAAAAATATGTAAAAACTACAAAAAGATTAAATTTAATACATGATCTTCAACACAATTTATAAAAGATCACACCCACTTCCCCAGCCATTTGTGTAGCTCCGAGTTTTGACAGGAACTGTTTACACCAATTGCAGATCAGATCAGATCAGAAGATCATATCATATAGTTTCAGTTCTTGTTATTGGTGAAACACAACGTAATAGACCAATGAGAATCTCTTTGAGGTTAGGAACCTGAGACAAAACTACCCACGCTCGAATGTCAAAGCTAGCAATAGTAGTTGGATGTCCATAGACTCTTTTGGCTAATGTAGTCTTTCCTATGCCTCCTTCCCCAACGAGTGGAATAACTTGTAGTTTCAGCACAGGGTTTTCAACATATTTCCGAAACTTGTGAATGTTAGTTTTCCTCAAAATGGTGAAAACTGCTCTCATAAAGTGTGAATAACAGAGGCGGTTAACTATCTTCTCAATATCAGTGTGGAATCCTACAATTACTTCATTCTCAAGGTCTAAAGCACTTTGGTAGGTATCCCAAACTCCCTCATCAAGGTCTAAATCAGTTCCTTTTTTTATCATCAGGATCCATTCTTCAACTTCCTCAATTTCTCTTACCATTATTTTCAAGGTCCCATGAAGATGCCCGCATTTAGCTTCCGAATAGACTAGTCCCAGTTTAGATTTTATTTCATACTCGTCATATATTCTAACAACTTTATCATATATTCTACCAACTCTATATTCAAACCAGCTGCCATTCCGCATTTTCGTCTCACACCCCTCCTCCAAAAATGCTTGCAGAATGCAGAGCTTGGCAGACAGCAACTCGATGGTTTCGAGCAGCCACACCTTCATTCCTCCAGCATCAAAAATTGAAACTAGTTCGGGCTCCATAAGGTCTTGCTCTACTATTTTGATTAGAGTGGTTACAGCAGCTAAAGCCATTCTGATCTATTGAACTTCAATTCTCTAAAGTGTTTCTGGAATTCCATCATATCATATCATATCATACCCGAGTTATTAATTAGTCTTGATCAATTATAGAGCAAGAAATTAAATGGGATGATTATATAATTAACAGAGATGGTGCATATATGCAATACAAGATGGGTTAAAATCTAATCTGCTAGCTGAATTATTATAGTATACTCAGCAAAACCATTATATTGCAAAGTTTGTTACCATTACAAGTTTTCAATTTGTTTTTCAATTGTTTGTATGCTGAGGGGCTGGGCTGTCTATTATATTTAAATTTTAATAAAGGCATATATATATATTGCATATAGAATCTGCTATATATTAATTGTTTGTATGAAAATGTTTTATATTACAAATGAAAACATTTTCATAGCATTGTGTGCAATTTGCCCAGCATGAATCTACGTAGATTGAGTGATGTTGGAGAAAGTATGAAACATGCATACCTTAATTAATTAGGTTGATGACGATATGCTGAGTTGTTGAATTTATGCCAACTTGAACTACTCACAGGTGTTCCTGAATTGAAACTCAGATGGTATGAGATGAGAGTTAATGAGCAAGCAGAAATGAAATGAGTATAACAGAGAGGAGGAGAGTTATACCTATCTGATGAATTAAATAGTTGAAATGTCAGGGCAGAACTATGTAATTTATACCACTCAAATTTTTTTATTTATCAAAGAAATGGTCAAAGCAACAAAAAATCATTTGTAATCTTTAATTGGACTATAAAATGTTAGCATGGTTGGCGTGAGTATTATTATATGTAGCATTCCATATTGCATGTTCTATTATGAATAGACAATGTTAGAATAAATTAATTAAAATGCATATGGAAGATCTGATCTCTGTCACCATTTCCAACTATTGTCAATTATTTGTACACTTCGATAAATATTTAATTGAGAAATTGCCAATTATTTGTACACTTTGATAAATATTTAATTGAGAAAATAATAGTTATTATGGTACCCTCAGCATCTTCCAGTTTCTAAACTTGATGTGATTCAACAAAAAATAGAACCATTACAAGTTTTTTAATTTGTTTGTACGGTGAGGGGCTATATATTATATTTAAATTTTAAAGGCATATATATTGCATATAGAATCTGCTATATATTAATTGTTTGTATGAATTTTTTTTAAATCTACTCCGTATTATATTACAAATAAAAATAAAATTATTTTTACCCCTCTTACGAATTTATATAATCTCACTGAGTCATTGATCTCCAAATAGAGCCCAAGTCTTTGTGAATATTTTCATACATACATATAAATATATATATATATTAGTGATCATATGAGAATCACTTTCCCGTAAAAACACGAGAATTGAGAATGAGTGCATTAAAAAGACATGAATGAGATTAATTGAAAAAATTAAAAATCTCGTGTGCATATGGAGCAATATGCAGTGTGCATATTAAGCATTTGTACTGTCCTTTTTAATACACCAGATTGGTTCACATGTTCTTATGGGAAAGTGGTGAAAATCACCCTCTCACTCTCTCTATACACAACGAAAATGAGATAAATATATATTATGAATTTAGTTAGTGAATAAATGTGTATGTAGCAGCAAAAGGTAAAGGAATTGAGAGGGCAAAACATAATAATGCTAAACTAAATATATATATGAAAGCAGAAAAAGGAATTGAGTGATGTTGGAGAGAGTATAAAAGATGCATACCTTAATTAGGTTGATGAGGATGGAGATGTAGAGCAGAGCAGAGAAAATGAAATATATATATATATATGGCAACTTCAATTCAACTAATCTGGATCAGGTCCGGTGTTTCTGAATTGAAACTCAGATGAGATGAAATGAAAGTTGAGAGAGATGAGAGATCTGAGTTACGTTGTTGAATAATTTATGAAGTATGTAGAGCCAACTTGAAGTACTCTTACAGGGCGTTTGGTTGGGAGGAGGGAATTATGGGAGAAAAGAATTGTAATTCGATGGAATTGCAATTCAATGAATAAAGTAGGAATTGAAATTACAGTGTTTGGTATGCAGAAATAGTAGTACAAGGAATTGAAAGGGAATAAATGATACAATGACTGAAATGCCCTTATGTAGTAATAATAATAATAATAATAATAATAATAATAATAATAATAATAATAATGTATGATGTGGTTTGACTGTGCGATGCAATAATAATAATAATAATAATAATAATAATAATAATAATAGAAAATATTAAATTATATAGGAAATTAACTAAGTTGTATTGTTTCACTATTATTTTGCCGTCAAAGACATCTGACTATCTGAGAGCTTGATTGTAAAAAATAAATATGAAAATTACCTTCTATTTTGGTTGGAAGTTTCGGAAATGAGCCAAGGACTGAGGGACAAAATTGTCATAATACAAACTCTTTTTCTCCCCCAAACTGCCGAATTACAATTCCTAGGGGGAGGGGTATGAATTCTAATTCAGCCTTGGGAGGGAATTGCAATTCGGCCGAATTGCAATTCTCTCCTACCAAACACAGTAATTTATGGATTCATTGAATTGTAATTCAATTCCCACTAAATTACGGTCAACCAAACAGCCCATTAGATCAGATCAGAGTTATTGAGAGAGAGAGAGAGAGAGCAGAGATGAAATGAGTATAGTTGAGAGCATGGGATTGATTGAGACAGATCTGATATATGAATTTTATATAAGGTTAGGTTGACTTTAATTTGACTGTGAACAGTACATCAATCTCAATCCCATCATGTGATTCATGTCCGGGTTTTAGTAAAAAATAGGTTTAATTTGATAATTCCAACTATCTTGTTTGATGTATGCATCCGATAAATATGAAGTTTGTCAGAACTTTCCAACTTAACTTCTTATATTTGTATTTCTTATTTCCAAGGATACTTTTCCTGATTACCCATGTACGTTGGAAAAGTAAGTTGCAACGAAATTCACTGAATTCCTGACATGTCCGGATATGTCAGAAAAATGCATATTTTTTGCTGCGAAAGTAATTGAAATTTTTTCAAGCAAGTTCCAACAATGTCTCAAGACTAGGAGCTCTAAAACGGAAAAATTATCATCATTGTATTCCAATATTTGAGATCCAATCACTCAATAAGGAGTACTTTTAATCCCCAAAAATCTCATTTTGTTATCTCCCGCTCTAAGCTACAAAAGAAAAATCATTTAATTTGAGTACTTCAAGATTGAGTAATTAGCCAATTATGCTCATGCCCTTGGATATGATAGTGACCGCAGGTTTTCTAGTCATTCAAAATTCACCTCATTCCAACATTTTTTTTGGGTGAATTGATGCTGAAAGCCTGAAACTGGTAATACTGTAATATGGTTTTTACCAACTGTAACAGTAGTCAACAAATATACAAATGATCATTTTCTCTTAAAGCACCAATATCTTCAACCTCAGAGCCATTACCCATCAAAACTTTACTTCCTCTCTTCCCAAACCTGTTTTCTGCATTCAACACAAATTAAAGAGTGAGATTTGACACTTCCATTGATACAATGTTTCATTGCATTATTAGAATAATAACCTTTTTCTTCAGTAAATAAGGACTTGTTAATTACCTGCTATACTCAAAAGCTCTTCAATTGAATTAGGAAGGTGGATCAGCTTGCCTCTACTTCCATCTTTTAGTTCATCATCATCTGGATGATGCCCGTGTATAATCACTCGTGTCAAAACCGTTCCTGTTGATGCAAATGTTGTGTGGTTTCCTGTAAGTTTTCAAGAAGATTAATGGTAGAACATAGAAGACATCAAATTGGAACTTCTCCATCATGGCTAGCTGTGAGCTTACTGTTTTCTTGTTGGTTCTGTCCTCCATTATTGCTTTCTGGTCCCTCAGCTTCTGCACTAACCTGCAGATTCAAAAACAAAAACAAAAACAAAAACAAAAACAAAAAAAACATCTTAGGAAAGTATATGTTGTCTTTACTGCAGTTGTTGTGTCTGATGATTTTGGTTGGATGTTTGTGTAATGGCTGTACACATACACTCTTGTGCAGGTGAACATTTTACCTCGTTTTCGTTCGGGTCACCGAGCAAGTCTGCTACAATTGGTATCTCATCCAATTCCTCCTTTTTAAGTCCCTTCAAATGCTGAGAATGGATAAAACTTTTTGTCAGGACGGTAAGTTGCTAAAAGAAAATTTGTTGGGCAGAGGTCTGAAGGGACAAATCCAGCACCCTGCCTTTTGAAATGGGGCGCTGGCTGTTATGCAGGTATAAGGAAATAAAGTTGTGTCTTTGCTGTTAGTCATAACTTTTGGTGTAGTGGTAAACGCTTGATCCTAACAGAATTGAATATGCAGAAGTGGAGTTTAATTTACCTGAGAAAAATTGGAAAGAATTTTCTTGCCATCTTCAGTAAGGGGCTGCAGCAATTGCTTGAAATGGTGATGACTGATACGGATGACCTGAGAAAGCCTCCTGCTTCTCACTGTGAATGGCTGTGGGATATTAAAGATCACACCCACTTCCCCAGCCATTTGTGTAGCTCCCAGTTTTGACAGGAACTGTTTACACCAATTGCAGATAAGATCAGATCAGAAGATCATATCATATAGATTGCTAGCTCTGATCTTCTTTCAATTGTTTCAGTTCTGGTTATTGTATTGTAACTACTAACCTGTTCTGTCCCATTTATGTATGCTAAAACATCCTGCAGTTGTAAAAGGCTGTTTACTACGATGCAGAACGAAAGGGAGCAAAAGGAGAAGATTAATTGCAGCAATACTAACCACTTCACCAGATACAATGACATAGAAATCTGTTGGTATTTCATTCTGGATAATGATGTCAACTTTGGGTGGAAAGTATTCTGCTTTTAGTTCACATACCTGTAAGTGTAACAACCATATGTAAAGAAACATAGGTCACAACCATATTTTGTTAACATCTCTATTCTCTAGTTTGCAGATCAAGAAATGGATTTGCAGGGGCAACTCCAGTCAAGTTAGTCAGTTTGTTGGCTTTGTAACCACAATGTTATAAGTTTGACTCCTAGCGGGATCAGCCTATTAGCTTTCTTGGTTTGAACCGATCGGCTATAGACAACTTAGGCTAGTTTATCTACTGAGATTTATGCAGCGCACACCCTTAGATAATGACTGCAGGTTTTCCATGGACAACTCCACCCAGGTTGGTAATATTGTTGGTTTGGTAACCACAATGTTGTAAGTTTGACTGCCATCCTAGTAGGAGCAGCCTTTTGGCTTTCTTGGTTTGGACCAATAAGAGGTAACTTAGACTGGTTTATCTACTGAGATTTACGCAGTGCACAACCTCAGATAGTGATCGCAGGTTTCCTCATGACTCAAAAAAGAAATGGATTTCCATGAATGCTTGTGTGATGAATTGAAGATGGAAAGAAACATGTTACCAACTGAAGGATGAAGTCCTCAGAAACACCCTTGAAGAGGTATGTGTTCTCAATAGTTGAACAAAACAGGTGCTGAGCAATGGCAGATCTTATAGCCTTGGGCAGATCTTCCAGCACTTGTTGCTGCAACTCTGCTGTCTTAAATTTCAGTGTCACATGAGCCACCATTTGCTCTTTCAACCCTTCTGGAAGTCGATTCTTGCTCGCATATCGCAGCGTATTATTGATCGCATCTCTCTGCACACAAAAAAAAACAACCATTGAAGTATGCAAAAAGGCTAAAACTACCTTAATTGTTGAGAAGAATAATAAGGATAAGTACCATGGAAAAAGTTCTAGCTGCACTGTGGACAATAAGGTTAGTCATGTTTCCAATCAAGTAAGCTGTGAGGCCAATGTTGAAGAGCATGTAGAAGATGGTGAAGATCTTCTCTCCAGTGTTCACTGCATACAAATCTCCATAGCCAACTGTGGCTAGAGTGACAATGGACCAGTAGGTAGAGTAAGTGTAACCAAGCCATAAACTTCTATCCTTAAAATCTGGAACCTTAGATCCTATCCATGTCCTGTCTGAATCATGGTAGTGAGTTGCAAGCCAGAAGTAGAAGCACCCGGCCGAGTGGACAGCGAATAACGTCACCTATAATCCGTTAAAAGTTCATTCAATACAATCTGTTTCGTTTTAACTAAACGTTTAAACTGTAAGTAAGATTGCACATACACATATTAGCTTGAAGGTCCTAGTCCAGAAGTAGCTGAAGCGGGTATCCTTCTCTAGCCTCGAGAAGAAGGCACTGACGCGACGGAGCCGCCATAGCCGAAGCAAGTTGAGAAAACCGAACACCACACCACGGCGTGCTTTGCCGGTGATTACGTGGTATATGGTTTGGAAGGGCAGAGTTGAAGCTATGTCCATTGGGAAACCAAGATGCGTGACATACCTTTAACCAACACGAAATATTTCTTTCAGATCATATAAAAATGTACAAGTTATATTATGCATATATGATATGCTAATTGGTACCTCAAAGCAATTTTCTTGTGGTCATCCACAAGCAAATAGGTGGATTTGTCCAAGTAAGCTACAAAGAAAGTGAGGATAATATCAATGCCAAAGAAAGCATCCACCACCAAGTCAACGGGTTGAAGAGACCCTGTTGCCACCTTTCTAAATGCTAGCTCGAATGGGGATGACCACGCCGAGTACACCACTAAGATCACTAGAAATACTTGCCACATCCTACAATATTAATATAATGAAAAAATTGATTTCAAATCTAATCAATTAAAAATAACCAAACTAAAAAATATATTGCTACGGTCAAATACGAGGGACTGAGGGAGGAGGGGGTGGGGTTTTTATAATTTTAATTTATTTAAAAAAATCAATTGATCTGAAATAATGGATTCTTGGTTTGACTTTTTTTTTTAATTATTGTTACGAAAATACTAAATGTACTCTCTCGAAATATTACTCTCGTCACGCGTACATATTTTATTGAAGAAAGAAAAGTGAATAAATAAAATAATAACTTCATTTTTTAAGTAGGACACCACATTGGAAGTAGAAAATTAAATGGAGTATAAGATGGGAGTAGATGAGATATTGTAGTATCGTTGTTATTGTTATCATCTACTTGGTTTTCAAATTGACAAAAGCCTTCTTCAAAAAAAATTGACAAAAGCCAATCCAATTTAAATCACGTACAGTCCTAGTAGAAATAATTACATGAGTTAATTTCATTTTTGGTTTAGATTTATAGGGGATAGTTTATTTTTAGTCTTTTTTTTTATCATTCTCTTTGATTTTAGTATTATTGTGGCATTATCATTTTTTGTCTTTCATCAACAAAATCATTTAAATTGCATAAAATACAAAAGCATTTAGGTCTTTAATTATGATTTTTACTTTAAAAAAAAAATATAGCAAGTCAGCCCAATTTGTACTTTAAAAAAAAAAAAAAAAAAAAAAAAAAAAAAAAAAAAAGACTGGCACAAGTGACAATTCCCCTTGAGTCAGCTCCTGTGCCTCTCGGAGCGAGCGGGAATTAGTCGGGTGGACATGGACCGTAAAACAGACGGAAAAAGACCAGAAACACCTTATGGGTTTACACAAAAAAAAATTGAAATGTCCTTATATTTAACAATATTTCAACAATTTCGTTAACTTAAAGATAAAAATTGTCATGTCACAATAATAATAAAACCAAATGAGGTCAGGATGTACTGAAAAAGAAAGACTAAAATAGACTATCATTTAGAAAGTTATGAAATAATGGAATCAACTCTAATTCCATAGTCAAATACACTGTATACAATAAAAAAAAAAAGTTATTACACTCGTAATTGGACATCTTATAATTCTTATTTGGCGTTGTCATTAACGTGTGGGAAAAAATTATATAATGATGTTTTCTAATCAACTACTAATAAATGCTGCTCCTTAAAGATTATCTCGCTATTTTCTATTTTAGTAAGCAAAATTTTTACAATAAATATCAATATTTCAGCTGAAAATTACTGCTTTTTTTGATTTCTTTATGCTAATTAAAATTCTTGAAAAAAAAGAAATAAAATAAAAAGAATTTGAAGGTACCTGTATCTACGATCATATGGAGCAATGACAAATCCTCTGAGCTGAACAGATCCTTCACCCATCACAGTACCAAAAGCCGGCAACAGGCTGCTGGAAACTGAGGCCAAGTTTCTTATTTCGCCGCTGGAACGTCGCCGGTACAGCAACGGCATCGGAGACCTCGCCTCCGACAACGGCACCGGCGATCGTGCTTCCGATGAGGCCATCTTCCAAAACGGAGACTTCTTGCCTTAATTTTCCGTTTACAATTTATATTTGTTGTCTGAGTTCATTGGGACGATGAAATAATGATGAATAATATATAGCATTAGGACATTGACGTGCGGGGTGATTATTATTATTATTATTATTATTAAAAACGTATTATAAATATATAATTATTTTTAGGTAATGAGGAAAACTCACAATTATTATCCGAGAATGTATACGGGATAAATCACACTCATATGCAATAGTCTGCAAATCACATAAAAGGTAAATTGAACTAAAAACTCATACAAATCTGATTCGACTAAGATGATGTTAATAATAATCAAACTCTGTGAAGTTTTAAAAAGAGTTAATTTCATTTTTGGTCCTAGATTTATAGGTAACAATCTACTTTTAGCCCTTTTTTATTATAACATTCTTATTTGGTCCTAGTATTATTGTGGCATGACCAATTTTAGTTCTCCAGCAACAAAATCGTTGAAATATCGTTAAATACAGAGACATTTCAATATCTTTTATACAAAGTATGTTGAATCGCTATATTTTTTATGTTTTTTTTTTTTTGAAAACATTCATAATTGAAGATCGAAATGTCATTGTATTTAATGATATTTAAACTGATTTGCTGATAAATGACCAAAATTGGTCATGCCACGATAATACTATGACTAAAAGTGAATATTATAATAAAATAAGACTAAAACTGGATTCTCACTAATAAATCTAAGACCAAAAATGAAATTAACTCTTTTAAGAGCTTTACTTTTGATCGGTGAGTGAAACAAGCTATAAGATTAGTTAATCTGATCTCAAAGAGTCAAAGATAAGACATTTTTCAAGCTACCATATATGCATTATTGATTGGTTGACTTACTAGCTAATGATCCTAAAATGACGGTAAATTAATATTTTATTTTGTTATTATATTTGAGTTATTATATTTTCAAGCTACCAGCGTACCAAGCCTAACACAAACTTAATGATTAGCGTTTAGTTCAAAGGATTTAATAAACGAAAGAAAGGTATGCGATATGATAAAAGATTTAAAGACTTATGTTTTTAAAATCTATATATATATAATAATAGAAGTGCCTAGCAAAGATTTCCCCCCAAAACTTAGGGCTATTTTTGTAAAATCAATCTCATAATTATTTAATTAAAAATCATTGATTTTATTAACTAACTAACTATATATATAATTGCAATTTGTGCTAAAATAATAGATTGTTAAGCCCATACAATTATACAATT
>CM008340.1:37717739-37728486 GCA_002525835.2 Ipomoea batatas
AATTTCGTTGATTTATGTCATTATGATTTTTTACAGATTAAAATAATAAGTCAAAGTTTACTTAGTGTATATTTCTGAATAGTTACTGTAAATTTTTTTTATCACTCAATAAGAATAAAAATAATAATAATAATAATAATAATAATAATAATAATAGAAAGACTAACGTTATTTTCTCCTCTTAATTTTGTCTCTTAATATTTAGATGTTTTCATAAATTTTTTGTAAGAAATATTTTTAAAATGTGGAAAAGTCTCACATTTGAGAATTTTCGTCGTGATAAATCATAATTGAAGGTATATGTTTTAGTCACATTTTCTATATTGATTATATAAAAAAATATTCATCGTATATAACTAATGATTAATCAATAAATTATAAAGTTAAATGTAATAAAACTCAATAATAATTACTTGCTTTATCCCATTTTATTTGTCTTGTTTATTATTCTTTGGTCAAATCAATTATTTCTTCTTTGCTTATTTATATTAGCATTTCTTATAATATTTAAATAAAAAATGGTGATTTCTTCAGGAAAGTCGCCAGCTGACGGCCACTTTGAAGCGCCTTAGCGGGCGTTTAGTGCACTCCAAGCGCGCCTTCTGTAGTTATTTTTTTTCAAAGTTTTTGCTTAAGAAAAATCTAATGAAATCCAAGCTTCACATCTGTCCAAAAATCTTAACATCGATTTTTATTGTTTCAAAACTTGGCAAAGTCCACTACTGGAGATGCTAGCTCTTAATCCAGCATCGTTAATTGAAACCGACACATAAAATGGGACGGAGGAAGTATTATTATTAATAATATTTTATTTGTAACCAAATAATGAACAGTGTCAGGAATAGGGAGCAATATTTAATGAAAAAAGAGTTTTTTTTTAAATATTTGATATTCTCCTCTTAATTTTAAAATTGCCAAAAAAAAATTATTTATTTATTTTTATTTATTAATCACCAATAAACTCGCTTTTGAATTGACTAGCTAGAGTAGGTTGGCACAAAATTAATAAAATAAATTTTGTTTAATCATAAATGTCACTGCATATTTTGATTATAATATAGTTGGCAATTTTACTACTTGACATTTTAAAAATTTTCTTATATTTTATTTTATATTACAATGTATGGAGTATTTGTACTAATTTATGATTCAAATCCTATTAAAGAAAATCAAATAAATGAGAATTAATGCACTTTAAAGTTATTTAATATGGACATGCAACTACCTTTGTTTTTGTTTTTGTTTTTTTTTTTTTTTTTGTTTTGCTACCAAAAAAAGAGAGGTTCATACAACACATTTTTTTTGTTTTTTATTTTATTTTTTATTTTGTTGTTGTTGTTGTTGTTATTATTGTTACCAAAATATTGAATTACCAACTCCAAGGGTCCCCCCACGTCCTGACCGGAACGAGGACCTTTCTATGTAAATTATGATAACTCAACTCGATCATTGTTCTCAAATTTCACCTCTGTAACTAACTGAGCTGCCCATGCGTGCTTGTTGTTGCTATTATTATTATTATTATTGTTGTTGTTGTTGTTGTTGTTGTTGTTCGATTTGATGAAGCTATCTTTAAAATTATAAATAAGCGATTTGTTCTCTTTACAACACATTTGGTTCATATAATAGACCGGGAATTGAATAATATTATCATGAATATACATATTATTTTATTTGATAAGTTATTTTATTCATAGAAATGAACTATCTCCTTGCAAAGGGAATAGCTATTTCGAAGGGTTAATATTTGACTATTCTCTCTCAAGTTCTCAAGAATAACTTTTTATGGTAATACTTACTTTATCCTTAGCTATTTTTGTTATCTATTGCAAATGCATTCTACGACAAACAAACAACACAACACAACACAACAACAAGAATAATTTTTATGTTTATATATACTTATTTTTAAGTTTTATTTTTGTTAATGCCTAATTTTCTTTTAATTAATAGTATATTTTTATTTATGTACTATAATGTGTGTATAAGTGTGGACGGCAATATTGTATTTTGAATGCTTATTTTATTTAGAGAAAATTGTCATTTTGGTTCACTGACTATAAGGGACATGTTAATTGCAATATACGACTTTTAAAACTATTAATTTCGTAACTTAACTATGCAATTCTTATCAATTTTAGTCACTCCGACCAAATTGCCGGTCAAATCTCACTGAAAAATCTTAAACTCTAAAATAATGAAGATATTTTAGTCATTTCACGCCTCTTTCTTCTTCTCCGGCAAGCTTCCACTTTTCTTCGGCGAGCTTTCACTTTTCTCCGGCGAACTTCCACTTTTCTCCCCCGAGCAACAAGATCAACGACAACCTCCACCCACCATTCCCTACCATCCTCTCCCTCTCTCAACATGCCGCCTGGGACCTGCTGTAGTTGGGAATTCAGATACATATTCCGATTAGAGAGCGGCGGCACCGACGATATAGAGGCCGGGTTTGGGAGCATCCGAGGCCCAATTCCACTAAAATTGCCCAAATTCACAGGAGTGGTATGGTGATGGGCATGATTCGAGGTGGAATTTAACGTATGCTCAATTGTAGCATTCACAACCGGGCTGGAAAAACTCTCCTCCCTCATCACTCTGCTCACGCCAAGGTCGTCAAGATTTGATAATATCAACTACTTGAGCTCGACTTTGACAGCGAGGAGTGGCGGCTACTGCTGCTTGGGGCAGCCACGACACTGATTCGCTTGCGCCCGCTTGAGAGAGGCATTAAGGGAAGTGGAAACCGATGGCTCGGTCCCCGACGACATGTTGAGAGAGGGAGAGGATGGGAGGAAATGGTGGGTGGAGAAAAGTGGAAGCTCGCCGGAGAAGAAGAAAGATGTGCTAAATGACTAAAATACCCTCATTATTTTAGGGTTTAGGGTTTTTCGGTGAGATTTGACTGGCAATTTGGCTAGAGTGACCAAAATTGATAAAAAATTGCATAGTTAAGGTACGAAATTAACAGTTTTGAAAGGCGTGGATTGCAATTAACAGAACCTCTATAGTTAGTGGACCAAAATGACAACTTACTCTTTTATTTATATTCTTTAATCTAACCAAACACTATATATACAGTGTAATACAATTCATGAAGTCTATTTCTTACACAAACCAACTAGTGGAATAAAATTCTAATTCTATTTTTTACATATTCAATTCCCTATGAAATATGGTTCCTATTACTTTAAAATTCATTCCATGAACCAAATGTGATATTAAGGTTTTATTTAACATGAACATGATTAACATTCTCAAATCTCAATGTATTGCCCTATGTGGCTAACTAAAAAGCATGTGATCAAAGTACAAACAAAATATTGTTACTAATAGTAGTTTGGGTATGAAAAATGATATCTTCCCCACTAATTTTTTTTTTTTTTTATGAAACAAGATATACAACACTACTTATAATGTACATGGTAATAAAATATTTGATATCAAACTAGCTCGATAAGTTTAATTCAACAAATATTTGTGAGTTTAATGGAGCGGTCCAAGTTCAGAAGCCCAAGTTTGGTGGCACGTGTCTTAGACAATACTAACGTCATTTAATATGTCACACGTGGAGCCATCGTTACAGCATAATAGGCAATGTATCACCTGAAAGTCCACAGTTGATGATTAGTTTATGTACCAAATAAAGGGTTTTATGAAAAGTTACAAATTTATAAATCTCAAATTAATTCACTTAGCAAGCTCCGATATTAATGATAGGGATAAAATCCCGGTCTACGTATACTGACCTTCCGATCTACATTCCGCTCGCCGGTCTATTGTGGGTGCTCAGGAACCCCACTCATCCTCCCGGCCTTTGTGGGTCGGTCAGACCAGCGTCCCGTCCCACTCTGACACCTTATCTGACTAAAGTCTTGACTTATCCGAGACTAGCACCCATACGATTGGGCTGTTGCTCGGGCCGATGCATGTTCGACACGCGTAGCGCATACATTTGGACCGGAGCCCTTCCCGAGGCGGCCTATAAAAGGCGCATTTATTGATGTCAGAAGAACTTTTGGCTATTTTATCTTTTGAATAGTCAAAGAGACTAGGAACCTCTGACCCACTGTCACGTAGACCGATTTCGTATAGGATATATCTACTTGTACCCGCTTCAGTATCAATACAGAGTATTTTTATCGTACATCCGTATTTTACGATATCAATTAATACTACTGATGACATTGAATTTTGTCATTATCGAAAGGTATATACGGAGAGAAATTGTATAAAGGAGACTCTATGCTCCTACAATGGGGTCAATGGGACACTGTGATAGTTCCCTCCTCCCTGCTCACCCCTCCCCACCCCTTATATATATATATATATNCTTGTTTGACTAAGATTGAATTTATTGTCCATCGATAGGGTGTTAAAAGTAAGTTAAAGTTTGCAAGCTAACGCTAACTTATCATATTCAATATGCACCATTGTATATGCATACAAAATGTGATTCCGTATGAACTATATAATACTACTGACACGAATACAAAAAACACGGATACTGATTAGCATTATAGACTTGAATGGTTTTTGACTCTAAAGTGAGAAAAGAAAAGGATGATGACAATATACCATAGCGGGTTGGGGAGCAAAGCTGCAAATTGCACCCAATTTGGCAATAGTTCTGGTAATCAGCAGCAGTAGTAGTCCTAGGAACACAGCCATTGATGCATCCTATGTAACAAGGATACCTGGAAGCTACAGATTTCCTAGCCAACACAACACATTGGTTGTAACATCCTCCTAGGCACCCATAAACACTGTCTGCTTCTCCACATTGAGCTCCAGCCAGGGCTATCAACACACCCAACACAACCCAAATTTTCACACTCTTTTTCTCCATTATTTCCCACCACCTTTAATTTCTCTGTGTTTTCGATTTACCTTCTTTGTTAGTCTTGGTTTTGCATTGATAGGGTGGGTATGTATATATATGCCCAGAAACCAACTAACTTTGTAAGTAATTTATGGTAGCTATTTATTGTGCCTTGTCCAGGTTGATAAAAGGTGAAAATATTGTGTGTTGGTCGGACGGTTAGTTTGTTAACCACAAAGTTCTAAGTTCCACTCTCTATAGAGCGTCTTATATTATTGACCTTCTTGTTTGAGTCCGTCAGCTATGGATAACCGTGGTCTTTGCGGGTTAGGGTCACAAAGCGAAATTTATCCCGTGCATACGGCCTCTAAATAATGATTGGGAGTTTTTCTTTTTGTCACCCAAAAAATTATTTTGAACTAGCTAGGGATGGTTGAAATGATGAGGAATATAATTCAATTATAATTGGTGTATAAATGATTGCCTAACAACTAACATAGAGTTTCAATTATAGTTACAATAACCAATAACAATAATGTACCTCTAAGTTAATTTTAATTAAATAAGAATTGGTATGATTATATTTGTTATATTAAGAAAAATGAAACATAATTTTTTTTTAAAATAAAGAAGCTAATTCATTAATCATAGGCTGAAACGTTTACAATAAAGATGGATGGAATGGTCAAACATTCCTTACAGTTAGACATAGAAACAACTTCCCTAGCAATGCTACAGAAAACTTGATTCACAGACTGTTTTACAAAATTGAAGCTGAATTCTTTAGATGAACTTAAAGCTTCTTTGATGATTTGCATGGTCAAACGAACCCAAGACTGGCACTGGTTAAATAGTCTTGCACACCACCTGAGTATCTATTTTTATCCATTGACAATATCTCCAACAGGTTGAACTGCATCAGAGGAATCTCTTTTTCATTGTCATGTTTGTCACCCAGGATGAGATTCACATACGTCATGACTAATTTTATCGTTTCACGTTTTATGAAAAAGAACTCGCCAAAGTAAACGAGAGGAAGAAACTCGTCAAAACAACGAGAGGAAAACACATAAATTGCAAACAAAATTAAAACAGTAAATCAAAGCAAATGAAAACAACAATGCCAAAATAAGATAGAAACGACCGGTAGCAATGGAGATGGAGAAAAACGGTGAAAACAGAGAAGACAATGAAGGACGGACGCTATCTGCGATGAAGATGACAGCAGGGGAAGATGATGGGACGCCGCCTTCGATCCGCTTGCTTCACGGAGGCGGCGGCCACGTTGATAACAAGAGAAATTAGAGAAGAGAGATTTAGAGAAACCCTAGGCGGCTCTGCCTTCCTTAGAAAAGAAACATAATTTTGGTCAATTAATTGTTAAGATTTTAAGAAAAGGGGAGCTCCCCACGGTTGCTCCCACCACTGGTGATGAAACTGGATCTCTAATTTTTCTTTTCAAATTTTACCACCGTAACCAACTAATCACAATAATTTGAAATAAAGAAATGACATTTGCTCACTCATCATAATCCTTAAAATAACTAAACACCAAAATAAATTCGTCACTGAATACTTATAATTGAAGGTTCAAAATAACTCTTTTTTCCTATTTAAAAAAATTAATTCTTGAACATGTGAGAGTGTAACACGTCTTAATGTTGAGAGTTGATACAGTCACTTATTCAATCACATGCAGTTGGTTTTGAGTCAATGAGTTATTCAATGCAATCTGGTAGCCGTTAACAATCAATCATACATTCATACACCATTAAATAATGGAATCGGAATTATTATTATTATTATTATTATTATTATTATTATTATTATTATTATTATGGTGACGAGAAAACCAACAGTTAAAATTGTAGTACTAGAAAAAATTGAACTTGTGACTTTATGATATTAAAATCATGCTCCAACCACTCAATCACCCCTATGATTTGATTAATACATCATCTCCGTGATTAGATATCAGTTTAGTTTTCACATAATTGGCTGCAGAATTACACAATACATTGAGAAAATTAGATTATGATTTAGATTCAGTGACGAATTATAAAATAAACCTCGATTGACCAAATATATTGAGTGCGCTTTAGATAATTTTTTTAAAAAAAAAGTAACGATTTTTTCTCTTTGGACCTTTCGATTGTGCCAAAAAAAAGTGCAAGTTTCCACATCACTCCGAATCTGTGAAAGCATAGTGTTGTGTTGTGAGCACATGAAAGAAAGGGATAGTAAGTAGTTGCATTATTGTAGTTATTTGAAGAGGAGGAAAAGGATGGTGCAGAAAAGGAAAGAAAGCATCCATAATAAATATAATATAATTATTGCTTGCAATTCTAGTTAGCAATATAATTGGGGTTGTTATGCCGTGGACCCACCCTTGCAAGGTGGACCTGAGTCTACATTCACATACACTATACTCTACATTCACACTCTATATTCACACTTTGTAAACTTCACATTCACACATTACAGGATTATATAATACTCTACATTCACACTTTGTAAACTTCACATTCACACATTACATGATTATATGTTTAGTAACTATATTATCACTGTTATGCATTCACACATTCAAAACTCTATATTCACAGGTCCTCTACTCCATATTCACAACTTGAGAACTCCACATTCACACATTACAGGGCTACAAGTTGCTAGAACTTCTTAACTCTATTACAGATTCACACATGCATAACTCTACATTCACAATTTCTACACTCCATATTCACAATTTGAAACCTCCACATTCACACATTTCTGGGCAACTCTACATTCACACAATCATAAATCTACATTCACGATTTCTATACTCTACATTCGCACTTTGAAACCTCTACATTCACACATTTTTGGACAACTCTATATTTAACAATATGTTTACTAATTTAAAAAAAAAAACAAAACAAAAAGACTAAAACGACGTAATTTTGGACCCAAGTCCACCTTGCAAGGTGTGCATAATTTTTCCCAATAATTGTTGATATTTCCTAATGTCTCTTTCAACAAGGCAAGGCCCAATGTGCTCTCTCGATTTGATATCTAAGAGAGGCCAATGAATAGGAAGGCCCAAGATGTCTAAGAAAGACGATATTATCGAATATTCGCTTCAATATCGTCTAAATGACGTTTTAGATAGTGATTAGAGTAATGTTACTCTTTTAAGCAGACTTTTAGTCCCATCATGGTACGAACAAGGCAAATTATGCTATGGACCGGTCCACATTGTAAGGTGAACTCATGTCCATGTTCACAATTTAAAAACTCTATGTTCATAATTTTAGAACTTTATGTGCACAATTTTAGAACTCAATATACAAAATTACATTACTTAATATTCATAATTTTTGAACTCTATATCACAAATTTTTTATATAGATTCAAAAATTGTATTATATTATTGAATATAGAGTTCTGAAATTGTTAATATAAAGTTCAAATATTGTGAACAGAGTCCTAAAATTCTGAATATAGAGTACTAAATTTGTAACATATGCATAGCTTATAAATCAAAGTGACCGAATGGCAAATTTGTAGTCTTTTAACTTTTTACTAGTAAATATTTAAGAGGTTTCAAAGCATTCATTAGGGTCAAACCTGTATCCAAATATTTAAGAGGTTTCAAATTTACCATCTCAATAGTCAATAGTCATTGTTGGCATCTTTATATTCTTATTAACTTTTTACTAGTAAAAAAAAAAATACATGGTAGTTGAGAAAGATATATAACAACTTCACTTCAGCTACTAATTAACCATCTTTCATGGTCAAATGTAAAACCTTACTTTAAAGAGCACTACATTGCCTAAAACAAAATATATATTAATTGAGGATTAAGGAGATTTAATCTCAAGATTACTTAAATTGTATTTAATTCTCTCTAGATTACAATATAAAAATTTTAAAAACAAGCTAACTAGCCTAGGCATGACCCCAGTTCAGTTCAAATTGAACCACTTGCGGTTGTAATGAACATGAACTTGAACTGTACTAGCAATTTAGGTTTAGAATCGGAATTCATAAGGTTCCGGTTCAAATTTTTAAAACCATGAATAGGAATCGACCCCACTTCCAAATTGTAAAGAATATTTTTAAAACGAATGTCAAACTAACAGTTTGAATTGCTAGTTCTAAACTAAACCTAAACTGATGATAGTACTCTTTTCAAGCTAAACTTTGAACCTAAATGGGCAATTATGAACCAAAATCGAATCTGAACTGAACCATGGTTATGCCTAAGCTAATCATGTTATGCCTTAATTATGCATCTGCCCACCTACTTTATACAACTAGACTCATAAGTCAAACATTATAAATTCTACGCGTTCTTAAGTTTGAGCACAAATTGTCTAAAAATTAATGATTTATAGAATCCACAATTAAGTAGTAGCTTGCAAATTAAATAATTTATAGAATCCACAATTAAATAGTGGCTTGCAAATTAAATAATTTATGGAATTCACAATTAAGTAGTAGCTTGCAGCCAAAGTTGAAACAATTTTTTTTACCTATTAAAACGTTGGACATATGATTAGTTCATCCATATATCCATGAAATATAATCCCTCCCAAAAATTAGACGAAAAATGGGCATGAAGATGAGTGATGCTAGGTTTTTGGTTGTTTTGATGACTGTATCTCTAGGAATGGCGATGTTATCGCAGGATGTTGTGGGGGACGACGCCGTTTATGCCTGCTTGGGAGGGTGCTACAACAAGTGTTTTATCCTCTCCAAACAACCTCCATTTGAGACAATTGTGTGTTTTTTTAAGTGTTTTTTGACAGATTGTGTCTCAAGTGGTCCTCCTCCTGCAAATTTCGTGGATTCTTGTGGGCTTGGTTGTTCCATGCAATTTTGCCCCCTTCAAAGTCAAGGTAAATTAAATCAATTTCTATATTAAAAAAAAAATTATTGATTAATAATTTAATATTACACTTGTGAAAATTCGGGTCCGGTCGATCCTCCATTCATCTGACCTTCTAGAATTACGTTTAACGTCCCTTTATGATATGTCTTTTTCAATCGGTGCCTCGGGTCGGTAGCCGGGCTCCGGGACATTACCACCACGGCAACTATCGACCCAAGCCTCCCAAAAATCGAAATTCTTGTTCAATAAGATAGCAAAGCCGACGATTGACTCATTTCATGCTAGAATCAAGCTTATTCATGCATGAACAAGCTCGTCTTACTTATTATGGCATTAAATCACAGTTAAAAAATCTTAAATTTTCAATCATTGAGAAAAGTGGTTGTAAACATAAGATTTACTGTAAAATATTAGGTTTATTTTTGACCACTTAGGGATTTAGTAAAATACTTATCGCTATTACTGACTCCGGATCCTTACAAAAATGGTCAAATTTTTTGGACCATTAGCTAGGTTGCTAAATCGTCCGTGAAGATGGGTAATAGGGAACTTTTTAAAAAAGGAAAAATATTTAGTCAAAGAATTTGTAAATTTTCGTTCACTTTTTAAGTAGTTGGGAATACACGATTGTTCAATAATGTTGAGTAGATTTATATTTTTAAATGTTTTTTATTAGAACTTTAATTTCTTTTTCAGCTCTATCTTATTACAAATTATTTACATTTAACTTTTTTTTGGCAGATGAAGCAACATTGGGACAATGCGTTGGAAGTTGTGGGGACATGTGCGAGCTCTTGAAATCTATTGGGACGGCACAACAACAAACTTAGTATTGTGGATTTGTGGTTTATGTAATACACAAATGTGTTAAGGTTTTGCAATGATGTATGTGCTCATCAAAATCTTGGTTTTGGAAATAAATATTGTCTTTAATTTTATAGATTTTTGTTTTTATTTTTAACTATAAGCACTTTCCCATTGTTTTGTTATTTGTGTTTGAAGTTCATTTCTACTCAAAAAAAAAAAAAAAAAAAAAAAAAAAAAAA
>CM008340.1:37732467-37742771 GCA_002525835.2 Ipomoea batatas
CTCGAGCTTCTTGAGTTCTGCAGATGGCTATTTTGTTCAGAGATAGACTCTTTTTTTTTGGAAGAAAGAAACATTTAGGCCCTATTTGGTAAATAATTAGTCTATCAGTCAATTTTGGGCTTATTTGACCACTATTAATTGTTTGACTTGGTTAAAAAAAATCAATATAATGTTTTTTTTTTTAAGATAAACGTAGCTATTCCATTAATTCATAACATAAAACGTTTACATCAATTATCAATGAAATGGTAAACCATTCCATACAGTCAGACATAGAAACAATTTTTCTAACTATGCTATAGAAAACTTGAATCGCAGACTGTTTCATAACTATGAAGCTATGTTCCTTCAGGGAGCTTAAAGCTTCTTCAAAGATATGGGTCTTCGTCATCATTCTTTTTTGCTCGCCCAGGATAAGATCAACACTTGTCGAAACCAAACTAAACGATTTATACTAATGAAAATGAAAAGCTCGTGAAAGTAACGAGAGGAAAAATGCTCGTGAAACTAACGAGAGGAAGACACAATAATAGAGAAAAAAAGTGGGTAAAGTCAAAGTAGGGTTGGGAGTTCAAGACTACCAACACAAACCCCAATACCTACCTACTATTATTTTATTCAAAGGGAGAGAAAACGGAAGAAGAAGATCTGTGGCGGTGGTCGGAGGCGGACGGAACTACGACGGTGGTCGGGGCGGAAGAAGAGCAAGAGCAAACATGGAAGGTGACCAAAACCGCCGGCTCAAAGCTCCGTTAGAGCTCTGGCCGGAAGCCGGCGGTGGAAACCGAAGTTGAACAGCAGAGAAAGGCGTTTTGTTTTAGAGAGAAAAGGGAGGCAGCATTAGGGTTAGTTACATCAATATAAATGTTTTGTTAATAAGCTTTTTGTAACTCCAAATACTAAAATTGAAAAGGCTACTCAAAGCAACTTTTCAATTAGCTTTTTGAGAAAAAAAAAAATTATACCAAACAGGTATCAGCTAACAGCTAATTTACCAAACACTTTTCTACAATCAGCTAATATTATCAGTTGATCATACCTTCTAACCCAATCAGCTAACAGTCATTTACCAAACAAGACCTTAATCTTGGTTGATAGCTAATAGCCGTAGGTTTATCATCATTGACATGGTCCTTTAAGCCTATGCCCAACAATTCCCCCATCTACTCTTGTTGGGGCTCGAGCCAGGTAGTGCTTACCACTACGCCAAAAGCTATAGCTAATAGCAGAGGTGCAACTTTATTTCCTTATACCGCCACATTTTCCAGAGGTAGGGTGTTGGACTTGGCCCTTAAGGCTTCCGCCCAACAATCCCCTAGCCACCTAGTGCTAGACTTGGCCCTTCACCGGCCTCCGCCCAACAAAATTGCTACTAATGATATCTTACATTCTGACATTGTTTAAGTGCTTATGAAACCTATAAGCAGACCACCCAGAAAACAAGAACAAAACCCCTTCAGCTAATTTGTTTAGGTAAATGAATACTATTTCAAGATTCTTCATTCATCACTTTCTGGGAATAAATTGCAATGAAAAATATCTGTAAAACCCATACCAAACTGTTGCAATTGATGCATCTCCTGTTATCCGGTTGCTTCAAAAGCCCGCGAATGATCCTCTCAATTCTCTCTTCTTCCTTCATCTGGCTTGACAATTCCCACAGTTAAACTTGTGCTTGTCTCACCTTAAAATTTTAAAACAAAAAAAAATTTCTCAAGACCTCAAAAATATTTATTATCTATATGTTAAGGAAACAGAATAACAGATAATCAAGCTTCATTAAACCTGACAGAAACATAGGAGAAACAAAATCGGAAACAAAACCTATTAAAACTTGTGCCTGCATTATCTCTATGCACACCAAAACAAGAAATGAATATGAAACTTCTGCAGATACTAAATTTCAAGGTTCTATTATATATTGGTAAGCTTCATATATCTACCATTCTTCTCATTATACTTAAAGAAAGAAAATAACCCACAAAAGCAAAAGAAGATGTTAGAGAAAAAGTTTAATTTTTTGGGTACTAACCAGAGGGAAAAGTTTTCAAAAAAAAAAAAATAACCAGAGGGAAAATGATGGAATTTCTAAGAAATTTTCACGGGAAGTGGAAGAAAGCTTACCTGATGAAGAGAGCAATTTTGGTGAGTGAAATAATGGAGCCAAAAACAAAAATTTTGTGGGATTTACAAAGGTTTTGTTTTAGAAATTTTATGGGGAAAAATAATTGTGTGAAATAGAGGGGGGTTGTAGGGTGGGGGTTTGCTAAGCATAGAGGGCCAAGAGGAAAATTTGGCAGTTTTAACGGTTGGGTGACAGTTACCTGTCTTCTTATATATTAGGGAGGGGACAAACTTTCATTGGAAGACAATTGACCTATAAGTCTTCGTGGTTATACTTATTTGGGACAAAGGGATAAATTTTTGAATAAAGACATATTTACCCTCTCAAAGATATTTTTAACTATTCACTTTTTTAGTAATACTGACTCAGTTACAATGTAGTATGTGTTCATAACTATTTTCTCAACCTAATGAAGCACAGTCACCTTCACTGAGGCTCGAACTATTTTCTCAACCTAATGAAGCACAGTCACCTTCACTGAGGCTCGAACCTACTCCCTTCTATATGAGAGTGCAACCGGGTGCCACTAGACCACAAAGAATTTATTAATCTCGATACATCAACATACCTAAGTGCAATATTCTAAATTATTGTGAAGCTAACATGATAATTGTGAAATTTTCATAGCCCAAAATTTTTGAAATTAATTATGCTCCAATTTTTTTTATAAGGGATAGCGATTTAGACATTAGGACTATGTGAAGACTAGAAAAGACCTATAGCATGTCCTAAACAACGAGTTACATTTAACTTTTAAGGAACAACAAAATATATAGTCCGTATTTCATATTAATTGCTTGCCTCTAAACTTATGTACTAAACATCCCCTTAAGTTTAACTAAATTCATATTTCGCTCGTGTTGCATCAAGATCAGAAATAATAAGTATATTCTCAAAGAGTACAAATGCTGCAACATACTCTAATTTTATTTGTGAAAGAGAATAAAAATCGTGATCTACTTTTTTCTGAATCAATAAAAAATATACCATGTAAAGAATAAAGAATAATAGTGTAGTACTAATCTGTCGAGGAATCAAGAATGGGTACAAACAAGTGAAGACAATTTCAANCCTCATATATATGCTTCTTCAGTGCTTACTTCTGTTTCAAACTTGCGTCATGAGGTTCTGTTCTGCAGTGCGCTTTTTTTAACTGATCATTCTGTATTGACCTTGGGGATACCTTGTTTATGAACTGTGATTGGGATGGCTGTGATGAATTTTACGCGCTTTCTTTAACGGATCATTCTGTACTGACCTTCAGGATACCTTGTTTATGAACTGTGATTAGGATGGCAGTGATGAATTTTTTAACTGATCATTCTGTATTGACATTGGTGAATTGTTGGAGTACAATGTACATTGTTTGATTTGTCTCTGTCAAACATGGGCACACCACGCTCCACACTGAAGGTGATGTATTATTGCTTTTCTTTAAAATTGCCTTTTTGTGTACTTTGTGTGTTCATGGCATGTGGCTGCTATTATCATGGAGGTCCTCCAGAAGACACAGAACTATTATGCTTCTTATCTGGGAAAACTGTTGGTTAACTTTTGGTTTGCTTCTCCATTTCCTTGCTTGCTATCCATTTTATACAACATGATTGTGATCATGAAAATCAATGTGTCTAAGTTGTGGTCTCGACTTTCGACCCACAACTTAACTCATTTTGAGTGAAGTAAATCATTTTTACCAACTCCATCAATTACTAAAACTATATTTTTAATACATTAAATGTTTAATTTTTGAAAATACATTATTTTGGGTATTGAATGCTCATTATTTGGTATACTATCAAATACAGAGTAATAAACTTTTAGTATATTAAAAATGAACATTTTTTTAACAATACACAATATAATAATTCGCCGTGTTCACTGTTCAATGGTAATTTATATCGTGGAGTTTGATTCAATACATAGAATTTGACTTTATAACGTAAAGAGTTCATGTTCATAATGTACAGAATTTATGTTTATAATACACATACACATAAATACGATATAATGAGCATATATATAGAATTTGACTTCGTAAAGTACAGAATTTATGTTCATAATACACATACACATAAACACAATATGTTTATAATGCACATAATTTATGTTCATAATGCATAGAATTCATGGTCATTATATTATACTCCGTATTATGTTTGTGCGTGTATTATGAACATGAATTCTGTATCAAATTCAGTGTATTAGATCAGGATCCACAGTGCATTATGGATTCTGGTCCACGATATAACAATGGGTGTTCAATGGTTACTTCTGCCTTTGGGACTAATGGGTAAGTTGGACTCATCACAAAAGAGATCCATACAGAAAAATATGTGCATTTTGTATGCTGTAAGTGTGCCTTAAGTTAATGGGCTAGACAAGACAAGCATCACTCTATGAACATAATTATTATAGTCAATGGTTATATCGTGAACCGGTTCTAATATGTGCATGTTGGACCATGGCCAGGCAAGCATCACTATATGAACATAATTATTATGGTTCACTAGTGATAGGATTTACCAATCAGGTACCATTAAAAATCATTATTAGTAATACTCGATTCATTATATGATTGTATCGATCGACACCATATAAGTTTCAATAATTGTATAAGGCAAAAACTTGTGTGAGACCGTCTTACCATGAGACGAATCAGGTCGGGTCGGGTCAATGTGTAAATGTAACACTTATATGCACAAATGCCATACTTATATGCTCAAATGTAATACTAATCAGGAATAAAATTTTTGTTACTTATTAGGGTAAATGTAATACTTTTAAGGGAAAATACAATACTTTTACATTTCGATTTAAAAGTATTACATTTTTCCTCAAAAGTATTATATTTGCCCTTATAAGTGAGAGGCCCTTGTCAACATTACTTATTATGAAAAATGTATTATTTTTTCTCTTATAAGTAACAAAAATTGTATTTTTGATTGGTGTTATATTTGAGCATATAAGTGTGAGATTTGCACATATAAGTATGACATTTACATGGTGTTTTGACCCGACCCGACCCGTCTCACGAATAAGGATCCGTGAGACGGTCTCACACAAGTGTGACCCATTGTATAATTGTATTACGGAGTATTATTTTAATTTTTAGCTAAAATGAAACGCATGTTAAAAGGTTGTTAAGTGAAACCGTTTTTCAATTAAAAAAAAAAAGAGGTCACAACTCATGATCTCAAGTCTACTCTACTCTTTGCTTGTTTGATGCAACTTGAAAGCACAAGTGAAGTTACAAAACTAAAGAATATTGGACCCCAGTTTGCAAATGAAACAATTGACCTTATTAAGCCTGGGCCATTATAACAAGACCTAAAAGGGAGAAAATTAACAAGCAGAGTGGGCAAAATGATGGGGAGAAATGGACATAAATCCTATGAATATTTCTCTCAAAAAAATAAATAAATCCTATGAATATAATAATATGCATTAAATGATTGTCAACATTTAATAATCTATTGTGCTAGATTTGCTTCCCTTAGTTACAACCTCAAAGCCAATAATATTATAATAATGAATGAAAAAATGGCACTCTTTCGCCTTTAAATTATAGTGATATAGTCTATTCTTTTTCACGTCCCGACTTGACAGAGCATCTGTGAGGATGTAAATCATAGTAACTCAGCTGAATACCGAGGTTAGACTCGAATTTTGATCTTTCACCCCTATGACCAACTGAACAACTGAACTGCCCATACGAGCTCGATATAGCCTATTCTCCCATCAATTATTGATGCATTCATTTTTTTCCTATTTTTTTTAAGAAAATATCAGCCAAATTTTTGGATGTCAATGCTCTTTTAAGTCTAGTCACTAGTGTACTAAATAGACAAGATACTTTTTCTCAATTATCATTTTTAACATGCAATTAGGATTTGAAAATGAGAATTAAGAGAAATTATCTTAATTATTTTATGCGTTTGAATTAAACAAAGTATAGTATTATCAAATACTAAATTGCAATGTTACGAAACACACCACACTGTGTTTGAGTGGTGGTCTCAATCTCACTATAAATGGCGCACGATTCCCAGCTAACAACTCTTTGCTTATTATTTTTTTTTTTGGTATATTCACGGGGTCTTTCTCCGTCCGTTTAACGGGCCGGGTCCACCCACATTCGCTCCGAGAGGCATAGGAGGCTGGTCGCTTGTGGGGATTGAACCCAGGTTCTCCTAGAATTCCTCCCCACAAAGAGAGCTCACTTGCCACTTGAGCTACCCCGTTGGATAAATTCTTTGCTTGTTTGATGCAACTTGAAAGCACAAGTGAAGTTAGTTAATTTACCAAAAAAAAAAAACACAAGTTACAAGCTAAGAATATTGGACCCCAGTTTGCAAATGAACCTGTTGACTTTAAGCCTTGACCATCATATATAATTGCCAATTGAAGATTAACATCTGGAATATGCCCTTGTTCACATTAAACGGCGCACAATTCTCAGCTAACAATGGCCTCTCATCTCTTAAAAAGACATTTCATCTCCTAACCATTTCCTTTAATTTATTCCCTCTTCTCACACTATATTTCACCCTCACATTCCTTTCAAATTCTCTCACTGTTCATTTACGGCTATGCAGTCCACACCGCCGCAACTAACCGCCCGTTCACCGCTTGAAGCCGGCGGCGGCATTCGACGCCCCACCGCCGCCGCGCTGGTGCGAAAGGTCAGCGGGAATCTCGTGTTCCGGTCGAAATGGGCGGAGCTAAATGGCGCAATGGGGGATTTGGGCACCTATATTCCGATAGTTTTGGCCTTGACACTGGCCAAGAACTTAGACCTCGGTACCACGTTGATTTTCACGGGCGTCTATAATTTTGTTACGGGGGCTGTCTACGGTGTCCCCATGCCCGTCCAGCCCATGAAGTCCATCGCCGCCGCTGCAATTTCCAGCCCGAGTTTTGATATCCCGGAGGTGATGGCAGCCGGAATTTGCACCGGCGGGATCCTCTTCATCCTCGGCGTGACTGGGCTGATGCAGCTCGTGTACAAGCTCATCCCGTTATCTGTGGTCCGAGGGATTCAGCTAGCACAAGGTTTGTCTCCTCATAACTTAAAGCTTCCACCGTTAGATATATTGTATAGTCTATAGTCTAATGATTAATTGAATAAACTAAAATACAAGATGCTTGTAGTGAAAACAGAAGTTTTATTGATATCCTATCCAATCATAGTTGATGTGTTCTTAGTTGTATTGCGCTTAAATAAAGAAAATTGACCNACACACCTATGGAGTCCACTCCGCCGCAACTAACCGCCCGTTCACCGCTTGAAGCCGGCGGCGGCGTTCGACGCCCCACCGCGGCCGCGCTGGTGAGAAAGGTCAGTGGGAATCTCGTGTTCCGGTCGAAATGGGCGGAGCTGAACGGCGCAATGGGGGATTTGGGAACTTATATTCCGATAGTCTTGGCCTTGACACTGGCCAAGAACCTAGACCTTGGTACGACGTTGATTTTCACGGGCGTTTATAATTTTGTCACGGGGGCTGTCTACGGTGTCCCCATGCCCGTCCAGCCCATGAAGTCCATCGCCGCCGCTGCCATCTCCAGCCCGAGTTTCGACATCCCGGAGGTGATGGCAGCCGGGATTTGCACCGGCGGGATCCTCTTCCTCCTCGGTGTCACCGGGCTGATGCAGCTCGTGTACAAGCTCATCCCGTTATCTGTGGTCCGAGGGATTCAGCTAGCACAAGGTTTGTCTCCTCCTAATTTAAAGCTTCCACTGTTATATATATATATATATATATATATATATTTGTATAGTCTAACGATTAACTGAATAAACTTAAATATAAAAACTTTACAGTAGCGAAAATAGAAACTGTATTGATATTCAACCATAGTTGATGTGTTTTTAGTTGTATTGTCTCTTGAACAGTAAGCCTACCGAATGAGCTTAAATACAAGAAACTTGACCTTATACAAAGCTGTATTGATATCCAACCATAGTTGATGTATTCTTAGTTGTATTGCCTCTCGAACAGTAAGCCTACAGAATGATTTTAAATACAAGAAACTTGACCTTATACTAGCAAAAACGGGAACTATACTAATATGCATGCAACCATAATTGATGTGTTCTTAGTTGTATTGTCTATAACAGTAAGCCTAAAGAATGAAGTTAGCTGTTTTATCTCATATTTGAGATGGTGTATTGGTATTATTCTAAGTAATATAAGTGCTATATAACGTATATCCAGTATCCCATCAAACTTTATATAGGCATAGTGGTTGATTACTTAACAAGTATAGTCAACTTGCACCAGCCTCCAATATATGGCTTCTGGTGATTTAAGTTTCATTAAGTTTATGTATAACAGGTTTGTCATTTGCCATGACGGCGGTGAAGTACGTAAGAAACGAACAAAATTTTTCCAAGTCAAAATCCGCCGGCGAGCGGCCGTGGCTAGGGTTAGACGGGTTGTTGTTAGCCATAATCTGTGCTTGTTTTATCATACTGGTGAATGGTTCCGGCGAGGATCAAGAAAACGGAGAAGAAGAAGAAGAAGAGAGTCCAAGAACTAAGAAAAGTATGACAAAAATCATAGCTTTTCTCCCCTCAGCTGTCATAATCTTCTTGCTTGGTCTTATTCTGGCAATCATAAGAGATCCCAGCGCGGTTAAACGGTTCAAATTTGGGCCGTCTTCAATTAAAGTGGTGAAGATCTCTAAGCATTCATGGAAGGAAGGGTTTGTGAAGGGGACAATTCCTCAGTTGCCGTTATCCATCTTGAACTCTGTCGTCGCCGTTTGCAAGCTCTCGACGGATTTGTTCCCGGAGAAGGAGGTGTCGGCGACGTCGGTGTCCGTGACGGTGGGGCTGATGAATTTGGTGGGGTGTTGGTTTGGTGGCATGCCGTGCTGCCACGGCGCCGGAGGGCTGGCCGGGCAGTACAAGTTCGGCGGGAGGAGCGGCGGCTGCGTGGCGGTTTTGGGTGTGGTGAAGGCGGTTTTGGGGCTGGTTTTGGGGAGCTCAATAGTGAAGATTTTGGTGCAGTTTCCGGTTGGGGTTTTGGGGGTTTTGCTGTTGTTTGCTGGGATTGAGTTGGCCATGTGTGCTAGGGACATGAGTTCCAAGGAAGAGTCCTTTGTTTTGTTGGTTTGTACCGCGGTTTCGCTTGTTGGGTCCAGCGCTGCACTAGGGTTCTTGTGCGGGATTGTCGCACATTTGCTGTTGAAATTTCGAAAACTCACAGGTATTAATCCACGTAAGGCTAGTTGTCCCATACCCATACCATAAGTGGCAAAGTCGCGTCGAATGGTGTTGATCGTTACAGATCATTCATCCTTACGTTAAACAGCGATTTACCTCGTTGGGTCAAGTGCAACACAAGGGTTCTAAACTTGTGTAGATGTCAATCAAGGTTAATCGACCTAATTGATAAGTGACAAAGTTGAATGGTGTACTGTTGTTACATGTTTGATACAGATCTTCGATCTTGTTTATATATTATTCTCTTTTCCTAAATACTGTCGATTGAACTAGTAAATTAAGCCTATGGAAGCTTGTTTGTGTATTCTGGAGGCTATCCATATAGGAGTGTGCTTGTGTTAGTTGGGTATTAATGGATAGTTCTGAACTGCATAAATTTGTGTGGAAACTTTTATAAATCTTGAAGATTGTGTATACATGTTTAATGTTGTTGAATGCATGCATGGTGTCTCCCTTATCAGTTACCAGTGACTAGATAATAACAATTGTGTTCAGTGACTTCAATATGAGACAAACACATTATTACGTGCAGTACATTATCCAGGTGTTTGTTGGCCTAGATATATATACTTTGAATCAAACTCACTTCTAATCAGCAAAAGACTAAATTATGACGACTCGAATAAAAGAAGATAATAAACAATTCTTATCACAAGTCAAATAAAAAATTAATCTTGATTGTCTGAATTAATTAATCTCGGGATAAATTAACTGAGACAGGTCTGTTTTAGCTTGTTATTCTTTGGAAAAGTATATGTAACACTTTCAACCTACATAGGAAGGAGGTGAGGAACATGGGGAATAATATTATTCCCTCCTAAACAAGTGTACGTAGGAATATAATGTAGGAGATAAAAAAAATGATTCTATAGAATAAAATGATCTGATTTGAAATATGGCATTACAAATAATTCATTATATTCTTGATCAAGTATTAGTCATTAGTCTTGG